>VDFB02058242.1:742726072-742746311 GCA_007258455.2 Sequoia sempervirens | reverse complement strand
TTGATACATAGTCAACAACAAAATATAATTTTTTCTTCACAACACCTTGATTGTAAAAACATTAGGGTTTGTCTATAAACCCTAATATCACTCGAGAATAGAATGAATTCATTTTTGGGAATGTCCATCACTTTCTTGACCTACAAAGCACATGAATGGAATGCTCTTGAAAAACCTATCATGAATCTACCACTCAATTCGCCATCAAGACCACTACTCTCTCATCCATCTTTTGTCATCATGCCAATAAACTCCTTTTCCTGATTTTCCCTTTTGACATCAATGACAACTATATGCACTTCATCACATAAGATATGCACTTCTGCTTTGATCCCCTTCTAACATCAATGACAACATATTCCATCAATACTCCCCCTTTGTCATTGATGGCAAAATTTAAATGCTCAATGATACCAATTAATCAATTCAACATTTGTACCTATATCATTCTTTACTTTCTCCTTCTATTGCTACTTTCTCCAATGCTCCTCTTTGAGCATTTGCATGACTTTCTCCCTCTTGCTCAGATACTTGAGCATTTTCTTACTTTCTCTCCCTTTGAAATCAATGGAAAAGGGATCACCCCTCTTGAAAGTATTCTTCTTCGTTGACAAGCAGTGCAAAGGGTCTAGGTGTATTCTAATATCCTCCTTGGACATTCCTTCTCCTTTACTCATCCTTTCTCCTCTTCACTATCTCAGGTCACCATACTGTTGTAGCCTTCACTTCTTCTTAGCATGGAAAAGGGACTTAGCTCCCCCTTTTACTGATACCAATTGAAAACAATTTTTTGTACTAACTGTTGCATTCAACCTTTTTACTACAATGGCAATACCATATGCTTCAACTGCTCTAAATCAATAAAGAATATTTGATGCCAGTTGAATCATATAATTGACACCAATTGATGATATCATCTTTTGATACCAATTGTGAATGTGTTCACTTTATGCTATGTATGAATTAATATCCTAGATTTCACTATATCAAGTATAACATTGATTTGATACCTATAGCAGCTCCCCCATAGAGCTTTCTCCATACTCTTATGCTGGTCCACTCACACATTTGCTTTATTCCAAGTTCTGAATTTCATCTGTACAAACTAAACTAATCATACAATTGATCTGCTAACTAAAGCAAATCCCCCTACGATCATGCAACATTTTCTTCTCATCAAACTCGACCATTTGCTTCCTTTTGGGCTCTGTACCAACTAGACTATTCTAAACAAATTTATAATGGTTTGATACCAATTTGAAAACAATATACAATGAACAATTTCCTTTGAGCCATAACTCTTCCTCTTGCAGGCAAGAAGCATTTCTCTTGTTAGAGCATCTACACCACCTTTTCTTCAATAACTGATACCAATGGTTGATATCATTTTTTGCAGAAAACTCTCCACCATCTACTAATTTTCTTACACCTTGACATGCATTTCAAGGAGCAAGAATGTGACCATAAATCTGCAAGCATCAAGTCGTTAGAAATTTTGAAAACATTTTTTACTTGACTTGATCTTTCCTTCTTCATTTCGAGGGATGAATGAAACACCAATTTAGCTCCCCCTGGACTCATGGCCCATCACTACAAATTAGTGATGTGAGGAAGAAGTAGCCTCATGGAGCATTGCTTGCTAGTCTTTCTCTCTCCAAACCATCTTGTGCACCTTCTTTGATATATCAGTCTTCTTTTCAATAGCATGTGAACCATAGTCACTTTGGAAAATGTATTTGTCCTTGTATTCTTCCTCTTGCTCTATAATGGAGGTCTCACAATTTCTAATCTACAATCTTTAGATATGTGACCAAAGTTGTCACACTTGTAGGATACTACATGCATATTCCTTACAAGAGAAAATGAATGTATATGCATATGTTTTTTGCTCCCATTAGGTGCAGCCCTACAATCTCTAGCTCTATGACCATACTGATTACAATCATAGCAGTAACCATTAAAACATGGGGAGTACCTGGTCATATAATTTCTTTGTGCAAGATGAGGTGGCCTTATTTTTCTTTGCTTCTTTTTCAATTTTTTGAAAATTGATTTCTCCACCTTCTTATTTGTTGCAGTCATCTTATTTTGATAATCAGGAATCAAATAATTATTCTTTTTCTTTTTTACAGTAGGGCACTTTTCTTCTTTTGTCTTCTTTACTTCAGCAATGCCTTTCCCTGATTTTTCTTTTCTAGAGGCATTTTCTTTGGTACTGCTTGTGTAGGAATCCTCTATCTTTGTGCAATATCTTTCTTCTACTCTAAATAATTTTACAAAGGTAGAAGGACTCTTCCCTTTTTCATCACCAAGGTCAATCTTCACCCTTGCTCTTGATCTCGATCTAGATGGATTTTTTAATCTCACAAATTCATTTAGTGTCTCAGAGCCACCTTTCAACTTCAAGCCTTTATCAATCAGCTCCTTGGCTTTCTCTAATTCTTTTCTCAATGCCACTATTTCTTCTTCCAATTTCATGCACTCATTTGATTTAGACTATAGTTTGGATCTAACTACATCATCTACCCTCTTTGCTTCCTCAACCCGTGTCTTCAAACTAACTATCATTTGGTTAGAATCTTCAAGGCCTTTAGTTATTCTTTCTATCTCTTTTTGTGCATGCAACTTTTGTTCTTCATTTTCTTTCTTCAAATTCTTAACCTCATCAAGAGCACTGATGACATCACCCTTGAAATCAACTTCTCCTTCTTCTTCACCAAATGTTTTAGCTTCTTCTTTATCTAACCTCTCAACCTCTTCATCAGAGGTCATTTCAAATGGATCACACCCATAGAAACTTCCATGTTCATCATCTGATCTACCATTTACATTAGATGATCCATTGTCTTCATTTGTGTGTAGATTCTCCTTATCCATTTGCTTACAAATTTTTTCTTGCTTGGAGTTAAGCATATTATTATGAACACATTCATAAGCAAGATAAGCATATTTACCTCTACATTTTCTAGAGCCTTTTCTCAATCTCCTGATGAACTCAACTTCCTCTTCATGAGTTATCTCAGATCCTGAAGTAGATGTTTCTTCTTCATAACCTCTTGTTGCAGCTTCACTTGAGAACCAACTTGTAGATTTCTCATCTTCACTTGTCTCAAGACTTTCAAATTCACTATGACATCTCTCAGTTAATGATTGTACCTCAACATCACTTTCTTCATACATCCTCTTCAACTTTTTCCACACTTCATGTGAACTTTGGTAATGCATAACTTTGACAAATATGGAACTTGACAACCTATTAAGAATTGCATCCATTTCCTTAGCATTATCATCATACGCCTTCTTTTCAGCCTCAACATTTAGAGTTTTAGCAAGAGTTGTATATCTATATTCCATTGACATCCATACATCAAATCCTATGGATACCAAATGCAAATCCATTTTATTGCTCCACTATATATAATCTAATCCACTAAAGAGGGGTACTCCAACTATACATGAGCCTTCTTCGCAGTCCATTCTTGTGTTCACACGCCAAGATCTACTCGGGCTGATTAAGCTTCTCCTAGGGAACCTAGGGCTTTGGTACCAATTTTTGGAACACAATGATCTAATGAGAAGGGGGTGAATTAGTAGATATTAAAAATTTAGCTCTTAAAACCTTTTGTGTAAACTAATTTCTTTAACCCTTAATGTGCAGATATTAATCATGTGATACAGAAATATGCATGCACACAGAAACATCACGAGATATACGTGGAAAACCCGATATGGGAAAAACCACGGTGACAAAGCCTGCTTGAGACTACTGCTCAAATCCAGGGTCACAATCCAAATCTCTGTTACAATGCTTTTAGGGCTACAACCCAAGGATGCATCAACAACAACCTAATTTAGAAGCCACAACTTCAAGGAGACTACAATCCCCAGTTCTAAGCCACAACTTAGTATAATAAGAACAATCTCAAATATGCATAGACTTGGTTCTACAAAACCTGGGATGCATCAATACATACAATACATTGTTGCACTTACTGCAACTTAATTTATGCTACTGAAGCTGCACTCTCAACAACACACACCTATTTTACACTCTCCTCTGCACATAGAACAATCATTGTTCTACCTTTCTTCTCTTCTCTTCTTTCCCCTTTTACAGTAACTCATACGTCTACACTATACACTCTCTTCTCTCTCTACTTCTACTACACACGATATGCACATACTTTTGTTCAACACCCTTAGCACTTGCGGACCTCACACACACATAGCAGATACAACTCCTTTTTTCACTTCTCAGATTATCTTCATTTTTTTTAACTTCACTGATCTGCAATCTCATCCTTGTGATTCTCACCACCATTCAGATCTTTTCAAATCTTTTATTAGGGTTTCCTTAGCTTGCAAACTTCACCAACAAGCTACCTTTTCCCTGAGCCACACACCACTATCCAACTCATCATTAATTCATCTAATAGGGTCTATTAGATATCTTCATTGTCACTCTACCTCTGCATCGAGGTGATTCCACATTTAATTCGATTACATAGAATTTTCCTCTTTCTCTCTATTGAACCCTAAAATCTGATTATGCATTCAATCCATTCTTTTGTTCATCCAATTAATTTTATCTCAATCACCTGTTAGGGTTTACCACATACCTTGCTCTACACCATACCTGTGCATCAAGTATCACAATATTAAATTATATCTCAGAAGGTTTGCTAATAATAGCAACCCATGAAACCCTATAATCAGATATGTATTAAATGCGCTCTCTTGTTCAATCGATATGATTTGATCTTGATCCCCTTTGCAATTTGTTTCACCGCCTTGAAGACCAAATCTTTATTTAATTTGTCACTTGGTGCAACAAGACCAATTAACTCCTTCCTCTATTTCAGTTACCAAAACAAACTCCCATTCACACAAAGTTAGTCATTTGTGATTACTGCATTCAAATCAGGGTTGTTTATCTTCTTCGCACAACGATCCATATGCTTTCCTTCATCATCATAATTTTAAAACTTTTTCATAAAATCGAATAACTTTAATCATGCGCTATTGATCTCCACCGACTGGTTATCACCATTGAATCAATCACATTTTGATCTTCATCGTCAATCACATAACCGTCGCAATCACATAGTGCATCGCAATAACCTTAAAACATGATCATCAAATCAACCTTCTTCAAATCCTTCCATCTTGATCGATGGATCTTTTTCCTTTTGATCTTTTTCACCAGTCTCCTTCATACATCACTTGCCATATGCAGGGTCCACCAGGACACATGTCCAAAGTTTGCTATCCTCTCGAGCTTTGATATCGGGCCCACACAAACCTTACGGGGTTTATAGGCTATCGCCATCTGTCATCCACATCATCGCCACACAACTCACAACAACGATGTGAGCTGGTATTTTGATCAAATCGTCTTTTCCCACTTGTCATCATGTGTTATCATTGACCATCATCACCTTCACTTCTTTCTTTGTTGGTTCCCACCATCTTCATCGATGGTCAATATCCATCCACCATGGATTAATCTCCACCATACTCCACTAATGCAATGGGACTTAGCCAGGATCCTCCAAAAGCTTAGTGGAACTGATGGACATCGTCTGATCACCTTAATCATAACTATTGATCTTGCACCATTACTGATGGCCTTGACACAATCATTCACTACCATCTGTTAACTATCATCACACTAGGTCCCACATTCGACATCATACTCCTATCGCAATTCTCAAGTGGTCCCCACCATCCAGGCAACATCCATGTCACTGTCGTACAATTGACATCACCATCCACTTAGATAAGGTCCCACCAAGACATGCATCCACTGCTTGTGCAATTCCAGAGCATCAAAAGGGAATCTACAATATTCTCAACAAGTCTCCTGGAAAATACTTAAATATTAACTCCCAACACTCAATGCATCATTTCAATGTGGGGTCCACATGTTGTCATCACATATCCACGTCATCACCATGTCACAGCTTAAACCCATCATGCCACATGTCTGCGTCATCATTAAGGTTGGGTCCCACATGGAGTGCTTCCTTACTCCTTATTGCTCCATCGCTTAGTCGCCAAAAATCTTAACTTAAGAACCTCTTTGTCAGAGGTTGTGAACTTTCGAAAAAATGTGACATGGCGATAACAAAGAGAGCCTTCTTCCTTATCACTCCATTAGCTAAGTCACCAAGTCAGAAGGGTACAAAACTCTAGAACCCCACAACATAGGTTAGAAAATATTGGAATCCCATGAATTAGAAATATTATGGCTTATGAATATTTGTTGGACTGGTAAACATAGGGCAAAGGGGTCGGTCATACTGTTGACTTCAAAGACATAAGTTGTAACTTAAGTGACCTGCAACCATTGATACATAGTCAACAACAAAATAGAATCTTTTTGTTCACGACGCCTTGACTGTAAACACATTAGGGTTTTTCTGTAAACCCTAATATCACTCAAGAATAGAATTAATTCATTTTTGGGAACGTCCATCACTTTCTCAACTTGCAAAGCACATGATTGGAATGCTCTCGAAAAACCCATCACGAATCTTACACTCAATTCGCCATCAGGACCACTACTCTCTCATCCATCTTCTGTCATCATGCCAACAAACTCCTTTGCCTAATTTTCCCTTTTGACATCAATGACAACTATATGCACTTCAACACATAAGATATGCACTTCTCCTCTAATCCCTTTTTGACTTCAATGACAATATATTCCAATAGAGAGATGGTGATGTATTATGAGAGTCTGATAGTATTTGTGTTATCTCTTGATCTTTGAGTGGTGATAATCCTGTGAGAAGCTTGCTCTACATGTATATTGTAATCTTTGTGATTTACTGAATAATATATTGGGCGGCTTTTGGAGTGTGGGGTTTTTCTCCTGAAATGGTTTTCCCCACGTAAATCATTGTGTCATGGTATGCATGACATTTATGTTTAATTTTGTTTAAGTTTTTGTAACTGTTAAAGATGTATAAAAGTTTTGCATTATTATCCTCTCAAGATTAGTGTAGGAAGTTGTTCCACTACCTTAGCTTCCTTACAAGTGGTATCAAAGCCTTATCACCTTTGGTTTCAGTTGCGGGTTGTTGGGTTGTTTGAACTAATCTAGGTTTGAGTGAGAGCTTGTGCAAAAGATACTTTGTGATCTTGTTGCAAGAATCTACAGATGTCATGTTCATAAGGGAGAATAGAGGTGAATAATTTTTCTAGAAATAATTTTGAAATGTGGAAGCTAAATATGGAGGATCTATTGATAGATAGAGATCTATGGGATGTTGTTGATGAGAATGTTTCAAGGCCTGTAGATCCTACTCAAGCTACTCAATATGATGTTATGGACTGTAAAGCCAAGGGTCTAATCAGATTGTGTTTGGTAGACTCTATTTTAATTAATGTCCATGAGGATACCTCTGCACAAAAACTATGGAAGAAGCTTGGTGAGATGTATCAGGCCAAATCTTTAGTGAATAATATTTTCTTGAGGAAGAAGTTGTATTCCTTGAGAATGGAAGAGGGTGGATGAATCATAGACCACTTGTAAGCATTCAATATGATGGTGGCTCAATTGGAATCAGTTGGTTTGAAAATGGATGAGGAGGAAAAATGTCAGATCTTGCTTTGTTCTTTGCTTGATTCGTGGGATTCTCTTGTTATGACCATTGGGAGTAATACTGTAATTTTGAAGACTGAAGATGTGGTGGGTTCTTTGCTTTTTGAAGAGATGTGGAGGATGGTATCTATCACTACCAAGGAGGCCCTAAATGTTCATGGAAGACCTAAGGAAAAAGGAAAGAAGAATGAGAAGCGTGACAAATCCAAGTCTAGGGGGAGATCTAAATCTCTTGGAAAGTCCAAAGTTATTTACTAGAACTGCGGTAATCCTGGACATGTTCATAAGGAATGCAAAGAAGAAAAGAAGAAGAAAAAGAAGGAATTTGATTCTAATTCTAAGTCTGAGAAGGAAGATGGAGATGCATTGATTGTAGCTTTGGCAACTTGTGTAGGTAATAATGCATGGTTAATTGACTCAGGTGCATCTTTCCATATGCCCTTTAATAGAGATTGGTTTTCTGAATATGAATAATTTGATGGAGGTAAGGTGTACTTGGGTGATGATTCTCATTTAGACATTGTTGGTTGTGGTAAAGTTAAAATTAGGTTTCCTAATAGTAGAATAAAAATGATTAATGGTGTGTTGCATATCCCTAGATTAGCATGAATTTTTTTATCTATGAACAAACTAATAGATGTAGGTGTGTAGGTAGTATTTTTTGATGCAGGATGCAAGATGGTCAGAGGTGCTATGGTGATTGCTAGAGGTGTCAGATATGGCATATTGTATAAGCTTGATGCATGCACTATTGAGTGCAATAGTACTTCTGTGAAAAGCAAGTTTGTGGAAGAAGTGAAGGTTTTACCTTTAGTAGATGGTCATGGCTTTTGGGTACCCAAGGGTGCTCTTTCTTTTGAAAAAAAGTTACCTACAGAGAAAACTATGTTATGGCACTAGAGACTTGGCCACATTGGAGAAAAGGGTCTAAGAACTTTGAAAAATAAAAACCTTGTTGAAGGTTTGTCTGATTGTAATCTTGAATTTGATTTTTGTGAGCATTGCATTTATGGAAAACAAAATCACGTTCGGTTTACTCAATTTCTCATAAATCTTGTGGTGTATTGGATCTTATTCATTTTGATGTGTTTGGTTCTATAGATGTTCCTTCAATTGGTAAATCCACATATTATGTTTCATTTATTGATGATTATAGTAGGACATGGGTATATTTTCTAAAGAGTAAATCTAAATTTTTCAATCAATTTAAAGAATTTAAAACAATGTTTGAGTTGTGGACTAGAAAGAAAATAAAATGTTTGAGGACTGATAATGGCAGTGAATTTTTCTTTAGTGATTTTGATATATTTTGTAAAGATTATGGTATTCATAGATAGAAGACAACTCCATATTATCCATAATAGAATGGAGTTACAGAAAGAATGAACAGGACACTGATGGAGAAGGCTAGGAGTATGTTGAGTGGTGTTGGCCTAGAACAAAGGTTTTGGGTTGAAGTTGTTGTCACTGCATGTTACCTGATTAACAGGTCTCCTACATCAACTCTTATTGATAAGATGCCTATAGAAGCATATTTGAGTCACAAGCCTTCATTAAGACTGTTGGAAATAGGATGCCATTTAATTGCAAATCATAAACATTAATTATTTCATGTATCTCCTAGATTCTTGGAATGTGTTCAACAACACTAAGATTAGGATGAGATTAATATTTGATGAAATAATCATGATTATTGACATTTGTAATTAATTCTAAATGTAAGAAGCATGTGAGGGCGTCCATATTGAGTTCCTAAATAAAAGGGACACATGGGACACTCACATGGTAAGGTGAAACTCACCGTGTGTCCAATTAACTATATGGAGTAACAATTAACACTTCTAAATGCATGAAAAGATCCTAGGAGTTAGGATTTGATGTTTGCATGCTTGAAGTTTAGTTAAGTTAAGTTAAGTTCAGTTCAGTTCAGTTAAGGTTCAGTTATCTTTAGTTGCATGCAAGTGCATGTTGCATGCATGTTGGTTATTTTGAGTTGCATGTAGTTAGCTTCAGTTAACTTGTAATGCATGGCTAATAACATTGAGTTGTATGATAGATAACAGGGACTACCTCCAGTTAACAAGGGATGACCATTCTTTGGGAATGGTGTTGAGTAAATGTTTCAATTAACTATAAAGGACTTGAAGCCAACTTGGGCGCCCAAGATGATATATTGGAATTACCTCTCATGCATGATCAGATATTTCTAAAGGCTCAGTTAAGTAGCTTTACTTAAGGGCGCCAACTTTGAGGAAGAGCTTTGGAATTATCACCGAAGTGAAGGAGAAGTTGTAGCTTCAGTTTGGGACACCCAAATGCATGAAGCACATGCTGTAAGCTTTAGTCTTCACTGAATAACTCAACTTGAAGGAATATAGATTACCTTTTCAAGGGCTTGAGCTTGTGCATTGTAATTATCACCATTTGGAGATTACAAGGTTGCATATTGTCTCTATATCTCATTCAAGTTGAATAGAGTTTTCATAATTGTTATTGTAGGTGTGAAGAAGATTGGTAAAGATAGAGGAAGCATTCTCAAGCAAGAATTGGAGCTATTGTAATTCAAAGATTGAATAATAGAATAATTCTTGGTGGAGTTTTTTCCCGAAAGGGTTTCTCCACGATACATCTTGTGTAATCTTTCTAATATCATGTCTAGTTCTTCTATCAAATTCTCTCTACATTCTACAACAGTAAAATGGATTAATCAAGATAATCACCCACAAAGAATATATGTAACAAATAAAAGACTTACTTAGATCAGCAATATTAAAGTCTTACAAAGTATTAAGCTAAGAAAACACCTCACTTTTCAACAAAGACATCTTAGAGTTTTTGGTTGTGAGGCATATGCACATGTGCCAAAGCAGAAGTGAACAAAGTTGGAGAACAAGGCTATGAAATATATCTTCATCGGATATAGTTATGGTGTGAAAGGATACGAGCTTTGGGAACCTATTGCACAAAAGGTAATATATAGTAGAAGTGTTATTTTTAGAGAAACTAAGCCTTCTTCTGTTACATTGCAGCTAGAACAAAGTAAACAAGAAGATGTGATTCAATTTCCTTCTACAACTAAGAAAGTTGAATCGAGGCCCAAGGATAAACAAGAAGTTGAGGAGAGCTCATCTAGCTCTGAATCTTCAAAAGAGGAGGAAGAACCTCCAACTCAACTTGTTCATAGGTCTACAAGACATAGACAACCACCTGAAAGGTATACACCTGATGATTGGAGATGTATTTTTGCTTTGAATACTAACATGGATGAACCCAAATATGTAGAAGAGGCATTAGGTATGAATGATGCAGAATCCTAGAAGATTGCTATGGATGAAGAAATGACATCTTTGAAAAAGAATGATACATGGGATCTTGTATCATTTCCTGAAGAACGAAAACCTATTGGTTGCAAATGGGTGTTCAAGAAAAAGATTGATTTAGATGGAGGTATTGAGAAGTACAAGGCAAGGTTGGTTTCAAAAGGTTACTCTCAAGTTGAGGGTATTGATAATGGTGAGATATTCTCTCCTGTTGCAAAAATGACATCCATTAGATTTTTGCTTTCTATTGCAATTGCTTATGATTTAGAGGTTGAGCAAATGTATGTGAAAACTGCTTTCCTAATGGTGATTTGGAGGAGGATATTTAATGACACAACTAGAGCACTACGCAATGAAAGGTAAAAGTAAATTGGTTTGGAAATTGAAGAAATATTTGTATGGCTTAAAATAGAGTCCTAGGATGTGGTACTAGAAATTTGATACATATGTGTTGAGTTTGGGATTTTAGCATTCTAATTAGATCATTGTGTTTATTATAAAACTGATGGTGATCATTTCTTGTTTATTGCATTATATGTTGATGATATGTTATTTATTAGCAAAGGGAAAGGTATGATTTCAGAACTAAAATCTCACCTTGCTGCTAAATTTGAAATGAAAGATCTTGGTGCAGCTTGGCACATTCTTGAGATGGAAATTAAAAGAGATGGAGTGAAAAGAAAGCTATGGATTGGCCAAAGTAAGTATGTCAATTCAATTTTATAGAGGTTTAACATGCAAGATTGTAGACTATTGTGAGTTCCCCTTTCAGTTGGAACAAAGTTATCTATTTTAGATTGTCCAACATTTCCATCAAAGATGGAAGACATGAGCAGAGTGCCTTACTAGAGTGTAGTTGGAAGTTTGATGTATGATATGGTTTGTACTAGACTAGACATTACCCAAGTAGTGGGAGTTCCTTCCAGATATTTGTCTAATCCTGGTAGATGGGATGTAGTTAAAAGAGTCTTCAGATATTTGCACCGTACCTCAAATTATTCCTTATGTTATCATAGTAATATGACTGAAGATAAGATTTCCCTTGATATTCATGGTTATGTGGATTCAGACTGGGTAGGTGATATTGATAGCAAACGATCCACTAGTGCTTATGTGTTTACATTATTCGATGGCGCAATCAGTTGGATGAGTAAGCGATAGGTTGTAGTTTGTTTTTCCACTACTAAAACAGAGTATATGGTAGCTACTTGAATGCTTGTAAAGAAGTTGTTTGGCTAAAGAGACCGTGTTCAGATATTGGAATAAAACAAGGTGTAGTGACAATTTATTGCGACAGTTAGAGTGTGATATGTCTAGCCAAGAACCTGACATTTCATGCCAAGACCAAGCACATTGATGTACAGTATCATTTTTTTTGAGCTATGGTCAAAGATGGCAAGGTGAAGCTAGTTAAGGTAGAGACTTTGATGAATGTTGTTGATTCTTTAACCAAGCCTATGAGCATAGAGAAGTTCAGATGGTGTTCAGATATTATGGGCCTTTTGGTCCCGAGCAATTAAGAGACAATGTTTGTACTCCCTCCCATTGCTCTTGTAAAGTGTTTGACAAGTGGGAGATTTGTTGGGAAAATGTGTCTCAACCTTGCATTTATATATATATATATATATATATATATATATATATATATATATATATATATATATATATATATATATATATATATATATATATATATATATATATTTCCTAGTTTCACCGATAGGTGTAATATACAATGGCAGCAAGGGGGGAGAGTGGGATGCATGTAAACAATTTTTTGTTAACTTTTTCAAGAAACTCCTAAAATGGCCGACATACATTATATAAATTATACATTCTAATCTATACCATTAATTATTAGGTTTTAGATCTAATGGTGGATATTTTGTTGGCCTTTCTTGCCCTAGAATGTAATCCTTTTTTATGAGGCTGTTGTATTACGGCTGTGGTAGAGTGAGACAATGATGTATTATGAGAGTCTGATAACAGTCATGTTGTCTCTTGATCTTTGAGTGGTGATACTCCTATGAGAAGCTTGCTTTGTAAATATATTGTAATCTTTGTGATTTACTAAATAATATATTGGGTGGCTTTTGGAGTGTGGGTTTTTCTCCTGAAATGGTTTTCCCCAAGTAAATCACTATGTTGTGGTATGCATGACATTTATGTTTATTTTTGTTTAAGTTTTTGTGACTATTAAAGATGTATAAAAGTTTTGCATTATTCTCCTCTCATGATTAGTGTAGGAAGTTGTTCCACTACCTTAGCTTCCTTACATTCATAACTTATTTTTTTTATTTAAATGTGATTAGTGTCCCACCTTTACCCTTCCTATTTCAAGCTAGGTAAACACAAGTTTATGTGATCTATTTCTATGTATTTTTCTTTAACAATGAATTCAATGCATTCAATTTGATAATCAAAGAATCAAGGAATCAACTCACATTGACACTTCAATTGATTCTTTAAAGGGAATCTAATTTTCCAGACTCATTCTAAGAGCATATGCATGCTTGAAGATTTTTATTTTTTTATTGTTCGTACACATTTCTATATGTTGTCCTGGAAGAACATGTTTCCTTGTAACATAGGGGTAGTCCCACATAAGTTTCTATACATGTTATCAACCTACATATATCAAGAAGCACATAAGAATTCAATATATATTGGATAAAGTGAAGGAATTTATTTTGTAGATCACTAATGACAAGTTCTTAGGAGAAGGACAAGTTTATAGTCACAAGTTTGTACCTAATCCACTAATTCATCCTTGTACAATGTTAATAAAATATTTTGATTTTGAGACAACTATCAATTTGTTATTCACTATTCCTAACCCCAGGACTCATCACATTCAGATCTACATTTGTATTCTTCTACTATTAAAGTAAATACATCCATTTTATTTACGTTCTCCACATTTCAATTAATAACACAATATCTCCTATCTAGACTCTTATTTTGTTTCCACTTGTCATCTTCTTGTTCTTCTCAACATGTGCTCACACATGTGTGAGCAAACTTCGTTCTCTTCCCCATGCCACATGCCTCCATCTTGTGACACTTGTCAAAATGCTAAGCCTTCACTTTCTCCTTCAATCCCAACCATCCATCTCACAAGAAAATCTCATCCCTATATTCATCCTTCCAAAAATCTATAAATTGGAGCCTTCCCATCCCATTTGGATCATTTCATGTTTTCCAAACTTATGTTATCAAATTCACTATCAAAACCTCTTCCATACCCAATTTATATTGCATTGGAGACAAACCACATAGTTGCATCACCAAGGAACACATCAAGTAGACATGGGTGCATCTACTTCAGCTCAATCCACGAGGTGAGAAAGGTAAAAGGAAAGGTAAATTGTGTTTCATCTACATTTATCTTCAGTTCCCTATACTTTCAACATTTCATTATCTTCAATTACCATATCTTTATACATGTAGAGCATCATGCATCTCCCCTTTATATTTGGGTTGTCATCGTCATATCTTTTGACACATGTGGCATGCAACCTTCCCCTTTTATACATTTATCATGTCTTATCACTTCATATTTCCCATATATGTCCTCTTATTTCATATGATCTTTCACACATACATCTTACATTATTGTACTCACTTAAGTTATTTGATCACACTTGAGATCATTTCACTAAGCACTACTCTCTTTATTAAATTCAATGATATTGGGATAAATACTCCCCTCTTTATCACATTTGGGGGAATTTAACTAAGTGATCCCCTCTTTATCTAATTTTAGAATATTAAACCAATCAATCCATTATTTATCTAATTCAAGATCATTATGCTAAAATTCTCATCTTTATTATGTTTACAGGCATTGCATTAAGCGGTCCCTTTTATCAAGAAATAATTCTATGGTATTTATATTGGTGTATTTGGCCGCTAAGGGCCACACCACCATCATTTTTTAATGCTAATATAAACTTTATTACTCATTAACATCATCTCCAACCCATATGCTTATGTGATGCATTCCTTATAATCATTGTTATACATGCTTATATGATCATATGATTAGATGCCTATATGCACTTATATGATTACATACTTAGATTACATAAATTTTTATGCATTATTTTCTCCCCTTCAACATTTCCTTATTGTTGGTGTGAATGGGGTTATTTCCTAACTAGTTATTAGTGAGGATCTATTCACATTATTATAAGTTTACTTAGGAGTTAAGTTTCCTAGTTGTCTTTTCTAGAAGTTAGTTATAATGGGGCCATGTCTCATTATTTACTTTTAGTTATCTAGGATTTAATAATTCTCTCATGCATTTAATATTTACATTGAGTTTGTTATGACTTAGTTGTATAATGTGATAGGATTAAGACACTTGTCATGATCTTGTCTAATCCTATCTCACTCCTTGCCTATATAAGCAAGGCTTCATATATACTTTACCATATTTAGTTTGGCATTCTTGCATCCTTAATGATAGCAAGATATTTCTACCATTTTCTTTCTTGTGGAAGTTATTTTGTCTTGCAGGTGATCCCAGGGTGTTTGAGGAGTTCACCATAAACTCTTACACTTATATCCTATGGATATGACCAATTGTTGATGGGGTATATCATGTTAATAAAAATTTCTTGCTTAGATATGAAAATAGTTGCATGTGCTTATAGAGATTCATCTTTTATAAAATACATACACATCTGACAATCACACATGATTATATTCTTACAAGATCCATTACTTTATATGGACTCCATTGTGATATACTTTGAGTGTCTACAATAATTAGTTTACAAGAATGTTTGTGAGTGCTACATAATTTTAAATTTATGATCATTATAGGATTCTTATGTACCTTAAAGTGGGGTAAACTATAATGGTGAATTTTGCATACCCATGCCAATTCCCATTTTGTTTAGCACTTATTTTGAGGGAAGTACTTTAATACATAAACATATTAACAAAATATGTCATTTTATGTAAGTTGTGTCCCTTATCTTATGCTATCCACCTACCTCATTCACATGTTCTTATGCATCTACCATTCATCCCCATCCACATGTTCACACACCCTTATGTGTATGACATATTCACTTATTTATCAAACCTATGTTGATGCTTGTTTCTATGCACACATCCCTCATGTATATTTACCGTCTTATCTATCCCTAGATTAGTTCATTGTTAGGAACTCATCTTGCCATAACTTAAATTTTATTATTTAAATGTGATTAGTGTCCCGCCTTTATCCTTCCTATTTCAAGCCAAGTAAACACAAGTTTATGTGATCTATTTCTATGTATTTTTCTTTAACAAGGCATTCAATGCTTTCATTTTGATAATCAAAGCATCAAGAAATCAATTCACATTCACACTTCAATTCATTCTTTAAAGGGGATCTAATTTTGCACAATCATTCTAGGAGCATATGCATGCTTGAAGATTGTTACTTTTTTTATTGTTCATACACATTTCTATAGGTTGGCCTAGAGGAACATGCCGCATTGTAACATAGGGGTAGCCCCACATAAGTTTCTATACATATTATCAACCCACATATATTAAGAAGCACATAAGAAGTCAATATATATTGGATAAAGTGAAGGAAAGTATTTTGTAGATCACTAATGACAAGGTCTCGGGAGAAGGAGAAGTTTACAGTCACAAATTTGTACCTAATCCTCAAATTCATCCTTGTACAGTGTTAACAAAATATTTTCATATTAAGACAAATCAATTTTTTATTCACTATTTCTTACCCCAAGACTCATCCAATTTAGATCTACATTTGTATTCTTCTACTATTAAAGTAAATACATCCATTTTATTTACATTCCCCACATTTCAATTACTAACACAATATCTCATATCTAGACTCCTATTTTGTTATGTCAAGAGGTGTTCTATTGTTATTTCAAGAGATGTTCTACAACAATAATAAGACATAAGTATCATGTCATGACTAGAACATCATATCATGATGATAACTAAAACAACTCTTAATTAAATAAAATAAAACAAATCATAAATAAAATAACTCAAAACCAAACTCTCAACTTTTAAAATATCTACATTAATTAATCATTAACCTGAACTAAGTCTAAAAGTTTGTTTCCTTTACATTATTTAAAAAATATATTTTAATCCTATAACCTCTGTTTTTCAATCCTATAAAGACTATCTCCATAGTGAACGTGTGATGAAATGCTTTAGTCTAAACTAGCCGACCACTAATAATAGTCATGTATTTATGATTTCCTCTTTAACGTCTGTAAAGGCATAGTTTGATGTAAGTGGGGATCACAGCCCAAATCGTGGTAGTTGGGGGCGAAGAGGGTACTTATAAATATACAAACCTTATTTCCTCGTGTGCTTTAATCCGTACGGGCCATTTTTATTTTCTTCTTGTTTTTTTGGGAATGATCTTTGTGTGAACATCAACAAAGAGTAGTTGGGATATAGAAAGGAGGACTTGTCTTAAGGGTCCATGCAGATTACCAACCCCTTAGACTAAGCTTTGTGGCTACTCATATACAAAAGT
The DNA here is from genome assembly GCA_007258455.2 of Sequoia sempervirens. Taxonomy (NCBI): domain Eukaryota; kingdom Viridiplantae; phylum Streptophyta; class Pinopsida; order Cupressales; family Cupressaceae; genus Sequoia; species Sequoia sempervirens. The sequence continues at coordinate 742,728,853 of VDFB02058242.1, read as the reverse complement.
GTTGAAAGCCCCTCCTTGATAACCATTGAAAGTGCCCAAAAGCCTACAAATACATACTCCCATAGTTTTCAAGTTATGACATCACCTAATGTTGATATCTATTCTATCACATATCCTTAGGGGGACAAATCATATAGTATCATTCCTAACTTATGACTTTATTGACATGCAAATGTATTGGGACTTAAATGCTTATAATTTTATTAATATACAAATGTATAGGGACAATTAAGTTTGTATTTTTTATTGTAGGAGAAGAACCAATTAAAATACATAAAAAGGTAAATTTCTTGTGATTATTGTTAACATAGGTCCGCTGCCACTACACCAAAAGTCTAAGTTATCAATGCGGGCAGCACCGAGGAGGTTAAAGGGTGTCGACAAAGGTTGAGGGTCCCACATGACAACAATATGTCCCTCCAATCAAGAGGTCAGAATGGACACAGTCGACCATGAGGTTGAAAGAGCATCAAGAGTGGGAGTCGAACCCTCTCCATTAGAGTTGTTAGTTTGCTAATATAGACCGACTACCACTACTCCAAAAACTTAAACTATCAATGAGGTTGCCACTCGAGAGATTACAAGATGTTGACAAAGATTGAGGGTCCCACGTTTCAAATTCAAATCTAAATTACAATCTAACTTACTTAAAGATGTTTCTTAACCAAATGTAGCCTACAGCCTCTTTTGAACTTTGATCCCGCATATTATTTTAACAAAACTGAGAAATAGGGCAGCCTAGAGTTTGTTTAGCGTAGAATGCAAGTCAAATGAATGATGAAGCTCCAATCCCAAAGTTGCTGAACTAATACCAGACCCATGTGAGGCCTCACAAGTTGTGCATCCCAAGGGTGTGGAAAAGGTTGGGGAGAAAAAGGCTCCAAAAGAGGTCCATTTTCCTATGTTTGAACTTAAAGTCCCCTTCACTAGTCAATTTTTTATACCTTTAATACTCCGAAGCTTCCATTTAATTGATCCTATTGCATGGACGTGTGAATGACGTCAGCATTGGGGCCCACAAAGATGAGCACACTGAAAGTTTTAACTACATAGGAATTTGTGCATATTTTATTTCTGTCTTGTAATTGGCGGTGTGTAGCCAGCAATTTGCATGTGAGGTGGAGGGGGGAGTTTCCCAGTTGACTGAAAAGCACGCATTGGGTGCCACGTGGGAGACTATGACTTGACTACAACGCTTGTCAAGTACATAATGGCCCCACCGTTTTCTTAGACTTTTTTTAATTATTATTTTATTATTCGGCTATGCTACACACATAGGTTTGCTTTTAATATTCTTTTTGCTTGGTCAAAATTTTACGGCACCCATGTTATTCCCTAACCTCGTTTGTATTATTATGGTAAAGTAGGGATTTTATTTTTTCAGAAGGTGATTTTGAGGTCAAATGATTGTACCTTTTTGTTATCATTATATTAGGAAGGACTATTATTTTTAATAAATAAATAAATTGAGAGGGTAATATTGAAGTCAAACTTGGATTTTTTTATTATGGTTACTTTAGTAAAATAAATTGATGATGATATTAAGGTCAAATATTAAAGTTTAAATTTGGGAAGGAGTTTTTTTTGTTTTTGGGTAGGAATTTGGGATGGAGTTTTATAGCTATAAATTTAAAGAGTTTAGAGTTGGATGGAAAATAAATAGTTATATTAGGAGACACAATTAAAGTTATTAGATCTTAGTAGAAATAATTAAAGTCATTAGATTTATAGATAATTTTTTTAGTAATAATTTTATTTTTTTATAGTTCATGATAATGGGTAAGAAGAGTTGTCTTAATTTTTAGTATAAAAAAGATTTATGATAATTAGATTATTATTATTAAAGTGTTATTATTATTCTTATCCAAGAAGATGTTCTATTGGTTGAGCTTTTGCCAATGTAAAATATTTTTTATTTGTAAGGAATACTAAAAGCTCAATATGAACACCTCTGCCTATTTTACAATAGGATTTATCATTTCCAATGGTTCAGGGTTTATGATATCCAACAAAAATATTTTCTCTATATCTAAGAAAGATTTACTCTATTCAACAAGAAGAGTTGATCTACATCTAACAAAATAATTTGATGTACTTAAGAAATCACTATATATCCAACAAAAATATTTACTATACTCAACAAAAAAATAAAATTGCTCTACATTTAACAAGAAGATTTTCCCTACATTTAACAAGAAGATTTACTTGCATTTAGCAAAATAATTTAATCTACTTAAAAAAATCTCTATCCAACAAAAATATTGAATATATTCAACAACAATTTTTTTTCTATATTTCATAAAAAAATAATATACCCACAACTGAATTCTAATTTTGTTTTACTTATCTCACACAATAATATAATATTTAAAATAATATAATATAGGATGTATCATTCATTACAATTATTTTATGGAAAAATTGATTCACAATGATCTTTTGAACTATCATAAAAATTCTGATCTACCACTAGAAATCATCATTCCTAGAGTGTTACAATTATTGTCTTATTCAAATAGATATTGTACCATTGTTTCATAACTATAATTGGTGCAATTTTTTAAAAATCTATTAGTAATAATAAAAACTTAATATTCACCTCTACTTACACAACAAAACATTTTGGCATTTCTAATGAAAGGGGCTATGTATCTAGCTAAAAAAAATCTTACATCTAAAAAAATTTATTATATCCAACACATAGATAAATTTCCCTAACAAACAAAAAAATTGTTCTCTGTCAAATAGACTCATAGCTTTCATGATCAATATGAAAACTCA
>VDFB02058242.1:742713035-742726052 GCA_007258455.2 Sequoia sempervirens | reverse complement strand
TTTTTTTTTTATTTGTAAGGAATACTAAAAGCTCAATATTCACCTCTGCCTATTTAACAACACGATTTATCATTTCCAATGGTTCAGGGTTTATGATATCCAACAAAAAGATTTTCTCTATATCTAAGAAAGATTTACTCTATTCAACAAGAAGATTTGATCTACGTCTAACAAAATAATTTGATGTACTTAACAAATCACTATATATCCAACAAAAATATTTACTATACTCAACAAAAAAAAAAATTGCTCTACATTTAACAAGAAGATTTTCCCTACATTTAACAAGAAGATTTACTTGCATTTAACAAAATAATTTAATCTACTTAAAAAAATCTCTATCCAACAAAAATATTGAATATATTCAATAACAATTTTTTTCTATATTTCATATAAATATTTGCTCTACATTGAGCAAAAAATTTCTCTAGAAATTTAAAAACTATCCTATCTTCATAAAAAAATAATATACCCACAACCGAATTCTAATTTTGTTTTATTTAACTCGCACAATAATATAATATTTAAAATAATATAATATAGGATGTATCATTCATTACAATTATTTTATGGAAAAATCGATTCACAATGATCTTTTGAACTATCATAAAAATTCTGATCTACCACTAGAAATAATCATTTCTAGAGTGTTACAATTATTGTCTTATTCAAATAGATATTGTACCATTGTTTCATAACTATAATTGGTGCAATTTTTTTAAAATCTATTAGTAATAATAAAAAATTAATATTCACCTTTACTTACACAACAAAACATTTTGGCATTTCTAATGAAAGAGGCTATGTATCTAGCTAAAAAAAATCTTACATCTAAAAAAATTTATTATATCCAACACATAGATAAATTTCCCTAACAAACAAAAAAATGTTCACTTTCAAATAGACTCATAGCTTTCACAATTAATATGAAAACTCATGTATCCAACAAAAAAAAAGGTCTTACATCTAAAAACAAATTATTATATCAAACACATAAAGAAATTTTCCTAACAAACAAAAAAATTGTTCTCTGTCAAATAGACTCATAGCTTTCATGATCAATATGAAAACTCAACTCTCACCTCTCCTTACCTAGCAAAAAGGTTAAGTGCTCATCATATCTAACAAAGAGTTTTGTCCTACATCTAAAAATGTTTTATCATTTCCAATGAAAGGGTTTATCGTATCCAACAAAATTATTCCATATATTTTAAGAAAAATATTTACTTGGAAAAAGAAGACCTATATTCATAAATAATTAATACACCTATATCTAAGTTTTAATCCATCTTCCATAATATTCAAATGAAAAGACAGATAGGATGCACATTCATTACATTGATTTGATAGAAAAAAAGGATTCATGGTGATATTCTGCAATATCACATGGTCTTGTCGAGCTATCACTAGATATTATCATTCCTACAATATTACTAATATTTTCTTACTCAATTTGATGTTGTCTCATTGACTCAAAATTTGCATGACTACAAAAGTGTTTACTCTATTCAACAAAAAAAAACTATCCTACATCTAAAAAAGATTTACCATATCCAACAAAAATAAATGTACTTAAAAAAGTACTTTATATCCATAAATATTTATTATATGCAAAAAAAAAATATCCTACATTTGACAAAATGATGTGTGCTACATTAAAAAAAAAGTGTTCCTACAAAATATTTTTTTTCACAATTCATAAATAATTAATGTACCCACAATCAAGCTCTAATTTGTCTTCTATGATATTTAAAAAAAAAGGAAGCTAGGATGCACCATTCATTACATTTTTTTTATGAAAAAATAGATTCATGATTATATTTAAAACTATGATAAGGTCTTGAAACTATCACTAATTATTATCATTCCTAGAGTGTTAATGTTATTGTCCTACTCAAGATGTCCCATTGAATTATAGTTTCTAAGAGTGTAAATTAAATTCTATTTAGTAGGAATACCAAAAGTTGAATACTCACCTCTACTTACTCAACTAGGAGGTTTATCGAGTCTAATGAAAGGGTCTAGTAAATCAGATTTACTCTATCCAACAAAAAAGTATATCATTCCAATAAAATGGTTTACATATCCAACAAATAGATTACCCTACACTTAAAAAGGCAAATACCATATTCAACAAAATAATTTAATGTACTTGAAAAAAAATCTATATCCAACAAAATATTTACCATATTTTGACCAAAAAAAAATCAAAATCTGTACATTACATTTGACAAAAAGATTTGTCCTAACCAACAAAAAATAAATAAAAATAGCCACACATTCATACAAAAATTAATGTATCCACAACCAAATTCTAATCCTATCTCTACAATATTAAAATGATAGATAGGATGTACCATTCATTACATTTACTTTATAAGGAAAAAATGATTCAGTGGTATATTGAACTATCATCCAACTATCATCCAATCACATTAGAGAATATCCTTCTCAAAAAAAGTGTTGTTATTGTCTTAGTCAATTTGGTGTTGTTCCACTAACACATAAATATTGAATCCATGTGAAGAAATTTGTGTCTAGTAGCAATACCAAAAGTTTAATATTCACCTCTACTAACTTACTAAAAAGATTTTCAACAAGAATTTACTACTGTCACCAAATAAATTTACTTTGCATCTTACAAAATAGTTTAATATGCTTTAAAACATTACTCTAGATCAACCAAAATATTTACTATACTTAAAAAAAAGCACTCTAAAATAATTTTTATTCAAAATTATTATTCAAATATTAACACATCCATATATCTATTCAATTTTATTTTTTTACATTTATAATTAAAAAAAAAAAATATTAACACATTCATATATACTCAATTTTTAAAATATTTTTTATATTTATAATTTTGAAAAAATTAATTATATTTATAACAACATATGATCACAAATTTAAAACATTACTTCATGGATCCCTCCAAAATATATATATATATATATATATATATATATATATATATATATATATATATATATAAAACCTTAATACAACAATAAAAATCTGAAAATCTAAACCCTAACCCCACCCAACCAAACAAGAGGAGTCAAGCTTTTGCCTTGGAGAAAACCCTAAGGAATAGCATTTCTGTTTTAGGAAAATTAATTTGGATCTATTTGTTTACAAAGTCAAATATCCCATCATTATCTAAATAAGACAAAGCTCAAGATTTGTTGATATTATATACAACAATCACTCTCCCTTACGGCTCAACTACACCTCTTACAACATATAAAAAAGTGGAGGGTAAAATTTGATTTGTTTTGTAAAATTTGTTATAGTTATCAGCCAATTTCTATCACCGCCTTTACGTGCTCGCACTGTATCCTCGTTTGTCGGATTCGCTTTACGCTCACACTTACCTTTTCTCCTCCCTCGCTATTTATGTGAGATTTGGGCTTTGTCCTCGGATGCCGCTCTTGAATAGGAGAGGGAAATGCAGGGGAAAAAACTCCTCGGATACTGCCCTTCATTAGGAGCACATGTCATAACTATTTTACGGAAGACCAGCGCACAGTGACCAACGGATCGCTAAGCAGCGCGACTCGATCGCTCGACGTGGGGATTCAATAAAGCTGTTTACTGTTTTTGTTTCGATTCTTTTCGCGGCTTTGGAATTCCATGGATTTGTTAAATTAGACAGGGTACGCGGGAAAGATTAGGCGGAGAATTGGGACTTGATTTGCAATAGAGCGCAGGTGGGTGGAGGACTGGTTGGTCGCGGGTTCGAATTTGCATGCCGGTGAGAGAAGAAAGAGTGGCGGTGATTCGGGAAAGGTTTATTGATTCTCAAGTTTCCGGGGAACGGTTTTAAGGCAGCTGGTTCAGTCGTCTTTCATTTTCATGTCGAAGAGAGGTAAAGGAAAAGCATACTGGTTGGCTGGCAATTTAATCTCAGTAGAATAGATTGATGTGTGTGTTTTGTGGTCAGGATTTGTGTAAATTAAGGTCATTATAGAAGGGAATTTCCAATGTTTTTGGTAATAGTTGAATATTTATTCGAAAGGTCTGTTCTGTTTTGGCACTATCTTGGCTTTATACAACAATAAATGGCATCCTTATCCTCTGCCTACACATGGACTGTCGTCAATCATGATGAAACATGGGGAATATTTTTTCTGGTTGAATATCTTAATGGCTGCTGCATTACTGCGGTTCTTTATGTTTCTCTTGTTTAACCGTCTGTCAGTATGCCTTCATGGTGAAATGCAGTCCGTAATCTTCAATATGGTTTTGTAGGCGATCGTTTTGGATCGTTTCAGTGCCTTGCTTCATCGTAAGAGCCCAGAGATGCCAAGCTTTCAATTTGATATTTGCTCATGGATTTCACAGAATTAGTCTAGCTGTTGTTCTTGATTTAGCTCTATAATGGATTTTTTTCCTTCTTTTGGGGATCTCTTAAAAGTATTGGATACTCAGAGTCATTTATTTTCGTCCCTCTTCAATGATCTTTCTGTCTATCCTCCATCACCAGTGATCTTCTCAATAATCCATCACGGACGAGCTTATGATCTTCAGTAGTTTATTTTGCCAGTATTGAATTAGGTGATGCTTAATTTAGGGAAGAGATGTGATTGAAACCCGGCGAAATTAACCTTTGCCTAACATCAGTTGACTGTCCCATGACTTGCACTAGGGTAAATGTAACTGCCAGTTGCTTGAAAGGCACCTGCCAAGTGGGCTTGAGCCTAACAAAATGCTCAAACTGCCTTCAAATTTGTTTCAATGGCGATCGATGCTGGACAGGATTGATTCTGACAAAATTATTCTTCACAAAACTCTAAAGTTCTGGCCATCGCACCGGCAAATGAATTTAAATTGGACTTCTGATGGAAGTCGCCAATTTCAATACACCCATCAGGCTATTGCACCAGCAATTTAACTTAAATTGGACTTCTGATGGAAGTCACCAATTTCAATACACCCATCAGGCCATTGCACCAGCAATTTAACTTAACTTGGACTTCTAATAGCAGTCACCCATTTCGATACACCCATCAGGCTATTGCACCAGCAGTTTAACTTGAATTAGACTTCTAACAGAAGCCACCCATTTCAATACTATTTTGGATGGAAGTCGCCCATTCTAATATTATTCTACCAATCTCAAGATCAAAGTCGCACATTCCAAGACTATTTTAAATGGAAGTTACCTATCCCATCACTAGGCTAGATGGAAGTTACCCATCTCAATACTAGTCTAATTCAGACTAGATGGAAATTATCTATTCTAGGTAGAAGTTACCTACCTACTGCGAGTTCAATCAGAAAAAAATCTTTCTTCCCATCAAAACTATTCCTGATGGAAGTTCAAAATTCTGATCAGTTTTTTCCACCAACAAAATTTACCCTATTCCAAAAATTTCTCACCATCCTAAACAGCTTCCCTGACATCGTTTTGAAAGACTGGATTAATAAGTGATTGGATCGGATTGCATTTCTTTAGGGTTTCATTTGCAGTAGGAAGGATATTTGGGTGCAATGTATAGGTGCAATATTATTAGGTCAATGTTTAAAGCCCTACAAGTTATTACTAAATAGTGTGGTGTGGTGTGGGTGTGCGCAGAGATGGCACCGTCATCTTCGAGCTCACCATGCGCAGCCTGTAAGTTTCTTCGGAGGAAATGCACGGCAGAGTGTGTGTTTGCGCCGTATTTTCCTCCTGATCAGCCCCACAAATTCGCCAACGTGCACAAGATATTCGGCGCAAGCAACATAACAAAACTGCTAAACGAACTGGCGCCACACCAGAGAGAAGACGCAGTGAACTCCCTGGCCTACGAAGCGGAGGCGCGGATGAAAGACCCAGTCTATGGCTGCGTCGGAGCCATCTCCATCCTGCAGAGACAGATGCACCATTTGCAGCGAGAGCTGGCGGCAGCGCACGCCGATCTCGCGCGCTACACTGGCGGTGCCGGGGTCACGGTTTCGAATCCCGTCGCCTTGTTACAGCAAGGCCCCTCTTTGGGCATGGGAATGGGTATGCAGGCTTCTTCAGGTCTGGGCATTTCAATGGCCGGCGCCTCTCATTCCATGCACCACCAACAGCAACAGCAACAGCAAGTTTTTGATGGGCAGATAACGAGGGAACAGTTAGCGGAGTTGGCGAGAGCGGGAGGCGGTTGTTATGAGGCTGGGTTTGCGGCACTTGGAATTAACAGCAGCATTCCTCCCAGTCCCACAGGAGGGCAGCCGTTTAATCACAGGTTACCGACTGGTAGTGACGGCGCCAGCCGGAATAGCGGTGGCGGAAGTCTGGGGCACTTGTCTCCACATTAAACATTTCTGGTTAGTTTCAGGTAATAAGCTCATATCCGTATCATTTTCAAATTCGGGGTGTAATTGATCAATGCTTGTATGATATTTTGGCTATGTTTTCTCATATTGGAGGAATCATTTTCTGTTTTCTGCATTTCTTTTATGCCCTTTACATTTTTTTAGGGGTTTTTTCCAAGAATCTTGCCCTTTTTGGGGTTCTTTTCCAAGAATTTTGCCCTCTACTGCTGTCCGAGGATAAGTGTTCTGTAAAGGTATTATCAGCTATATAACAATATATAGTAAAGGCAACTGTTGTGTTGTGTGAGATATTATGAGCTAAATGACAACACATATCTTGCGCAGAGGATTCAAAGAATAAAATGAAAGTTCTTATTTTTTCCTTAAATTGCATAAGATGTATACATTTTCAGAGACTTGTTCTTTTAAGTATTTCTATTTATCATTCATATATGGATTGCAATGCAAAAGATATTAATATGTAAAATTAATTAATGAAATTGAATACTTTTATATTTTTAATGTTTTGTAAATTTAATAAATAAAATAAAAGGTTGATATATGATTAGAAAGATGAAGTACAACAATATGAATGGAAATATATGAAACAATTTATTATTTTTCTACATCAAAACAAAATAAAAGGAAAAGCACAAAAAGGAAGAGAGATAACATAGACAAGAGGCTACAAGTAAACATGATTATAATTGTAGTTGTCAACATGTACCAAAAAGAGGTGAATTTATATTATTCATAAATAAACTACATGAATATAATAAGATAACAAACATCACCATAAAGACAAAATAGAAAGGTCTATTTAACATGCTCATCATACAACTTTTTTTAGTTCATTCATTCTTATCAAAATATCCCATAGAGAAAGTACCAAAGTTAGTTTCTAGAGGTACCTTGCTCATCAAGGAAATATATGCCAAGAGTGGAAGCCTTTGAGAGAGGAGTAACATCATTTTTAAACTTTGGAATCCAAAATTACTTGGGTTTATCCTTCTTTGTTATAATCAGAGTAGGTGGGGCGAGGGGGAGTGTGCTTAGTCCATAAGGAGGCTTAGATTTATTTTTAGTCCAAGTTTGGATAAGTGGATGAAGTTGTGAATGTTTAATAGGTCTATGTTGTGTATGTCATGTGGAAGTGTGGACTTGGGAGTATATTTAGATTTAGAATGGATAGGGGAATCGATAATGGGTAGCTTAGGTTTTATTTTAGGTCAAATGGTAGGAGTTGGAAGAAGTGGAGGAAGAGAAGAAGACTAGAGTGAATGATTAGGATTAGTCAAGATCATGAGGGTAATAGGTTCAAAGGGGAAGCATTATTAGGAATATGTAGTTATAGATTTGGACTGTACCATTTTGAAATAATTAGTGTTTTCTCCTTTATCACTCCTTGAATGATTTGAAGATAGTATAATACACAATGATGCATTCATAAGATGATTCTTTTGGAGTGAAAATAAATGTGCCTATGGTAAAATGTGTATTTCACATTTTTTGTTAGTTTCAAGCCTTAGCGATCATAGTCATACTAGAAATGACTAAGGATTAGATTTATTCTATGTGTTTTTATTTTCTTGGGCCTCCTTAAGTCCTTATAATCTCAACTATTACCACTTTTAGAAGGATTTGTGATTAAGACCACTAGTGTGTACATATTGATCACTTCTTTCTCATTTTCAATCATGTCCAATCTTTTTGTTTTAGGATCACAATTGCCTGTTTTCTCAATAGATTGTGCTTAAGCAAAAAAAAAGGGTTGTCATACTTTTTTTCTTAAGGTAGGATATTGAAAGAAGGCTTATAAAATCCCTTCCATGTAATTTTATGTTTTATAAGATTTCCACATATTTTATAGTCAGCCAATCTAATGACAATGCATCCATGTAGTAATTTTATATTTTTTAAAGCTTTCCACACATTTTATAGTCAACCAATCTAATGAAGTGCATTGAAATTATTTTAAATTCTCATGCCTTAATTGTATTGATTACATTTTATATTTTAGCATGTAAAAGCATTACCACTTCTAAAAGAGTTTATGGCTCACATCACTCATGTGTACCTTGATCTTGGATACTTATATTTTATTTTCACATTATCTCTCAATAAAATATGCTTTTGAGTATTGTTTCTATTTTTTACAATAAATTAAGCTCTTCCAAATTGATAATGGACCTTGCATAATGTGATTGTAGAGATATTATCATCTCAATAGTAATTGATTTAGTTTATTCACGACTTCTTGAAACAATTGTCAAGATTCGTCATGATCATCAAGCAAACATACTGAGAATGAGATGAAGGTGAAGGAATGGTTGTTTTGTGATAGTTGACATTCTAATTTTTTTTTGTTCATCTCATGCACTACACAAGCAACACAAGTGTAAGAAGAATTTGTGATCTTATTGACTCAATCATGAATTATCTTGCAAGAAATTATTGTAAGAATGCTTGTATTGAAAGGAATTTCTTTGTAACCTAGGTAAAATAAAACTGGTTAAGTTGTACACAAGATTTCAATATTTTCCATCAAAATAATATAGCAATAATAATTATTATAAGTAGTTGTAAAAATAAGGTGCCCCTTCCTTAGGGAGAATATTATCATCATGCAAATTCTAATTAACCATGAAGATCATTATTATTATGAAAATTCTAATTATCATATTATTTCACATGATATTAAAGTATCAATTGATGCAAAAACTATTATTGTATTCTAATATACACATGAAAGAGTGTAAGGACATTTGTAAAAAAATCACCAAGTGATTTGATATTCTATAGATTAAATGAATCATTTATTGAAAGTTTTTTTACGCCTAATAGAGGTAATTCTTCCAAATATGATTGAGGGAAATGATGACCCATCTTGTTCCAATTTAATCATGTGAGTTTAAATGGATTTTTAGCCAAATATATGGTATTTGATCAAAATTTTCCTTATGTAGCTATAATAAAAGCACACAACTTAGTTTTTTGTTGACCATGATACTATTAATCAAAACCCTATTTTTTTACGCTATTTTTTAGTATTTGCACATGTTTATTGCTCTTTTATTTTCTAAACTAGATTATCACAAAATAATACACCAATGTTTTGAGAGATGAACTAAATTAGAAGTTGAGATTGCTTGCCTCTTAGATGAATACACCAATCTTGTCGAATTATTTAATGTTTTAATTGATATAAATCATAGTGAGGAAGGCTCAATAATAATGCATATAGAAAATTATTAGTTCAAATCTAAATTCATTATCATTGTCTTCATTGATCATGAAAAGGTCCATCCCTTTGCAATAATTTCAACTTTTCTTCATATAAAGATGAAAATTTCCTAATTAGCACTTCCCCTCCTTTAGTACTTAAGTTTGTAACCCCTTTACTTCAATCAAGATGATAATAGTTTGTTATGCCAATTTGATGAGTGAACTAATCTTAAATCACATAAGCCACTTCACATTCAATTTTTCCATCCCTAAAACATAATAGTTTCATTTTAACATATCATTTTATTACCTTGGATGTCATCATGTCCCAATTTTATCCCTTGGATATGACTATGCTTCTTCACTTTCTTAATGTTAAAAATGAAATTTCTAATTCTAGAGCTACCTTTTTCACTCAAGTTAGCATGCATGTCCTTTCCTAGTTTAAAATCAATCTAGTTATTTTTTAATGGGAAGGATAATTGTATAAATAAAAAAGAAGAGTGCAAAAAAGACTAGAAAATAATAGAAGTGCTCAATATATTAGAATCTATAACTAAACCTCCATAGTTGCACTTGCATACACTTGTATCATACTAAATAATCTACACATTCCTCAGGGATGATCATTTCCAATCTTTAAAATATATTTTCTATACTTGACCATCATTGAGGAAGTTCTATCAAATCTTGTTGTTTTTTATAAGAGGGATAAACGAGTTTTATAGGGACCCGAAACCACAAAGTAACATTACAAACAAAGACCAAAACAAAGGTCCAAAAGACAAAAAGGATGCCAGAGAGATAGAAAACCCGCAAAAAAAGACAGCCACAAAAAGCCACAAAAAAAGCCAACAGAAGGCCAGCAGGCAGACAAACCCGGGCCCAGCCACAGCTAATCCATAGTCTTCAAAAGCTCGTCAGCAATCTCTTCCAGGTCCACCATTTCCTGGACCCCCTCCATGAAAATCTGAGCCATATTTGGGGTAGACGGGGCTTTTCTTTTCATGCTTGATCTTGTGCACCTAGAAACCCTCGCGTCCTCATCCTGGTCTTTCTCCTTGTCTAAATCAACAATCGACGCTCTGTTCTGGGTTTTCTCCATTCTTTCGGTGAAGGCTTTGATGATAGATGAATTATGTTTGGCTATTCTGCAGTTCTGATTAGCAATTTTTTTCATGGTTCCTTTAATTTTATCAAGATCATTTTCATCAGCACTATCCTTTTGCATGCTAGCCTTCGCAGGGGTATTCTTCTCCACTTCGAACTGTATTAGCTCAGCAACTTTGGCTTCAATTTCCCCCAACTTACTATGAAGAGATAGATTTTTGGTCTTCAGCTCACTTATGCCGGAAGTTAACCCTATTGATAATAAAAGATAGGCTTATTGTTTGGATTATTTATGTCAAAAAGTTAACCCTAGAGTGATGCAATAACAAGGAAACTAGAATATTGATGGAAAATAAAGTGTGTACACAATAAAAATATTTTAAATAATTTTACAAATTCATATACACCATAAGATCATTCTATTCATCTATTAATATCATATGTTCTTTATGCAATATATTTTGTACCACAAGCATTGATATATGTATCATATATATACTTGGGTGATGTTTCTACTTACATCAAATTCCTTACATATATTTATCTAATTCTTCCTACATTTTGATTTTCTCTCATTTTCTTACTTCTCTCTCATAATAGTGTCTAGTGCTAATATAGCTTCCTAAAAGTGTAAGGATATTTCCTACATGTCTTTATGCCTCATCATTATTCAAATGGTATCACACATCACCAATTATTTCCGCAGTACCTCAAGTAGTGGTTGTAAATTGGTTTCTCCTATTTTTGGTTCCATCTGTCAAAATCATTAGATGACCTAATTCATTGTCATGTCCTCAGAAAATCCTTCTTATATTCAATGAAATAATGTGTTATCTCATAAATATGTGATAATGCTAGGTTTTTTGTTATCAAAATATTCTTCAAAGCTAGGAACCTATTAGAGATCTTTGATTAAGGTAGAAAATGTTTATAAACTTGGTCTTAATCTTCTCATATGTATTTTCCCAACTCAACCCCATATATGTTGAATTCATTGTGTCCATATTGAAGCATAAATATATTCTCTTTCTATAGAGATGAAAGTAGTTGAATTTGTGAATGTAGGTATTAGCTACGTGATGTCTTAGAAGTTTTTGATCTAGTAGTGTAAATAGATATTTAATTTTAACTCCAATTCCTGTAATTGTGCTATTAACTTCATTCTCTATTCATTCAGTTGACTATATTGTAATTGGAGGCTTCTCAGTTGTTATTGCAACTCATCTAAATCAATCATGTGATATTATAGCTTCTTAATAGTTGTATAATTTGAGATTCCATGTGATATATCTAGGTTTTCTATGTCATTGTGATCTATTTCCAATTTATGAAATACTAATATCGTAGACACTTAAAATATACTCCCACATTTTAAACTATCATCTCTACATCTTTAACTACAATTGTTAAAATTGTATTTCTTTTTCACTAATTAATCAAAAAAATTATTTAATTTAATTAATTTTTTGATTAATTAAGTAGGGACAAGGCCTTGATCCCATAAGTCAAAACATTAACATATTAAAACATAACAAAAAGATAGCAGAAGGGCATGCAAGTCCAACAAAACAACACTAGAGAATAAAAACTCGACAAGCTACATGAAAGTATCGAGTGAAAAACCAACAAATAAGGTTCCAGTATGCAATTAGGAAGTCCAAAGACTCCTCCCATGCTTCCTTCTCCTCATTCAATAGCACCCTTTCATTCTTGTCCTCTACACTTTGGGAATCCTTGCCCTTGGCATGTTTCTTTTTCTATTCCTTAATAATAGACTATTCAAAAATAGTCCCCATAACTTCCTTCTTCATAATTCCTTCTATTATAGTAATGATTTTGGCCAGGGTTGTTTCCATTCACTTTATTTTCTCATTGTAGCTACTAGCATATATCTTCTTCTCCAACTCTTGCACCTAGTTTCAAAGTTTTATTAAGTTTGCATTTTCACTACCCATTGTTTCCTGCTCCATAGTATAAGAAGAAATCCTTTCTTCTTCTACATCCTTATGTGTATGTGCAGGATCATCATGAAAAAAAAGGCCCTTAAGTGGCAATGAAAATTCAGAAAAATCAGAGTTAGGCAACTTGACATAAAAATTTGAATAAATTATCTATATTATTTCAAAAAATATGTAAGAATAGAATTGTGGCAAATTGAATTTAGTTTCTAAAACTACTAAGTTTATTTTATTTTTTAAAAGTCTATTTGGTGAAAATTTGAAATTTCAATGCAGTAGTACTTAAATTTCAGGGAAAAAATAAGAAGTAGGTGTCTGTCTGACCACCTAACCACAATAAAATGATAATGTACATAAGATTTTAGATATAAGTAGAAGACTCATGTCGGATGTGACACATATTTTTGTAATTATTTTCCCAATTATTTTCCAA
>VDFB02058242.1:742527076-742712935 GCA_007258455.2 Sequoia sempervirens | reverse complement strand
CCATGCACATGCATATATTCAACCATAAAGAAATGCGGAGAAAAACACTGGACACCACTTTGTCACACTGAACTCTCTTTTTATTTAAATTTTCTCAAAAGCACTTGGAAACCAAGTGAACCAACTGCATCAACAACACTACTAACATATCTACAACACATCTGCAACATCTACAATACCTCTCATCAACTATAACACATCCAACTATCTCTCCAAACACAACTTCTACAACTATATTGAAGTAAGACACCTATGAAAACACCAACAACATTGTGTTGACATCAATACCAATAACTTCAGGCATCCAACAACTCCAATGCTAGGGGTTGACATCATCAACTTCCACAAAAATGCAACACTCTCTCCATACAAGGGTTTGACATCAATGACAACAACCAAACAACTCAAGCTTCCAACATAATGTTGAATAGAATTGAGGCTAATATTTTGTCTAGTGTTCACAAGAGTCCACCATAATTATCAAGGTTATTAATTGGAAGCCAACCCAATTAATCTGCAACTTTATTTTTTCTTCCTTCTTATGACAAATTTTTTGATGAAAATATTTGAGGTAACTAGACCACCTCTTATGTTGATCATTTTACAAAATTTCTTATATTATATAAATTTAAGAGGCTTATGATCTATGTGAAGAACAATGCATTTTCCCAAGATAGTAATTCCATGTTATTTGCAGGCTTAAAGAATGGATATAAATCCTTGTCATACATGGGGTATTTATACTTGTAGCATTAGATAAAATCTCACTACACGTTGGGAATTTATATGACCATATTGAGTCAAAAAAACTCCAAATGCATATTTGGAGTCATCAACTTCAATTTCAAAGGACTATTTCAAATCAGTAAGAACTTGTGCAGGTCTTAAATATAGTATCTACTTAAATTGTGTGAATGGTTATTATAGTCTCTCTATCCAAGGGAATTTTCATTTTACTCTCACCTAAATGCTTGGTTCATAGGTCATGCCAAGTGCGAGAATACCATTTATACAAAACTCTAATAAAATATGGATGATCCTAAAAGTATATAATGTTATATGATATTTTTATGAGGCGACCAATCTCTAATTATCTCTATATTTTTAGGGTCCACATAAATACAATCCTTGTTCATAATACATCTAAGGTACTAAATACTTTCCATACTAAAGGAATAATTTTCTAAATTGTTATTATAGAGCCCAAGTTGTAGAGTTGAAAGTATCTATTGAACATGATGTAGATGTTCCTCATGTGTATTGCTTAATATGAGTATTATATCTAAATGAAAATAATAATAAAGAAAATAGTGAGAGGCTTGAGTGCATCATTCATCACTCACATGAAGGTGAAAAGTATACTAGTCAAGCCAAAGAGAAAGGATATCCACTTGAAAAATCTATTTGGATTTGAAGGTATTATTTCACACATCTGATGAATCAATGGTAACTTGAAGGTACCCAAACTTTAGTGGAAATATTAGACCCCTTAAGTTGAGCCAAGAGGCCATCAATGCAAGGATTTGGATACCTATTCACTACAGTGATCTTGTTCAAAGCTCATATGTCAATGTAGAGGAATCAATTTTCATCCTTATTCTTAGAAAGAGTAATTAAGTTTTCATAGGGTGAGGCACTTGGTAAACATTTCCCCTTTTTAATCAATTCCTAAATCTATCATTTGATTTGTCATTCTCTAATATTCATCTTCTATATATAATGGTCCATTTGGTAACAACTTCCTTGGAATGAGATCAATCAAAATTTGTATGTGATAGTGTAGGCTTTCCCTCATTAGTGAGTTGAATACATCTTGATTCCCTTTAATAATATCTATTCCATATAATTTTTTTGGTTATTTATAATGGTTGTTTTGTCTTGAGTGGTTACTATAATTGACTAGATTACCTCCTTAGGTTAGAACAACAATAATATAAATTCTCTAATTTGAGAAATAACATGTTGACATTATTTTAAAATAATCAAAGATATAATATTTTCAAATTATCTCTACTATTTGATACTTCTATTCACCCAAATCATCTATCTACCTAAATATTTTACCCTTAGCTCACTCATCCCATGGACTGTCATTACCGGTGTAGTGTTGTCTATAAGTTCAATCTCTTAAAAAATAGTAGATATAAAAAAAATTCTTCCAATTTTAACATTGAATTGTAGATCCTTTCCATTCACCCACATCTATGAGTCAAATAGGAGTTCCTTGTACTCTTCAAGTAGCACTTCCAAGTTGAGGGTATAAGGTATAAGGTTTAGGGTTGAGAGTATAGGGTATAGGGTATACAATTGAGGGTATAGGGTTTAGGGCTAAGGGTATTGGGTATAGGGTCGAGGGTATAAGGTTTAGGGTTGAGGGTATAAGGTAAATGGTCATGTATATAAGGTTTAAGGTTGAGGGTTGTATTTTAGGGTTGATGGTTTAGTGTATAGGCTTTAGGGCTTGGGGTTGAGGGATAGTTTTCAAGGTTGAGGGTATATGATTTAGTGTATATGGTATAGGGTTTAGGGTTGAGGATATTGGGTATAGGGTTGAGGGTATTAGGTTTACGGTTGAGGGTATAAGATGTAGGGTATAGGGTTTAGGCTTTAGGCTTTAGGGTTGAGGGTATAAGGTTTAGGCTTTAAGGTTGAAGGTATTGGGTATAAGGTATAAGGTATAGGGTGTAGGGTATAAGGTATATGGTTCATGGTTGAGGGTATAGGGTTTAGGGTTTATAATATAAGGGTTTAGCATTGAGGGTATTGGGTGAAATATAAAAAAAGGGGTCCTAGGTCCTAAATTCAAAGAGCTTAGGATGTAAGAGGGGTCTTTTTTCAAATTTCATTAGGATGTAGGTCCTAAGGTGACCACCCTAACCACAATAAAATGATAATATTTTTTTATAAGATTTTAAATATAAGTAGAGGAATCATGTCCGGATGTGACGCGTATTTTTTTGTAATTATTTTCGAAGTAAATAATTAATTATGAATTTTTTATTACAACTTTTAAAAAATATAAAAACTTGTATGTCTGACCACCTTAACTTGGTCAAAACTTCATGAAATTCAATTTTTTTTTAATCCTATAGTATATGAAGCATAGAATGTGACGCATATTTTGGATTCAAAAAATATGATACCGTTTGAAAGTTATAGATATTTTTCAATCAGCCTATCAATCAGGACTTTAGTAGTAATTCTAATAGAAAATGAATAATAATTATTTATTAAATTCAAAGTAAAGAATAATTTATATTGGTGGAAAGCTGAGAGTCTCCTCTACAAACCCTTTTCGTTTCATCAATTTTGGCTAAAAATAAAGTCGCCAGCCACATGGACGAAATCTAGAAAAACAAGGTGAGTTGTCAAACACATTTTTTGCGTTGACTTTTTAGGATTGGCATGTCCAAACCAAATACCAAAGCAAGCCCAAGGCTAATCCCTAGGCAATAAATTCTTTGTCAAAAATATCGGATATATGTTTCAAATCAGATATCCATTTTAAATCGGATATCCGATTTGGTTTATATATGATTTTAAAAAATGTTTTATACTTTATAATATATTATTTAGAAAATGTAATAAATATTTTATAGTTTATTTTAATATATTTAGTTTAGAATATACAATATAGTTTAGAAATTTAAGTACTACTGCATTGAAATTTCAAATTTTCACCAAATAGACTTTAAAAATAAAAAATAAACTTAGTAGTTTAGAAACTAAATTCAATTTGCCACAGATTTTATTCTTACATATTTTTGAAATAATATAGATAACTCAGAAGCCTCCAATTACAATATAGTCAATCGAATGAATAGAGAATGAAGTTAATAGCACAATTACAGGAATTGGAGTTAGAAGTAAATATCTATTTACACTACTAGATCAAAAAATTCTAAGACATCAAGTAGCTAATACCTACATTCACAAATTCAACTACTTTCATCTCTATAGAAAGATAATATATTTATACTTCAATATGGACACAATGAATTCAACATATATGGGGTTGAGTTGGGAAAATACATATGAGAAGATTAAGACCACTTATAAACATTTTCTACCTTAACCAAAGATCTCAAATAGGTTCCTAGCTTTGAAGAAGATTTTGATAACAAAAAACCTAGCATTACCACATATTTATGAGATAACAAATTATTTCATTGAATATAAGAAGGATTTTCTGAGGACATGACAATGAATCAGGTCATCTAAGGATTTTGACAGATGGAACCAAAAATAGGAGAAACCAACTTACAACCACTACTTGAGGTACTGCGGAAATAATTGGTGATGTGTGATACCATTTGAATAATGATGAGGCATAAAGACATGTAGGAAATATCCTTACACTTTTAGGAAGCTATATTAGCACTAGACACTATTATGAGAGAAGTAAGAAAATGAGAGCAAATCAAGATGTAGGAAGAATTAGATAAATATATGTAAGGAATTTGATGTAAGTAGAAGCATCACCCAAGTATATATATGATACATATATATCAATGCTTGTGGTACAAAATATATTGCATAAAGAACATATGATATTAATAGATGAATAGAATGATCTTATGGTGTATATGAATTTGTAAAATTATTTAAAATATTTTTATTGTGTACACACTTTATTTTCCATCAATATTCTAGTTTCCTTGTTATTGCATCACTCTAGGGTTAACTTTTTGACATAAATAATCCAAACAATAAGCCTATCTTTTATTATCAACAACAAGGTTTGATATAACTTCCTCAATGATGGTCAAGTATAGAAAATATATTTTAAAGATTGGAAATGATCATCCGTGAGGAATGTGTAGATTATTTAGTATGATACAAGTGTATGCAAGTGCAACTATGGAGGTTTAGTTATAGATTCTAATATATTGAGCACTTCTATTATTTTCTAGTCTTTTTTGCACTCTCCTTTTTTATTTATACAATTATCCTTCCCATTAAAAAATAATTAGATTGATTTTAAACTAGGAAAGGACATGCATGCTAACTTGAGTGAAAAAGGTAGCTCTAGAATTAAAAATTTCATTTTTAACATTAGGAAAGTGAAGAAGCATAGTCATATCCAAGGGATAAAATTGGGACATGATGACATCCAAGGTAATCAAATTATATGTTAAAATGAAACTATTATGTTTTAGGGATGGAAAAATTGAATGTGAAGTGGCTTATGTGATTTCAGATTAGTTCACTCATCAAATTGGCATAACAAACTATTATCATCTTGATTGAAGTAAAGGGGTTACAAACTTAAGTACTAAAGGAGGGGAAGTGCTAATTAGGAAATTTTTATCTTTATATGAAGAAAAGTTGAAATTATTGCAAAGTGATGGACCTTTTCATGATCAATGAAGACAATGATAATGAATTTAGATTTGAACTAATAATTTTCTATATGCATTATTATTGAGCCTTCCTCACTATGATATATATCAATTAAAACATTAAATAATTCGACAAGATTGGTGTATTCATCTAAGAGGCAAGCAATCTCAACTTCTAATTTAGTTCATCTCTCAAAACATTGGTGTATTATTTTGTGATAAACTAGTTTAGAAAATAAAAGAGCAATAAACGTGTGCAAATACTAAAAAATAGCGTTAAAAAATAGGGTTTTGATTAATAGTATCATGGTCAACAAAAAACTAAGTTGCGTGCTTTTATTACAGCTACATAAGGAAAATTTTGATCAAATACCATATATTTGGCTAAAAATCCATTTAAACTCACATGATTAAATTGGAACAAGATGGGTCATCATTTCCCTCATTCATATTTGGAAGAATTACCCCTATTAGGTGTAAAAAAACTTTCAATAAATGATTCATTTAATCTATAGAATATCAAATCACTTGGTGATTTTTTTACAAATGTCCTTACACTCTTTCATGTGTATATTAGAATACAATAATAGTTTTTGCATCAATTGATACTTTAATATCATGTGAAATAATATGATAATTAGAATTTTCATAATGATAATGATCTTCATGGTTAATTAGAATTTGCATGATGATAATGTTCTCCCTAAGGAAGGGGCACCTTATTTTTACAACTACTTATAATAATTATTATTGCTATATTATTTTGATGGAAAATATTGAAATCTTGTGTACAACTTGTCCAGTTTTATTTTACCTAGGTTACAAAGAAATTCCTTTCAATACAAGCATTCTTACAATAATTTCTTGCGAGATAATTCATGATTGAGTCAATAAGATCACAAATTCTTCTTACACTTGTGTTGCTTGTGTAGTGCATGAGATGAACAAAACAATTTTAGAATGTCAACTATCACAAAACAACCATTCCTTCGCCTTCATCTCATTCTCAGTATGTTTTCTTGATGATCATGACGAATCTTGACAATTGTTTCAAGAAGTCATGAATAAACTAAATCAATTACTATTGAGATGATAATATCTCTACAATCACATTATGCAAGGTCCATTATCAATTTTGAAGAGCTTAATTTATTGTAAAAAATAGAAACAATACTCAAAAGCATATTTTATTGAGAGATAATGTGAAAATAAAATATAAGTATCCAAGATCAAGGTACACATGAGTGATGTGAGCCATAAACTCTTTTAGAAGTGGTAATGCTTTTACATGCTAAAATATAAAATGTAATCAATACAATTAAGGCATGAGAATTTAAAATAATTTCAATGCACTTCATTAGATTGGTTGACTATAAAATGTGTGGAAAGCTTTAAAAAATATAAAATTACTACATGGATGCATTGTCATTAGATTGGCTGACTATAAAATATGTGGAAATCTTATAAAACATAAAATTACATGGAAGGGATTTTATAAGCCTTCTTTCAATATCCTACCTTAAGAAAAAAAGTATGACAACCCTTTTTTTTGCTTAAGCACAATCTATTGAGAAAACAGGCAATTGTGATCCTAAAACAAAAAGATTGGACATGATTGAAAATGAGAAAGAAGTGATCAATATGTACACACTAGTGGTCTTAATCACAAATCCTTCTAAAAGTGGTAATAGTTGAGATTATAAGGACTTAAGGAGGCCCAAGAAAATAAAAACACATAGAATAAATCTAATCCTTAGTCATTTCTAGTATGACTATGATCTCTAAGGCTTGAAACTAACAAAAATTGTGAAATACACATTTTACCATAGGCACATTTATTTTCACTCCAAAAGAATCATCTTATGAATGCATCATTGTGTATTATACTATCTACAAATCATTCAAGGAGTGATAAAGGAGAAAACACTAATTATTTCAAAATGTTACAGTCCAAATCTATAACTACATATTCCTAATAATGCTCCCCCTTTGAACCTATTACCCTCATGTTCTTGACTAATCCTAATCATTCACTCTAGTCTTCTTCCCTTCCTCCACTTCTTCCAACTCCTACCATTTGACCTAAAATAAAACCTAAGCTACCCATTATCGATTCCCCTATCCATTCTAAATCTAAATATACTCCCAAGTCCACGCTTCCACATGACATACACAACATAGACCTATTAAACATTCACAACTTCATCCACTTATCCAAACTTGGACTAAAAATAAATCTAAGCCTCCTTATGGACTAAGCACACTCCCCCTCGCCCCACCTACTCTGATTATAACAAAGAAGGATAAACCCAAGTAATTTTGGATTCCAAAGTTTAAAAATAATGTTACTCCTCTCTCAAAGGCTTCTACTCTTGGCATATATTTCCTTGATGAGCAAGGTACCTCTAGAAACTAACTTTGGTACTTTCTCTATGGGATATTTTGATAAGAATGAATGAACTAAAAAAAGTTGTATGATGAGCATGTTAAATAGACCTTTCTATTTTGTCTTTATGGTGATGTTTGTTATCTTATTATATTCATGTAGTTTATTTATGAATAATATAAATTCACCTCTTTTTGGTACATGTTGACAACTACAATTATAATCATGTTTACTTGTAGCCTCTTGTCTATGTTATCTCTCTTCCTTTTTGTACTTTTCCTTTTATTTTGTTTTGATGTAGAAAAAAAATGAATTGTTTCATATATTTCCATTCATATTGTTGTACTTCATCTTTCTAATCATATATCAACCTTTTATTTTATTTATTAAATTTACAAAACATTAAAAATATAAAAGTATTCAATTTCATTAATTAATTTTACATATTAATATCTTTTGCATTGCAATCTATATATGAATGATAAATAGAAATACTTAAAAGAACAAGTCTCTGAAAATGTATATATCTTATGCAATTTAAGGAAAAAATAAGAACTTTCATTTTATTCTTTGAATCCTCTGCGCAAGATATGTGTTGTCATTTAGCTCATAATATCTCACACAACACAACAGTTGCCTTACTATATATTGTTATATAGCTGATAATACCTTTACAGAACACTTATCCTGGGACAGCAGTAGAGGGCAAAATTCTTGGAAAAGAACCCCAAAAAGGGCAAGATTCTTGGAAAAAAACCCTAAAAAAAATGTAAAGGGCATAAAAGAAATGCAGAAAACAGAAAATGATTCCTCCAATATGAGAAAACATAGCCAAAATATCATACAAGCATTGATCAATTACACCCCGAATTTGAAAATGATACGGATATGAGCTTATTACCTGAAACTAACCAGAAATGTTTAATGTGGAGACAAGTGCCCCAGACTTCCGCCACCGCTATTCCGGCTGGTGCCGTCACTACCAGTCGGTAACCTGTGATTAAACGGCTGCCCTCCTGTGGGACTGGGAGGAATGCTGCTGTTAATTCCAAGTGCCACAAACCCAGCCTCATAACAACCGCTTCCCGCTCTCGCCAACTCCGCTAACTGTTCCCTCGTTATCTGCCCGTCAAAAACTTGCTGTTGGTGTTGGTGTTGGTGGTGCATGGAATGAGAGGCGCCGGCCATTGAAATGCCCAGACCTGAAGAAGCCTGCATACCCATTCCCATGCCCAAAGAGGGGCCTTGCTGTAACAAGGCGACGGGATTCGAAACCGTGACCCCCGCACCGCCAGTGTAGCGCGCGAGATCGGCGTGCGCTGCCGCCAGCTCTCGCTGCAAATGGTGCATCTGTCTCTGCAGGATGGAGATGGCTCCGACGCAGCCATAGACTGGGTCTTTCATCCGCGCCTCCGCTTCGTAGGCCAGGGAGTTCACTGCGTCTTCTCTCTGGTGTGGCGCCAGTTCGTTTAGCAGTTTTGTTATGTTGCTTGCGCCGAATATCTTGTGCACGTTGGCGAATTTGTGGGGCTGATCAGGAGGAAAATACGGCGCAAACACACACTCTGCCGTGCATTTCCTCCGAAGAAACTTACAGGCTGCGCATGGTGAGCTCGAAGATGACGGTGCCATCTCTGCGCACATCCACACCACACCGCACTATTTAGTAATAACTTGTAGGGCTTTAAACATTGACCTAATAATATTGCACCTATACATTGCACCCAAATATCCTTCCTACTGCAAATGAAACCCTAAAGAAATGCAATCCGATCCAATCACTTATTAATCCAGTCTTTCAAAAAGATGTCAGGGAAGCTGTTTTGGATGATGAGAAATTTTTGGAATAGGGTAAATTTTGTTGGTGGAAAAAACTGATCAGAATTTTGAACTTCCATCAGGAATAGTTTTGATGGGAAGAAAGTTTTTTTTCTGATTGAACTCGCAGTAGGTAGGTAACTTCTACCTAGAATAGGCAATTTCCATCTAGTCTGAATTAGACTAGTATTGAGATGGGTAACTTCCATCTAGCCTAGTGATGGGATAGGTAACTTCCATTAAAAATAGTCTTGGAATGTGCGACTTTGATCTTGAGATTGGTAGAATAATATTAGAATGGGCGACTTCCATCCAAAATAGTATTGAAATGGGTGGCTTCTGTTAGAAGTCTAATTCAAGTTAAACTGCTGGTGCAATAGCGTGATGGGTGTATCGAAATGGGTGACTGCTATTAGAAGTCCAAGTTAAGTTAAATTGCCGGTGCAATGGCCTGATGGGTGTATTGAAATTGGCGACTTCCATCAGAAGTCCAATTTAAGTTAAATTGCTGGTGCAATAGCCTGATGGGTGTATTGAAATTGGCGACTTCCATCAGAAGTCCAATTTAAATTCATTTGCCGGTGCGATGGCCTGAACTTCAGAGTTTTGTGAAGAATAATTTTGTCAGAATCAATCCTGTCGGGCATCGATCGCCATTGAAACAAATTTGAAGGCAATTTGAGCATTTTGTTAGGCTCAAGCCCACTTGGCAGGTGCCTTTCAAGCAACTGGCAGTTACATTTACCCTAGTGCAAGTCATGGGACAGTCAACTGATGTTAGGCAAAAGGTTAATTTCGCCGGGTTTCAATCACATCTCTTCCCTAAATTAAGCATCACCTAATTCAATACTGGCAAAATAAACTACTGAAGATCATAAGCTCATCCGTGATGGATTATTGAGAAGATCACTGGTGATGAAGGATAGACAGAAAGATCATTGAAGAGGGACGAAAACAAATGACTCTGAGTATCCAATATTTTTAAGAGATCCCCAAAAAAAGGAAAAAAATCCATTAAAGAGCTAAATCAAGAACAGCTAGACTAATTCTGTGAAATCCATGAGCAAATATCAAATTGAAAGTTTGGCATCTCTGGGCTCTTACGATGCAGCAAGGCACTGAAACGATCCAAAACGATCGCCTACAAAACCATATTGAAGATTACGGACTGCATTTCACCATGAAGGCATACTGACAGACGGTTAAACAAGAGAAACATAAAGAACCACAGTAATGCAGCAGCCATTAAGATATTCAACCAGAAAAAATATTCCCCATGTTTCATCATGATTGACGACAGTCCATGTGTAGGCAGAGGATAAGGATGCCATTGATTGTTGTATAAAGCCAAGATAGTGCCAAAACATAACAGACCTTTCGAATAAATATTGAACTATTACCAAAAACATTGGAAATTCCCTTCTATAATGACCTTAATTTACACAAATCCTGACCACAAAACACACACATCAATCTATTCTACTGAGATTAAATTGCCAGCCAACCAGTATGCTTTTCCTTTACCTCTCTTCGACATGAAAATGAAAGGCGACTGAATCAGCTGCCTTAAAACCGTTCCCAGGAAACTTGAGAATCAATAAACCTTTCCCGAATCACTGCCACTCTTTCTTCTCTCACCGGCATGCAAATTCGAACCCGCGACCGACCAGTCCACCCACCTGCGCTCTATTGCAAATCAAGTCCCAATTCTCCGCCTAATCTTTCCCGCGTACCCTGTCTAATTTAACGAATCCATGGAATTCCAAAGCCGCGAAAAGAATCGAAACAAAAACAGTAAACAGCTTTATTGAATCCCCACGCCGAGCGATCGAGTCGCGCTGCTTAGCGATCCGTTGGTCACTGTGCGCTGGTCTTCCGTAAAATAGTTATGACATGTGCTCCTAATGAAGGGCAGTATCCGAGGAGTTTTTTCCCCTGCATTTCCCTCTCCTATTCAAGAGCGGCATCCGAGGACAAAGCCCAAATCTCACATAAATAGCGAGGGAGGAGAAAAGGTAAGTGTGAGCGTAAAGCGAATGCGACAAACGAGGATACAGTGCGAGCACGTAAAGGCGGTGATAGAAATTGGCTGATAACTATAACAAATTTTACAAAACAAATCAAATTTTACCCTCCACTTTTTTATATGTTGTAAGAGGTGTAGTTGAGCCGTAAGGGAGAGTGATTGTTGTATATAATATCAACAAATCTTGAGCTTTGTCTTATTTAGATAATGATGGGATATTTGACTTTGTAAACAAATAGATCCAAATTAATTTTCCTAAAACAGAAATGCTATTCCTTAGGGTTTTCTCCAAGGCAAAAGCTTGACTCCTCTTGTTTGGTTGGGTGGGGTTAGGGTTTAGATTTTCAGATTTTTATTGTTGTATTAAGGTTTTATATATATATATATATATGGAGGGATCCATGAAGTGATGTTTTAAATTTGTGATCATATGTTATTATAAATATAATTAATTTTTTCAAAATTATAAATATAAAAAATATTTTAAAAATTGAGTATATATGAATGTGTTAATATTTTTTTTTTTTAAATTATAAATGTAAAAAAATAAAATTGAATATATATATATGGATGTGTTAATATTTGAATAATAATTTTGAATAAAAAATATTTTAGAGTGCTCTTTTTTAAGTATAGTAAATATTTTTGGTTGATCTAGAGTAATGTTTTAAAGCATATTAAACTATTTTGTAAGATGCAAAGTAAATTTATTTGGTAACAGTAGTAAATTCTTGTTGAAAATGTTAAATCTTTTTAGTAAGTTAGTAGAGGTGAATATTAAACTTTTGGTATTGCTACTAGACAGAAATTCCTTCACATGGATGATATTTATGTGTTAGTGGAACAAAATCAAATTGACTAAGACAATGACAATACTTTTTTTTAGAATGATATTCTCTAATGTGATTGGATGATAGTTGGATGATAGTTCAATATACCACTATGAATCATTTTTTCCTTATAAAGTAAATGTAATGAATGGTACATCTTATCTATCATTTTATTATTGTAGAGATAGGATTAGAATTTGGTTGTGGATACATTAATTTCTTATGAATGTGTGGCTATTTTTATTTATTTTTTGTTGGTTAGGACAAATCTTTTTGTCGAATTTAATGTACAGATATTGATTTTTTTTTGTCAGAATATGGTAAATATTTTGTTGGATATAGATTTTTTTCAAGTACATTAAATTATTTTGTTGAATATGGTATTTTCCTTTTTCAGTGTAGGGTAATCTATTTGTTGGATATGTAAACCATTTTATTGGAATGATATACTTTTTTGTTGGATAGAGTAAATCTGATTTACTAGACCCTTTCATTAGACTCGATAAACCTCTTGGTTGAGTAAGTAGAGGTGAGTACTCAACTTTTGGTATTCCTACTAAATAGAATTTAATTTACACTTATAGAAACTATAATTCAATGGGACATCTTGAGTAGGACAATAACATTAACACTCTAGGAATGATAATAATTAGTGATAGTTTCAAGACCTTATCATAGTTTTAAATATAATCATGAATCTATTTTTTCATAAAAAAAATGTAATGAATGATGCATCGTAGCTTCCTTTTTTTAAAAATATCATAGAAGACAAATTAGAGCTTGATTGTGGGTACATTAATTATTTATGAATTGTGAAAAAAAAAAATTTGTAGGAAAACTTTTTTTTTTAATGTAGCACACATCATTTTGTCAAATGTAGGATATTTTTTTTTTGCATATAATAAATATTTATGGATATAAAGTACTTTTTTAAGTACATTTATTTTTGTTGGATATGGTAAATCTTTTTTAGATGTAGGATAGTTTTTTTTTGTTGAATAGAGTAAACACTTTTGTAGTCATGCAAATTTTGAGTCAATGAGACAACATCAAATTGAGTAAGAAAATATTAGTAATATTGTAGGAATGATAATATCTAGTGATAGCTCGACAAGACCATGTGATATTGCAGAATATCACCATGAATCCTTTTTTTCTATCAAATCAATGTAATGAATGTGCATCCTATCTGTCTTTTCATTTGAATATTATGGAAGATGGATTAAAACTTAGATATAGGTGTATTAATTATTTATGAATATAGGTCTTCTTTTTCCAAGTAAATATTTTTCTTAAAATATATGGAATAATTTTGTTGGATACGATAAACCCTTTCATTGGAAATGATAAAACATTTTTAGATGTAGGACAAAACTCTTTGTTAGATATGATGAGCACTTAACCTTTTTGCTAGGTAAGGAGAGGTGAGAGTTGAGTTTTCATATTGATCATGAAAGCTATGAGTCTATTTGACAGAGAACAATTTTTTTGTTTGTTAGGGAAATTTATCTATGTGTTGGATATAATAAATTTTTTTAGATGTAAGATTTTTTTTAGCTAGATACATAGCCCCTTTCATTAGAAATGCCAAAATGTTTTGTTGTGTAAGTAGAGGTGAATATTAAGTTTTTATTATTACTAATAGATTTTTAAAAAATTGCACCAATTATAGTTATGAAACAATGGTACAATATCTATTTGAATAAGACAATAATTGTAACACTCTAGGAATGATGATTTCTAGTGGTAGATCAGAATTTTTATGATAGTTCAAAAGATCATTGTGAATCAATTTTTCCATAAAATAATTGTAATGAATGATACATCCTATATTATATTATTTTAAATATTATATTATTGTGTGAGATAAGTAAAACAAAATTAGAATTCAGTTGTGGGTATATTATTTTTTTATGAAATATAGAAAAAAAATTGTTGTTGAATATATTCAATATTTTTGTTGGATAGAGATTTTTTTAAGTAGATTAAATTATTTTGCTAAATGCAAGTAAATCTTCTTGTTAAATGTAGGGAAAATCTTCTTGTTAAATGTAGAGCAATTTTATTTTTTTGTTGAGTATAGTAAATATTTTTGTTGGATATATAGTGATTTCTTAAGTACATCAAATTATTTTGTTAGATGTAGATCAACTCTTCTTGTTGAATAGAGTAAATCTTTCTTAGATATAGAGAAAATATTTTTGTTGGATATCATAAACCCTGAACCATTGGAAATGATAAATCCTATTGTAAAATAGGCAGAGGTGTTCATATTGAGCTTTTAGTATTCCTTACAAATAAAAAATATTTTACATTGGCAAAAGCTCAACCAATAGAACATCTTCTTGGATAAGAATAATAATAACACTTTAATAATAATAATCTAATTATCATAAATCTTTTTTATACTAAAAATTAAGACAACTCTTCTTACCCATTATCATGAACTATAAAAAAATAAAATTATTACTAAAAAAATTATCTATAAATCTAATGACTTTAATTATTTCTACTAAGATCTAATAACTTTAATTGTGTCTCCTAATATAACTATTTATTTTCCATCCAACTCTAAACTCTTTAAATTTATAGCTATAAAACTCCATCCCAAATTCCTACCCAAAAACAAAAAAAACTCCTTCCCAAATTTAAACTTTAATATTTGACCTTAATATCATCATCAATTTATTTTACTAAAGTAACCATAATAAAAAAATCCAAGTTTGACTTCAATATTACCCTCTCAATTTATTTATTTATTAAAAATAATAGTCCTTCCTAATATAATGATAACAAAAAGGTACAATCATTTGACCTCAAAATCACCTTCTGAAAAAATAAAATCCCTACTTTACCATAATAATACAAACGAGGTTAGGGAATAACATGGGTGCCGTAAAATTTTGACCAAGCAAAAAGAATATTAAAAGCAAACCTATGTGTGTAGCATAGCCGAATAATAAAATAATAATTAAAAAAAGTCTAAGAAAACGGTGGGGCCATTATGTACTTGACAAGCGTTGTAGTCAAGTCATAGTCTCCCACGTGGCACCCAATGCGTGCTTTTCAGTCAACTGGGAAACTCCCCCCTCCACCTCACATGCAAATTGCTGGCTACACACCGCCAATTACAAGACAGAAATAAAATATGCACAAATTCCTATGTAGTTAAAACTTTCAGTGTGCTCATCTTTGTGGGCCCCAATGCTGACGTCATTCACACGTCCATGCAATAGGATCAATTAAATGGAAGCTTCGGAGTATTAAAGGTATAAAAAATTGACTAGTGAAGGGGACTTTAAGTTCAAACATAGGAAAATGGACCTCTTTTGGAGCCTTTTTCTCCCCAACCTTTTCCACACCCTTGGGATGCACAACTTGTGAGGCCTCACATGGGTCTGGTATTAGTTCAGCAACTTTGGGATTGGAGCTTCATCATTCATTTGACTTGCATTCTACGCTAAACAAACTCTAGGCTGCCCTATTTCTCAGTTTTGTTAAAATAATATGCGGGATCAAAGTTCAAAAGAGGCTGTAGGCTACATTTGGTTAAGAAACATCTTTAAGTAAGTTAGATTGTAATTTAGATTTGAATTTGAAACGTGGGACCCTCAATCTTTGTCAACATCTTGTAATCTCTCGAGTGGCAACCTCATTGATAGTTTAAGTTTTTGGAGTAGTGGTAGTCGGTCTATATTAGCAAACTAACAACTCTAATGGAGAGGGTTCGACTCCCACTCTTGATGCTCTTTCAACCTCATGGTCGACTGTGTCCATTCTGACCTCTTGATTGGAGGGACATATTGTTGTCATGTGGGACCCTCAACCTTTGTCGACACCCTTTAACCTCCTCGGTGCTGCCCGCATTGATAACTTAGACTTTTGGTGTAGTGGCAGCGGACCTATGTTAACAATAATCACAAGAAATTTACCTTTTTATGTATTTTAATTGGTTCTTCTCCTACAATAAAAAATACAAACTTAATTGTCCCTATACATTTGTATATTAATAAAATTATAAGCATTTAAGTCCCAATACATTTGCATGTCAATAAAGTCATAAGTTAGGAATGATACTATATGATTTGTCCCCCTAAGGATATGTGATAGAATAGATATCAACATTAGGTGATGTCATAACTTGAAAACTATGGGAGTATGTATTTGTAGGCTTTTGGGCACTTTCAATGGTTATCAAGGAGGGGCTTTCAACACTTTTGTATATGAGTAGCCACAAAGCTTAGTCTAAGGGGTTGGTAATCTGCATGGACCCTTAAGACAAGTCCTCCTTTCTATATCCCAACTACTCTTTGTTGATGTTCACACAAAGATCATTCCCAAAAAAACAAGAAGAAAATAAAAATGGCCCGTACGGATTAAAGCACACGAGGAAATAAGGTTTGTATATTTATAAGTACCCTCTTCGCCCCCAACTACCACGATTTGGGCTGTGATCCCCACTTACATCAAACTATGCCTTTACAGACGTTAAAGAGGAAATCATAAATACATGACTATTATTAGTGGTCGGCTAGTTTAGACTAAAGCATTTCATCACACGTTCACTATGGAGATAGTCTTTATAGGATTGAAAAACAGAGGTTATAGGATTAAAATATATTTTTTAAATAATGTAAAGGAAACAAACTTTTAGACTTAGTTCAGGTTAATGATTAATTAATGTAGATATTTTAAAAGTTGAGAGTTTGGTTTTGAGTTATTTTATTTATGATTTGTTTTATTTTATTTAATTAAGAGTTGTTTTAGTTATCATCATGATATGATGTTCTAGTCATGACATGATACTTATGTCTTGTTATTGTTGTAGAACATCTCTTGAAATAACAATAGAACACCTCTTGACATAACAAAATAGGAGTCTAGATATGAGATATTGTGTTAGTAATTGAAATGTGGGGAATGTAAATAAAATGGATGTATTTACTTTAATAGTAGAAGAATACAAATGTAGATCTAAATGTGATGAGTCTTGAGGTAAGAAATAGTGAATAAAAAATTGATTTGTCTTAATATGAAAATATTTTGTTAACACTGTACAAGGATGAATTTGAGGATTAGGTACAAATTTGTGACTGTAAACTTCTCCTTCTCCTGAGACCTTGTCATTAGTGATCTACAAAATACTTTCCTTCACTTTATCTAATATATATTGACTTCTTATGTGCTTCTTAATATATGTAGGTTGATAATATGTATAGAAACTTATGTGGGGCTACCCCTACGTTACAAGGTGACATGTTCTTCTAGGCCAACCTATAGAAATGTGTATGAACAATAAAAAATAAACAATCTTCAAGCATGCATATGCTCCTAGAATGATTGTGCAAAATTAGATCCCCTTTCAAGCATGAATTGAAGTGTGAATGTGAATTGATTTCTTAATGCTTTGATTATCAAAATGAATGCATTGAATGCCTTGTTAAAGATAATGACATGGAAATAGATCACATAAACTTGTGTTTACTTGGCTTGAAATAGGAAGGATAAAGGTGGGACACTAATCACATTTAAATAATAAAATTTAAGTTATGGCAAGATGAGTTCCTAACAATAAACTAATCTAGGAATAGATAAGACGGTAAATATACATGAGGGATGTGTGCATAGAAACAAGCATGAACATAGGTTTGATAAAAAAGTGAATATGACACACACATAAAGGTGTGTGAACATGTGGATGGGGATGAATGGTAGATGCATAGGAACATGTGTAATGAGGTAGGTGGATAGCATAGGACAAGGGACACAACTTACACAAAATGACATATTTTGTTAATATGTTTATGTATTAAAGCACTTCACTCAAAATAAGTACTAAACAAAATGGAAATTGGCATGGGTATGCAAAATTCACCATTATAGTTTACCCCACTTTAAGGTACATAAGAATCCTATAATGATCATAAGTTTAAAATTATGTAGCACTCACAAACATTCTTGTAAACTAAATATCGTAGACACTCAAAGTATATCACAATGGGGTCCATATAAAGTAATGGATCTTGTAAGAATATAATCATGTGTGATTGTCAAATGTGTATGTATTTTATAAAAGATGAATCTCTATAAGCACATGCGACTATTTGCATATCTAAGTAATAAAATTTTATTTACATGATATGCCCCATCAACAATTGGTCATATCCATATTATACAAG
Organism: Sequoia sempervirens; assembly: GCA_007258455.2. Taxonomy (NCBI): domain Eukaryota; kingdom Viridiplantae; phylum Streptophyta; class Pinopsida; order Cupressales; family Cupressaceae; genus Sequoia; species Sequoia sempervirens. Next base: position 742,694,354 of record VDFB02058242.1, on the reverse strand, counting down.
TGTAGGATTTTATGGTGAACTCCTCAAACACCCCAGGATCACCTGCAAGACAAAATAACTTCCATAAGAAAGAAATGGAAAAAATATCATGCTATTATTAAGGATGCAAGAATGCCAAATTGATTATGGTAAAGTACATATGAAGCCTTGCTTATATAGGCAAGGAGAGATAGGATTAGACAAGATCATGACAAGTGTCTTAATCCTATCACATGAGACAACTAATTCATAACAACCACAATGCAAATATTAAATACATGAGAGAGTTATTAAATCCTAGATAACTAAAAGTAAATAATGAGACATGGCCCCATTATAACTAACTTCTAGAAAAAACAACTAGGAAACTTTACTCCTAAGTAAACTTATAATAATGTGAATAGGTCCTCACTAATAACTAGTTAGGAAATAACCTCATTCACACCAACAATAAGGAAATGTTGAAAGGGAGAAAATAATGCATAAAACTTATTGTAATCTAAGCATATAATCATATAAGTGCATATAGGCATCTAGTCATGTGATCATATAAGCATGTATAAAAATGAATATAAGGAATGCATCACATAAGCATATGGGTTGGAGATGATGTCAATGAGTAATAAAGTTTATATTAGCATTGGAAAATGATGGTGGTGTGGCCCTTAGAGGCCAAATACACCAATATAGATACCATATAATTATTTCTTGATAAAAGGGATTGCTTAATGCAATGCCTGTAAACAAAATAAAGATGAGAATTTTAGTGTAATGATCTTGAATTAGATAAAGAATGGAGTGATTGGTTTAATATTCTCAAATTAGATAAAGAGGGGATCACTTAGTTAAATTCCCCCAAAATGAGATAAAGAGGGGAGTATTTATCCCAATATCATTGAATTTAATAAAGAGAGTAGTGCTTAGTGAAATGCTCTTAGGTGTGATCAAATAAATTAAGTGATTATAATAATGTAAGATGTATGTGTGAAAGATCATATGAAATAAGAGGAAAAATATGGGAAATATGAAGTGATAAGTCATGATAAATGTATAAAAGGGGAAGGCTTCATGCCCCATGTGTCAAAAGATATGACGATGACAACCCAAATATAAAGGGGGGATGCATGATAATCTACATGTGTAAAGATATGGTAATTGAAGATTATGAAATGGTGAAAGTATAGGAAACTGAAGATAAATGTAGATGAAGCACAATTTACCTTTCTATTTACCTTTCTCACCTCATGGATTGAGCTGAAGATGCACCCAAGTCTACTTGATGTGTTCCTTGGTGATGCAACTATGTGGTTTCTCTCCAATGCAATAAAACTTGGGTATGGAAGAGGTTTTGATAGTGAATTTGATAACATAAGTTTGGTAAACATGAGATGATCCAAATGCGATGGGAAGGCTCCAATTTATAGATTTTTGAAAGGATGAATATAGGGCTAAGATTTTCTTGCAAGATGGATGGTTGGGATTGAAGGAGAGAGTGAAGGCTTAGCCTTGTGACAAGTGTTCACAAGATGGAGGCATATGACTATGACATGTGGCATGGGGAAGAGAACAAAATTTTCTCACACATGTGTGAGCACATGTTGAGAAGAACAAGAAGATGACAAGTGGAAACAAAATAAGAGTCTAGATATGAGATATTAAGTTAATAATTGAAATGTGGAGAATGTAAACAAAATGTATGTATTTACTTTAATAGTAGAAGAATACAAATGTAGATCTAAATGTGATGAGTCTTGGGGTTAGGAATAGTGAATAACAAATTGATAATTGTCTCAAAATTAAAATGTTTTATTAACATTGTACAAGTATGAATTAGAGGATTAGGTACAAACTTGTGACTATAAACTTGTCCTTCTCCTCATAACTTGTCATTAGTGATATACAAAATAATTTCCTTCACTTTGTCCAATATATATTGAATTCTTATGTGCTTCTTGATATATGTAGGTTGATAATATGTATAGAAACTTATGTGGGACTATCCCTATGTTACAAAGCAACATGTTCTTCTAGGACAATCTATAGAAATGTGTATGAACAATAAAAAATAACAATCTTCAAGCATGCATATGCTTCTCGAATGAGTGTGCAAAATTAAATTCCCTTTAAAGCATCAATTGAAGTGTCAATGTGAATTGATTCCTTGATTCTTTGATTATCAATTGAATGCATTGAATTCCTTGTTAAACACAAATACATAGAAACAAATCACATAAAATTTTGTTTACCTAGCTTGAAATAGGAAGGGTAAAGTGGGACACTAATCACATTTAAAATAATAAAATTAAGTTATGAATGTAAGGAAGCTAAGGTAGTGGATCAACTTCCTACACTAATCTTGAGAGGAGAATAACACAAAACTTTTATAGATCTTTAACAGTTACAAAAACTTAAACATAAATATCATGCATACCATGAAACAGTGATTTATATGGGGAAAACCATTTTAGGAGAAAAACCCACACTCCAAAATCCGCCCAATATATTATTCAATAAATCACAAAGATTACAATATACTTGCAGAGCAAGCTTCTCACAGGAGTAACACCATTTAGAGACCAAGAGACAACATGACTGCTACCAGACTATCAGAATACATCATTGTCTCTCTCTACCACAACCGTAATACAATGCCCTCATAAAATAAGATTGCATTCTAGGGCAAGACAAGCCAACAAAATATTCACCATTAGATCTAAAACCTAATAATTAATGGTCTAGATTTACAATGTATCATTTATATAATGTATGTTGGCCATTTTAGGAGTTTCCTGAAAAAATTGTTTACACACATCCCACTCTCCCCCCTTGCTGCCATTGTATATTACACCTATCGGTCTAATTAGGATATATATATATCAACAATAACATTTATATAATTGTAAGGTTGAGATGCATTTTCCCAACAAATCTCCCACTTTTCGAACACCTTGCAAGAGCAATGAGAGGGGGTACAAACATTGTCTCTTAATTGCTCGGGGCCAAAAGGCCCATAATCTATGAACACCATCTGAACTTATTTGTGCTCATAGGCTTGGTTAAAGAATCAACAACATTCATCAAAGTCTCTACCTTAACCAACTTCACCTTTCCATCTTCAAACATATCTCGAACAAAATGATCTTGTACAATTTTCTTGGTCCTGGCATGAAATGTTTAGTTCTTGGCTAGACATATCACACTTTGACTATCACAATAAATTGTCACTACACCTTGTTTTATTCCAATATTTGAACACAGTCTCTTTAGCCAAATGAATTCATTACACGCATGATTAGCTACCATATGCTCTGCTTCAGCAGTGGACAAAGCAACTACAACCTATCGCTTACTCATCCAACTGATTGCACCACCAAATAATGTAAACACATAAGCACTGGTGGATCGTCTGCTATCAATATCACCTACCCAGTTTGAATCCACATAACCATGAATATCAAGGGAAATATCATCTTCCTGGTCATATTACTATGATAACATAAGGAATAATTTGAGGTATCTCGTAAATATGTGAAGACTCATTTAACTACATCCCAATGAACTCTACTAGGATGAGACATATATTTGGAAAGAACTCCCACTGCTTGGACAATGTTTGGTCTAGTACAAACCATAACATACATCAAACTTCCAACTACACTCTGGTAAGGCACTCTGCTCATTTCTTCCATCTCTGGTGGAGATGTTGGACAATCTAAAATAGATAACTTTGTTCCAATAGAAAGGGGAACACACAATAGTCTACAATCCTACATGTTAAACCTTTGTAAAATTGAATTGACATACTTACTTTGGCCAAGCCATAGCTTTATGTTCACTCTATCTCTTTCAATTTCCATCCCAAGAATGTGCCTAGCTACACCAAGATCTTTCATTTCAAATTTAGCAGCAAGTTGAGATTTCAATTATGAAATCATACCTTTCCATTTGCCAACAAATAACATATCATCAACATATAATGAAATAAATAGGAATTGATCACCATTAGTTTTATAATAAACACAATGATTTGATTTAGAATGCTCAATTCCCAAACTCAACACATATGCATGAAATTTCAGGTACCACATCCTAGGACTTTGTTTTAAGCCATACAAAGATTTCTTCAATTTGCAAACCAATTTACTTTTACCTTTCACCACGTAGTGCTCTGGTTGTGTCATATAAATATCCTCCTCTAAATCACCATGAAGGAAAGTAGTTTTTCACATCCATTTGCTCAACCTCTAAATCATAAGCAACAAAAATAGAAAGCAAAGATCTAATGGATGTCATTTTTCCAAAAATAGAGAATATCTCACCATAATCAATACCCTCAACTTGAGAGTAACATTTTGAAACCAACCTTTCCTTGTACTTCTCAATACCTCCATTTGAATCAATATTTTTCTTGAACACCTATTTGCAACCAACAGGTTTCCATCCTTCAAGCAATGATACAAGATCCCATGTATCATTCTTTTTCAAAGATGTCATTTCTTCATCCATAGAAATCTTCCACGATTTTGCATCATTCATGCCTAATGCCTCTTCTACAGATTTGGGTTCATCCATGTTAGTATTCAAAGAAAAAAATCATCTCCAATCATTAGGTGTATACCTTTCAGGTGGTTTTCTATGTCCTGTATACCTATGAACAAGTTGAGTTGGAGGTTCTTCATCCTCTTCTAAAGATTCAGAGCTAGATGAGATCTCCTCAACTTCTTGTCTATTCTTGGGCCTCAATTCAACTTTCTCACCTGTGTAGAAAACAATTGAATCACATCTTCCTATTTACTTTGTTCTAGTTGCAATGTAACAGAAGAAGGCTTAGTTTCTCTAAAAAAAACACTTCTACTATTCATTAGCTTTTGTGCAATAGGTTCCCAAAGCTTGTATCCTTTCACACCATAACTATATCTGATGAAGATACATTTCACAGCCTTGTTCTCCAACTTTGTTCACTTCTCCTTTGGCACATGTACATATGCCTCACAACCAAAAACTCTAAGATGTCTTAATGAAGGCTCGTGACCTGACCATGCCTCTATAGGAATCTTATCAACAAGAGTTGATGTAGGAGACCTATTAATCAAGAAATAGGTGGTGGCAACAATTTTAGCCCAAAACCTTTGTTCTAGGCTAACACCACTCAACATACTCCTAGCCTTCTCCATCAGTGTCATGTTCATTCTTTATGCAACTCCATTTTGTTGTGGAGAATATGGAGTTGTCTTTTGTCTATGAATACCATAATCTTTACATAATCTATCAAAATCACTAGAGAAAAACTCACCACCATTATCAGTCCTCAAAAAAATTATTTTCTTTCCAATCTGCAACTCAACCATTGCTTTAAATTCTTTAAATCGACTGAAAACTTCAAATTTACTCTTTAGAAAATATACCCATGTCCTTCTACTATAATCATAAATAAATGAAACATATTGTGGATTTACCAATTGAAGGAACATCTATAGGACCAAACACATCAGAATGAATAAGATCCAATACACCACAAGATTTATGAGAACTCAAGTAAAACTAAATGTATTTTTGTTTTCCATAAATGCAATGCTCACAAAAATCAAATTCAAGATTACAATCAGACAAACCTTCAACAATGTTTTTATTTTTCAAGGTCTATAGACCCTTTTCTCTAATGTGGCCAAGTACCATAACATAGTTTTCTCTACAGGTAACTTTGTTTCAGAAGAATGAGCGCCCTTGGGTACCCAAAAGTCATGACCACCTACTGAAGGTAAAACCCTCACTTCTTCCACAGACTTTCTTTTCACATAAGTACTATTGCACTCAACAGTGCATGCATCAAGCTTATACAGTGTGCCATATCTGACACCCCTAGCAATCACTATAGCACCTCTGACCATCTTGCATCCTACATCAAAAAATACTACCTACACTTCTACATCTATTAGTTTTCTCACAAATAATTTTTTTTGTGCTAATCTAGGGATATGCAACACACCATTAATCCTTTTTATTCTACCATTAGAAAACTTGATTTTAACTTTACCATGGACAACAATGTCTAAATGAGAATCATCACCCAAGTACACCTTACCTCCATCAAATTCTTCATATTCAAAAATCTAATCTCTATTAAAGGTCATATGGAAAGATGTACCTGAGTCAATTAACCATGTATCATTACCTACACAAGTTGCCAAATTTGTAATCAGTGCATCACCATCTTCCTTCTCAGACTCAGAATCAAAATCAAATTTCTTCTTTTTCTTCTTCTTTTCTTGTTTGCATTCCTTACGAACATGTCCTAGCTTACCGCAGTTCCAACAAATAACTTTGGACTTTCCAGGAGATTTAGATCTCCCCCTCGACTTGGATTTTTCATGCTTCTCATTCTTCTTTACTTTTTCCTTAGGTCTTCCACGAAAATTTAGGGCCTCCTTAAAAGTGACTGATACCTTCCTCCTCATCTCTTCAAAAATAAAAGAGCCCACCACATCTTCAGTCTTCAAAATTATAGAAGTATTCTGAATAGCCATAACAAGCAAATCCCACGAATCAAGAAAAGAACAAAGCAAGATCTGGCATTTTTCCTCCTCATCTATTTTGACACCCATTGATGCCAATTGAGCCACCAGCACATTGAATGCTTCCAAGTGGTCTATGATTCATCCACCCTCTTCCATTCTTAAGGAATACAACTTCTTCCTCAAGAAAATCTTATTCACTAAAGATTTGGCCTGATACATCTCACCAAGCTTCTTCCATAGTTTCTGTGCAGAGGTCTCCTCATGGAAATTAATTAAAAAAAAAGTATGCCAAACACAATCTAATTAGACCCTTGGCTTTATGGTCTATAACATCATATTGAGCAGCTTGAGTAGGATCTTTAGGCCTTGAAACATTCTCATCAATAACATCCCATAGATCTCAATCTATTAATAGATCCTCCATCTTCAACTTCCAAATTTTAAAATTATTTCCAAAAAACTTATACACCTCTATTCTCCTTGATGAACTTGACATCTGCAGATTCTTGCAACAAGATCACAAAGTATCTTCTACACAAACTCCCACTCAAACCTAGATTAGTTCAAAAAACCCAACAACCCACAACTGAAACCAAAGGTGATTAGGCTCTGATACCACTTGTAAGGAAGCTAAGGTAGCGAAACAACTTCCTACACTAATCTTGAGAGGAGAATAATGCAAAAAATTTATAGATCTTTAACAGTTACATAAAATTAAACAAAAATAAACATAAATATCATGCATACCATGACACAATGATTTATGTGGGGAAAACCCTTTTGAGAGAAAAACCCACACTTCAAAATCCACCCAATATATTATTCAGTAAATCACAAAGATTACAATATACTTGCAGAGCAAGCTTCTAAAAGGAGTATCACCACTGAGAGATCAAGAGACAACATGACTACTATCAAACTCTCAGAATACATCATCATCTCTCTCTACCGTAGTTGTAATACAATTCCCTCATAAAATAAGATTACATTCTAGGGAAAGATAGGCCAAAAAAATATCCACCATTAGATCTAAAACCTAATAATTAATGGTCTAGATTTACAATGTATCATTTATATAATGTATGTTGGCCATTTTAGGAGTTTCTTGAAAAATTTAACAAAAAATTGTTTACATGCATCCCACTCTCCCCCCTTACTGCCATTGTATATTAACCTATCGATGTAACTAAGAAATATATATATATATATATCTTATCATCAATAATCTTTATATAATTGCAAGGTTGAGACAAAATTTTCCAACAATAAAATATGAATTCCCAAAAATGAACTAATTTAGGGATAGATAAGATGATAAATATCCATGAGGGATGTGTGCATAAAAACAAGCATGAACATAGGTGTGATAAATACGTGAATATGACATATGTATAAGGGTGTGTGAACATGTGGATGGGGATGAGTTATGGATGCATAAGAACATGTGTAATGAGGTAGGTGGATAACATAGGACAAGGGATACAACTTACACAAAATGACATATTTTGTTAATATATTTATGTATTAAAGCACTTCCCTCAAAATAAGTACTAAACTAAATGGAAATTGGCAAGGTTATACAAAATTCAAGTCATTATAGTTTTCCCTACTTTAAGGTAAATAAGAATCCTATAATGATCATATATTTAAATTTATGTAGCACTCACAAATTTTTTTGGAAACTAAATACCATAGACACTCAAAGTATACAACAATGGGGTCCATATAAAGTAACAGATCTTGTAAGAATATAATCATGTGAGATTATCAGATGTGTATGTGTTTTGCATAAGATGAATCTCTATAAACACATGTAACTATTTTCATATCTGTGTACATATTTTTTATTAACATGATATTCCCCATCAATAATTGGCCATATCCATAGGATATAAGGAAATCTTGAAGGAGAGAAAATAATACATAAAAATAAATGTAATCTAAGCATGTAATCATGTAACTGTATATAGACATCTAATCATGTGATCATATAAGCATGTATAATAATGATTATAAGGAATCACATAAGCACATGGGTTGGAGATGATGTTAATGAGTAAGAAAGTTTATATTAGCATGGAAAAATGATGGTGGTGTGGCCCTTATAGGCTAAATACACCAATATAGGTACCATAGAATAATTTCTTGATAAAAGGGACCGCTTTTAATGCAACACCCGTAAACATAATAAAGATGAGAATTTTAGTGTGATGATCTTGAATTAGATAAAGAAGGGAGTGCTTGGTGCAATACTCTCAAATTTGATAAAGAGGGGATCACTTAGTTAAATTTCCCCAAATATGATAAAGAGGGGAGTGTTTATCCCAATGTCACTAAATTTAATAAAGAGATTAGTTAGTGAAATGCTCTCAAGTGTGATCAAATAGGTTAAGTGAGCATAATATTGTAAGATGTATGTGTGAAAGACCATATGAAATAAGAGGACATATATGGGCAATATAAAATGATAAGATATGATAAATTTATAAAAGGGGAAGGTTTGATACCCCTGTGCCAAAACATATGACAATGATAACCCAAATATAAAGGGGGGATGCATGATGCTCTACATGTGTAAAGATATGGTAATTGAAGATGGTGAAATGGTGAAAGGATAGGAAACTAAATATAAATGTAGATGAAAGATGATTTACCTTTCCTTTTATCTTTCTCACCTCATGGATTGAGTTGAAGTAGATGCACCCATGTCTACTTGATGTGCTCCTTGATTGTGCAACTATGTGGTTGCTCTCTAATGTAACATAACCTAGGTATAGAAGAGATTTTGATAGTGAATTTGACAACATAAGTTTGGTAAACATGAGATGATCCAAATGAGATGGGAAGGCTCCAATTTATAGATTTTTGGAAGGATGAATACAAGGCTGATATTTTCTTGTGAGATGGATGGTTGGGGTTGAAGGAGGTGAATTATTATCCTTGTGACAAATTTCATAAGATGGAGGCATGTGACTATGACATGTGGCATGGGGAAGAGAATATTTTTTTCTCACACATGTGTAGCACACATTGGGAAGAACAAGAAGATAAAAAGTGGAAAAAAAGTGGCAAAGTGTAAGAGATGTAGGCTTGGGAGTGTGACAAATAGGAAGAAATGAAAAGTGTAGGATAGCTTCATGGGGAAGAGGATCTCACACGTGTGAGTATCTCACACATGTGTGAGCATCTAATAGAAAATGAGGTTAAAGGATGAATTGGAGAGGGAAAGTGACATGTGCATGCAAACCTGTAAGAGGGCTTGTAGGACACATGCCACGTCTACAAGTTTGGGGAAGTGGGAGGAATTAAAAGTTGGAAGAAACATTAATGAGGATTAGGAAGCAAGTTAAGTTAATTAATCAAGGATTAATTAACTTAATTAGGATTATAAGACTCAGGGAAATAGAGACTAAGGTTAAATTAAAATAAATTTATTAATTAATGTTTGAAGAATGGAGCATTAATCTAATGCAATTTAATTAAATGTGATGGTGAAGGTAATTAATCAAATAAATAATTTGATTAATTAAGAAGAATATTTAATTCAATTAATTATAAATTAAGAATATTGTTAGCAAGAGGAAATGGGGAATCACAGTCTAGAGATATGTACCATGGTACCCCTTATATAGTCAATTTATACCCCAGAGGGTATAGTGATAGAAGAGGGAATCTATACCTAATAAAAATTCATATATAACTTAAACAAGAATAACAATCATCCATAACACATATATACGTAGAATCCTTATAACTCCTTATATGTATTTAGATAATAATTACATTAGTAGGTATTAATCTCTGCTCTATATTACAATTCTTCTCATACTTGTCTATGATATCTATCTTATTTCTCCTAATCTGTTATCTATTACATACATATATTAGGGCTTATTCTTTTATATAGGTGTGACCCTAATAGGGCACCCTTTAGTCTATATTTCTTGTCATCCTAATGTTTCACAAGTCCTATACGGTAGGTTATGGTAGCTTTTACTCTTTTCCCTGTACCTTGCTAACATCATTCCCCCTTTCAAAATTATGTCTTGTCCTCAAGACATGTTGCTCAATTTCTTGGGATAATATGCTTGTATATGACCTTCAACTGCATAAGTGCAACATCCCATTGTTGTTTGGCTTGTTAGAGTACTTTGATGTAACCTTGTGTATTTATCGGTGTATCTTTTTCCTCCACAAGGGTCTTGGGTATCTAAATTTGTTGGGCTATAGTTTTGGTCTCTCCTAGTACTCTACACAAGTGTGCTATCTTGATGCTTATTGTTTCCCTTAGCTGTTTCACTTATATCTTTGTATTTTCCTCTACTCCTGGAGCTACTACAGTTAGGTGTGTGTGTTCTCTAGCTATACTTTGATTGCTCTATCCATTTCTTTTAATGATTCATAGGATGAGGCATATTGTACTATTTGGGCCTCTAGTTGTGATATTTGGTTATTCAAGGTTTTGGTGAGGGGGGGAATTGGAGACAAAACTAATATAGTAAATTAGCTTCTTCTATGCTTCCTTCCACATTATTTAATTACTTCTCCAATTGAGAGTGAGATGTTACACACCTTTTTATGGCCTTATCGGTGTTCTTCAAAATTTCCTATTGGTCTTCTTGCCTTATTTTATTATTTTGTGCATTGAGGTTTGATTGTAGACCATATACTAGTTTTAGTTGTTGCAGTATAGGAAGAGTAGTATCACTTTGCATATGTAGAATTAAGTTTTGCAATTTTTATACCACACCTAATTTCTCTACATTATCCATATATTGCTGAAGTGTTTCTTCTTTGGAACTAACATGAAAAATATCCCATAATTTTAGTTTTTGGAGTGGGAGAATTTTTCTAGGTTCACTTGTGATCCCATCACCAATAATTGTATTAGCTAGGGAGTGGGTGTTGGCTGCAATTGTTTTTGTTGTACTAAGAATTCCTTTAGTGATTGGATTGGATAAACTAATTTGGTTGTTTCTTCCATATCTTGCTCTTTTTTCCTCATCTCCTTGTGTTCTTGGTGGGCTTCTTGAGGGAGATGGTGTTGTTTGATTATTTTCTTTTTCCTCTTCCAACATTGAATCCAAGAGTTTCTTTGTGTTTGTGGTAGTTTCCTCCTTTATTTTAGCAATATCCTGTTGTTATCCACCCATCAAGGTGTCTACCCTTTGCTTTGTGTGGTGCTCTTGTGCTTGTGCCTATGTAAGTTGCTCCTTTTATTCCATGGTAAGGCTAGACCCTACTTGTATAATTGATTTCTCCCTTTTTCCCAAATTGTGATAATAATAGGTTGTGGGAAGTCCTTGATTACTTCTAAAATTTTGTCAAATTTCCTTATGTACAATATTAAACTCTATATGATTCTATCTTTATTACTTTAATCTACATCTTCATACATAGACAAGACTTATAGAAGCATATCGTGGTAGATTATGACATTTATAGTCAACATAATGTCTATTGGTGATTGTGATTATTTTGTTGCTTCTATTTGTTATATATCCACTGTTTGTGCTTTCTTTTTCTTCTTATGTGGAGGATTTTGCATTTCTTGTACCTCTTCTTCTTCCTCCTCTTCTTTGAAAGTTTGAATTATCTTTCATTTTACTACCTATTTGACTCTAGCTATGTGAGTATTTTTCTCCACACATTTGTATTATGGTTTTAGAGATTTCTTGTATATTTGGTGTGGTCACCATTTGTGAAGAGGATACAGGGCCTTCTAATTGTGTTCTTGCAGTGCCATGTAGTCTTCCAAACCATCTTGTGGTTGGTGTGTAGGTTCCCAAAGCTAGTACATAAGAAGATGGATGTGTTGTCTCTTTTGGATGAATGCCCCATTGCTGATGTAGTTGTTCTTTATGTTTTGTAAACTTCTCTTGGGCATTCTTTTTATGGATTTGATCAATAATCTCCTTGTACATCTCAAATCTCTTCACATTTTGGTCTTTTGGTTTACTAAGTATATTTGCAGCATCCACCTCCTTTTGTAATACATTATATGAGAGCTTGGGGATCCAAGGTGTTTGTGGCTCCACAACCTCCATGTAGGTATAGTCCTTTTCCACCAAGAAATTGATAATTTTGATCTATTTCTTGATGGATTCATATGGTATCCACTCTCTAGCTTGAATTTTTTGTTGGAACCTCTTAAATAACCCCCAATATTCTATGGTATATATTTGTTTGTTCGAGAATTGTTTGTTGTGCATTTTAATTTGAGTAGCTTCTAGAAGGTTTGTATGCCAAACTTTAACTTTGAATGTTGGAAGCTCATTTAAGAATTAGAATACTAGGTAGATTAGGAGTGTACCATACTAAATTTGTACTTAGTGGTTTTAATATTTTGGAGATTCTCCTTGAGATTTTCCTACATCACCTCACAAAGATCGAAGTCCTTTCCCTCCACCACCATTTAATAAGTGGTATGGATTTTTGTTTCTATTGCGAAGTCCTTTATATTTATATAGTAGATCTTGTATGCAGTCCCCATTGTTGCATACCGTACTTGGGGTTTGTGATTTCCCAAACACTTAGACTACACCCATTTGGTGTTGCTTTGATTATTGTAGCCACTACATTATTCTTTACTACCTTCTTCGTTGGAAATTTTCTAGCTATGCTCAACCCTATTACCACATGGATTGCTTCTCTTGTAATGCAATATGATTTTTCCAAGTATATGAATTTGTTGTGGACCCTGTTTAGAACTATTCACACCCAATATTTTTCATCACAAAAATTTGGGAAATATTTATATATATTGAGGTTCTTCTCTCTTATTTTTTTAAATTGGGGTTGGTATGTCCTTTGGTCTGGTTTGAGGAGGGTTAGCTTGAGCTCTTCAAATTTTGTATGGTCATTTTTTTATGATTGGCTCATGGATGTATTTCTACATATCCTCTATGTAGACTATGTCTATGGGGACATTTGAGAGTTCCCTATCCTTGTTGAATTCCATTTCCTTGAATGGATACTTCTTATACTTTGTTCATGGCTTCTAAGTGACATTAACCAAGGTTGGGGTTGCCATTGCTTGTAACTATGTGTGAGAGTAGTAGAGCTTGAATTTCATTTGTTAGCTTGGAGATTTTAAATGCAAAGTGAATGTAGTGTAGTTGTTAAGTTTTTAAATAGATTTAGGGTATTCAAACATATTTATATCACTTTCATATTAGTTTTCATGATCTTTTATAGTTGTTTATATCTTTGGATCACTATTAGTTTGATTTTATTATTTATTGATTTGTGATACATGTTTTACATAATATACACTATTTGTCTTTTTAAACTTTATGATTCTCATACATTTGGTAGGTGGTAGTGTTTAAGTATATCTCCATTCACATACCTTGTGATGTGATTTTTGTATAATATCTTTAGTCTTACTGCTCCCAATTCTGTAATTCCGTGGATAGAGTATGACCCTAGCCACCTCACCTTTAATTTTCCCTACTTTTTGAATTTTCTATCATATAGTAATACTAGACCCCCCATTTGAAAAGTCTTAGTGTGGAAGTTATTTTCATGCCAATCCTTTTTTCTTTAAATCTCTATTTACTGATTTTATAATTCTATGAATCTATTTTCATCTAATTTTTCTATTTCTTCTATCATTTATGCTAGGGACTCATCATCATCTAGCCATAATGTGAGTGTGGTACATAGGTTTAGAATTATAAAGTTCATGGGAACTACCACATCAGTTCCACATACCAATTGAAATGGTGTAAACATAGTGGTCCTCTTGTAAGATGTGTGGTAGGACCATAGTACCACATATATCTTAATGTCCCAATCCAACCTATTTCCATCACACATTTTAGTAAGTGTTGTTCTAATTATTTTATTCAAAGCTTCACTTGCTCCATTTGCTTGTGGGTGGTATGGTGAGCTATTATTGTGTGTGATTGTGAAATTCTATAGAAGCTTTGCAATTAATTTAATAACAAAGTGTTTTCCTTGATCACTTACTATAATTAGCAGGTAACCATACCTAGTGATTATATTTTAATATAATAATCTTTTAATATTTTTTGTGGTACATCCCCTAGTATGTTCTACCTCTACCCATTTTGTTAATTATTATACTTATGTTATTATAAATCTTTCTTTAGAGTGTTTAGCAGGTGGATCAATGGGTCTTATAAAGTCTATTTATAATTTTTAAATGGGATTTATGTTAAGACTAGTTTCATGGGAATCTCATCTCTTGTGGTAGGTTTCCCCACCCTTTGACATATATCACAGTTCTTTTCATATTATTTTGAATCTCTATGTAGGGTTGGCCACCAAATTCCAACTAGTTTAACTCTTTGCACTATTGTTTCTTCATAATTATGTCCCCCCTACTATTCCTTCAAGTGCTTCTTTTAGGATAGATTCTCTTTCATGCTAAAAAATAAAACTTCTTATAATGTCATCTCATATTATGTGATGCAATTCTCCTTCTATTAATGTGTATGATAGAGACTTCCACATAGGAGATTATTTATCTTGCGATGAGAGATGTTTGAGAAATTATCCTTTAGACAAGAGTATAGAAATGTCATGCAGTTCCTCCAATACAAAATTTAGTCTAAATAGATGCAAACTAGGTAGATCTTTCGATTGATCTTTTAGTTCCTCCCTTGTTTCTATCCTTGATTGTGCTTTCTAAGTTGGACCATTATCTTATAATCAAATTCTTGAAATAAGAGTAACCACCGACATATTATTCCTTGTATGATAGCCCTATTGAGCAAGTAATTCAATGGATCATGATTTGTAAAGAATGTGAATGGAATTGGTAGTAGATAGTGTCTAAATTTTTGTAATGTATAAACCATAGCTAGGGCTTCTTGTTCAATAGTGATGTAATTTTTCTCTACATTAGATAATTTTCTACTTGCAAAGGCTATGGGTGATCTTTATTATGTTTGGGTTGAGATAATATTGCTCCTATGGAAATTCTTAATGCATCTACATGTACATGGAATGGTGTGTTCCAATCTAGGAAGATTAGTATGGGTGCCACCATAATTTTGTTCTTCAATATTGTAGATTCTAAACTAGTGTCTTGTAAACTTGGTAAGAGCTACACAATTCAGAGGTATATAACTTGTTGAACAATCCACTCAACATTGTAAAGACTACATTAAATTATCAACCAAGGTTTGTAAACTTGTGATGGTGCTACACTATATGTGACTTCAGAGACCTGAGGCTACCTAGATTATCCTAATTAGGGTATTCCACTGGTTGGAAATTTATAGAATTGCATAACAATGAAAGAAACAACTTTTGCTAATGGCCATGGGTGCCTACATCTTAACCTGTAACTGAATTGTTTCTAATAAAGAATTGTTGTATTGACTCAAAATTGATTAAAACTTAGTAACTAAACTTACTCTAATATTCAGAGTACTATTGATTAACCAAATGCATGAATGCTCATGAACATTCATCACTAATAGTCAAAGTATGAGAATCTATTATGCTTTACATGTAATTTATGAAACAATGATAAACATAAATAGCTACTAATAGAAATAAAATAACTACAAATATAGTGAAGAGTAGTTACCTTGAGTGGCCTACTCAAGTGCCCATCTTCACTTACTAAAACCAAACCTAACTACCAAATTCTATGCATCCATGTGAAATTGAAGTTCATTCATTACACATCATAAAAGATTACACAAAATCTTCTTCACAGATGGTATCCAAAGAATTCATTTTGAATAATCAACTTGTTTGTACTTGATAACTAAAAACTAAAAAGTAACTGATAACAAGATACTAAAATCAACTAATTGATCTAAGGACTCAACCACCGGCTATATACAAGCACGAGGGAGTCTTATTCTAAGCAACAACTAACTACAATCATTAACTACAACTCCTAGATATTAGAGTATATAGTTAATATTAAATTGTTCAAACCATAATTGAAAATAAAGAAGAGTTCTAATAGGACTAAAACTTTGTGAAATAGATTTACATGTAAAACACAAATAGTTATGCAAAATCCTATTATCAAAATAATTCTTCTCCTCCAATGCTTTATTAACTTTCCATAATGATGCATGACCAACTCCATCAGGTGTCTTCATACAATAGTTATTACATTTAGTTTGATTTGGCATTTCCCTTGTTTTGATGTCCCAGTCTTCATTTTGTTGCGGGTTACAAATCTAGTTGCTATGGGTTACAATTCTTTTTGAGTTGCAAGAGGTTAATCTACAAAACATGTGCACAAAGCTAACTACCATAATTTAACATAAAATTCCATCCACATTTCATACATACTTATATATAAACCATGCAATGCTACTATATCATAACCATATTTCCATTACTAGAATTTAGGTCCAAGGTTGTGTAATAAGCATAAAAAGATAACACAGTATAGGAGTATGGTCTAAAAATATTGTCTAATATTGTTTGAAAGTATGCATAAAAACAATAGAAAAGAGACTAATAATGAACCCATCATTCCCCCCAACTATACTTTTTCTTGTCCCAAATCAAAACACTAGGGGCAAAGATTATAACATAGAGTGATCTCCTTGAGGTCCATGAAAACATCAACTCCCTTGATTTTCTTTAAGTAGAATCCTCTGTAAATTGCAAGTTGCTTCATTCTGATAATCCCAACTTTCTCACATTCCTCACCTTTTCCCCCGGTCAAATGTGGAAATGGATAGAGTAGCATAGGTGGGTGAAATATGAGTGGCACCCAGTGAATTCCTATGTCAAAACCAATTCTCATGTATCTATGTACCCTCTCAAGCATGGTGGTGAAATTGTACATGGAATGAGGTTCCTTTCTCTAAAACTCTGGGGTCAAGTTGTTGCATCTACTCTGCATATAACTGTAACATTACTGACCCAATCCTACAACTAATGTTTGCATCCTTTTGTAATCCTCTATCCCAATTTTCATAATTTTCCTTCCTACACCTTTATGATCTAAGAGTTTCAACGATTCATCTAGAACTGTATCAGGGTCTTTGGATTCTTTCCTTATGTGGAGAGCAACTGATTTCTCCCTCTCCTCATATTCTTCCATTATTTCTCCCCTGAATTTTTCATTCCTGTAATAAGATGCTAGTGCCCTTACCTGGAGATCCCCTATAAATATCATAGGGTTCCACTCTGTTTCTTCTGGCACCACATAGTTGTGTAAATAGTATTCACATAGTTGATCTTGCTCCTCTGGTGTATAATTATCAAAAACATTAAGAAACTCAAACTTTCTACTCATCCCAACTGACTGATTACTAATTAGCCTACAAAATTGAAAACTCAAAAAAATTCCTGTAGAAATAGTGCATATGTCCTTGCTAGAGGCCTACATCTTATGATTTTTGTAGGTTTTTCTACCACTTCTTCCAGTCTGAATATTTTTTTTCTGAGCTCAATCTATTTTCCTTCCAGTATTTTAGTATATTCTTCAATCAAAGTTTCTCTTTCTTTCTTCCACTTTTCTTTTTCTTGTGCAAACTCATCAATCACCCTGCATAGCTGATAACCCAAAGACAAGGTCGTATGGTGAATTGGAGTTCTTATGGGAGGAGGTCTTTGATTTGGTATTGCAAGTTCTCCATCCTCTATTTTAGTAATAGCCAACTATGCCAATAAATCCATTTTTACACCATGGCCATATGTTTGCAATTTTTCTTCCAATTCTTCTATTTTGGTCTCCCTTTCCTTGTCTTTCTTTTCATAACTCTACACTAACTCTTCCAAATGTTTTATTCTATCCAAAGTTTCCTGAAGCTCTTTCTTGACATCTGTATCCTCTATAAATATTTCCTCTGTCCCAAAGAAATACTCATTACCACCCCCTAGACAATAATATTCATCATAAGTAGGACTATTTGGTGTTTTATTTTGTGTTTTCTTAGCAAAAAAACATCGTCTAACTCTGAATCAAAAGTGGTAGACACATATCTCTTCCTCTTCACAGGTGCATGTACATTTTTAGGGATATTTCCCTTCCCTTTGAAGTCTATCTCTACCAACATTACATCCTCCTCCTGCTATTCTTTTCCCTTTTCCTCTTCTTCAGGTTTTTCAACACTCCCCCTCATGCCATCTTGTTTCTTTAATCTTCCTAAATGCCTAGGTGTGGGGGTTTCCTTTGCAACATCCTTCTTCTTTTGAACATCATTCTTCTTCTTTTCTATTTTAGAAGGTATGGATGTGGTGGATGTACTACGTCTATTCTTGGGTTTTGGTGGTTTTGAAGAGGATGGAATTTCTTCCACTACTGGTGACCCAGACTCTGGCTCATTGTGCTCCTTTAGCTCACCTTGGCTATGGGTAGGTGAAGCCATAGGTGAGATAGGGTAAATTCCTCTTACAGGTTCAGCTTGTGTTTCTAAAGTTTTAGGTACTATAGGTGCTTCTAGTAAACTGTTAATATCTCCACATTTCTTAAAATCTTCCTAGTCTACCTATGGATATTGAATTTTTAAACTTCTTTTTACTAGTAGTACAATCAAACAGTGGTATGATAAGGCAGTATCACTTTGTTTCCTTTGATACTCTGATTCCATTCTTTTCAACATGTTATAAAAGAAATTTGGCACATTTACCAGCCTATTATGATGAAGGTGACTAAGCAATTTGAAATGTACAATATACAAGAGATTTTGTGTACCGTCACAAGTAAGATATCTAACGATATAGGAAGCACAATTAGCCCAAAACCATGGAAGAGAGATCCTCTTTGTACCTTGTGACAATGAGTCCAAATTATCTCCTTGCTCACAAAATTCCTCTCTAGTAGCCACTGCATCTACACGTATTGAAAACTCTGCTCTAGTTCTAGGTAAACCAAAAATCTATGCTATGGAAAATTCAGATGCATCCACTAATAACCTTTTCACCATTGCTTCATCATGCTCCAAGGTGGCTGCAAACCTTCTTACTATATCATTGTCAAATTTTGTTAGTTTTAGGAAATAATCGAGCCAACCCACTCTTGTGAATATAGGTAAGACCATTGCATCTTCTAGTATTTGCTTGTGAGTCAATGGCTCTCTCCTAATAAAATCACCTCCCATTGTAAATATTTTACCTCTTCTCAAATGTATTACCTTGAAAATTTAGCTCAATTCATTCACCTCCTTCAAAACCCTTCTCATGTTCTGTTGTTTCCTCATACACTTTCACTACCATACTGTAGCTACAACTCCCTTTCTTAGTATCAACTTAATTGAGCTCAATAATAGGTTCTGGGTTCGACTTAGCTTAGGGTTAGAGAATTGGAAATTGAAAGTATCAATAAAAAGTAGGTGTAATTTTATGAGGGTTTTACATGTCATATCTATCTATTGCATTTGGTTTTAGGTGGCAAGATTGAAAAATTGGCTAAATTGTACCCTCCCCCAAACTTAAATGTTGAAGTGACCCCACTTCAACTTGTGATAGGAAAGGGTATGATTAGAAAGTATGGAAATTAATGTTATGAGTATATTGAATGCATAATTTAATATGAAAAACATAATGAAAGTGTTAAGAAAGCTATGCCAATAATGATATTATGCCTTGTGTACCCAGTGGTGGTGACTAACTAAATGTTGCACATGTGAGTTGATTCAAATGCATTCGTAATAGGATTTGATGTGATAGGATGCAATTTTCATTGAATGAATGGTGAGGTGGTATATGTAAGGTAATAAAATGGATTTGACAGATAGTAGTTGGCAATGTGATAGTTCAAACGTTTCAAATTTGAATTGGAAGCATGAAAGGAAATAAGTGTGTCATGGGTACGTGTTATGAAAAGATTGAAACTACATGCAATAATTTTGAGGTGAAAATGTGTGAACTGCAATGAATGTGGCACCAAGTAATTTTGATTTTTTTTGCTAGACAACACTATGGGTACCTTCGGCATCAAGTCATGTTTGAATGGTGCAGCTATGATGCTATAGGTCCTTATAGCAATAGGACCCTTTCTGAATTTTGATAGTTGTGTATAGAAAATAGGTCCCTCTAGAAAAAGTATATACATCATCATAACCATGTTGTGTGCTTGTGAGGTAGAATAAAAAGATTAATCTTGAGTGATCTCAAGGATGGAGTTATGTAACTCAATCTCTAAATCACCTGAAGGACTTGGTATATTTGCTGCTACTGTGGAATCACTCTATGTATTTGAACTTGTATCTAGATTACTACGAGGTCCATACTACTGAAATAGAGAGAAAATAAAATCTTCCTTATGTACTAGTTTCTTATAAAGCTTCAATTGGTGGCTATTAACCAAAAGTGAGAAACTCACTGCATCTGTTGTATGCAACTGTACTACTCCATTAGGAAATACTTTGTTGATTTCGTAAGGTCCTAACCACCTAGATTGGAGTTTTCCCTTGAAATCCTTGTATCTTGAATCATATAGCAAGGCCTAGTCTCCTATAGTAAATTCTTTTGTTTTGATATATTGGTCATGCCACTTTGTCCTCTGTTGTTGTACTATCTTAGTGTAATGGATGGCCTCCATCCTTATTTCATCCAATCCATTTAAATGGTACAACCTCTCTTTTTGAACTTTTATGAGATCCATTTCCAATTCTAATGATGTTCTTAATGTTCTATATTCAAATTCAATTGGGAGGACTGTTGTTTTTCCATATACTAGCTCATAGGGTGTAAAACCAATGGTTGTTTTCCAGGCTATTCTATATGCCCATACTACTTTTGGTAACCTAAAAACCCAACATTTCCTATGTAATTGCATTGTCTTGGTTAGAATACTCTCAATTTCCCTATTGGTAACCTCCACCTGACCATTGGCCTGAGGGTAATAAGGTGTTGACTTTTTATGCCTAATTTGGTATTCTTGAACCAATTTGGTGACGAGTTCTGAAGTAAATTATGGACCTTAATCAATCACTATTTCCCTAGGTACTCCATACCTAGTAAAAATGTCCTCATACAAAAATTTAGCCACATTTCCATCTCTGGAAAACTGTAATGCATTTACTTCTACCCACTTAGTTAGATAATCAGTGCAAACTAGGATATACTCCTTGTTATTGGAAGTAGGTGAGATTGGTCCTATAAAGTCTAAACCCCATTTTCCAAAGGGAGCTAGTGTTACTTGAGGTTGTAATGGAATTTCATCACTCCTTGTTGGTTTACCCAATCTTTGGCACCTATCATAGCTCCTTGTGTACTTGACATAATCCTTGTGTAAAGTAGGCCAATAATAACCAATTGTGAGGATTTTGAATGTTGTTCTTTTTTTTGAAACATGACCCCTACATGGTTCATCATGACAAGCCTTCATGATATCATAGATTTTATCTTCCCTTATGCACCTTCTCATGATGTTGTCAAGGCCAATGTAGAACAGATAACTTGGTACCCAAGAGTACGGAAAACACTTATGGACCAACTGTCTCTTTTCTCTTGGAGAAAAGTGTGGTGGAATTTACCCTGTCACTAAATAATTTGCAATGTTAGTATACCAAGGTATATCTACATTAAGAGAAAACAAGTATTCATCTGCAAATGAGTCATCTACTACCCCTTATGTTGATTGTGTTGGCAATCTTGATAGAAAATTCGCTACTACATTAGCTTTACCAAGTTTTTTTACTATTGTAATATCAAACTCTTGTAGAAGGAGCAACCATCTAAATAGTGTACCCCCTAATATAGGATTTTTTGTCAAATATCTAATAGCTTTATGGTCTGTCTGGACAAAAACTAAATAACCAGTGATGTAATGCCAGAATTTATTGATTGCATATACCACTACTGCCATCTCTTTTTTAGTAACATTATAATTTAGCTGTTCTCCTTGAAGAATCTTCTAATGTAATAGATTGCATATTCTTTGTTATCCTCTTTTTGAACCAAAATTGCTTGAATAGAAAAATCTGAAGCATCAGTATGTATGTGAAAGGGTAGGGTCCAATTTGGTCCCCTCAAAATAGGTGCTTGGATTAAGGCTTTCTTGAACTCTTCAAAGGAATGTTGACACTCTATTGTCTAATCAAATTCAATATATTTTGTCAATAAAATAAACAATGGTGCAACAATCTTATTGAAGTTTTTAATAAACCTCATGTAGTAGCTTGCATGGCCAAGGAAATTTTGATATCTCCTTGCTTCTATGGAATAGGCAATGTAGAAATGATTTCTATCTTATGTGGATCAATCTAAATCCCTTTACTGAATATGAAGTGCCCTAAAACAATTCCTTTAGTCATCATCATAAATCACTTTTCATTACCGAGGGACAAGTTGTGTTCTTTACATATCTTCAATACCTTTTCTAGATTTATAAAGGCTTCCTCATAATTTTCCCCATATGTGGTGAAGTCATCCATATATATCTCCATATAGTCATGAGAATAATCATAAAAGATGTTGAGCACTGCCCTCTAAAAAGTAGTTGGAGCATTGCATAAACCAAAAGGAAGAACAAAGTAGGGACAAGTACCCCAAGGACATGTGACTGTTGTCTTGTCCTAATCCTCTGGAGCAATTTTGATCTAATTGTAACCACTTAAGCCATCTAGGAATGAAAAGTACTTCTTCCTAGCTAAAGAGTCAAGAACTTGATCTATAAAAGGCAATGGAAAGTGGTCCTTCCCGGTGGCTATGTTCAATTCCCTATAATCTACACAAACTCTCCATTTTCTTCCATTCTTGGGAACAATGACTAAGGGTGAGACCCATTCACTATCAGGTATAGGATAAATGAAACTTGCATCAAGAAGTTTTTGAAGTTCATCTTTGACTATTTCTCTCAAGGCAAGGTTTATTCATCTTTGAGGTTGTCTAATGGGTCTATAACTACCATTGATATAGATCCTATGCATACATAAATCAGGATCTATGCCTTTCATATCATGGTAATCTCATGCATATGCTACTGTGTGTGCCTACAACACTATGTGCAGGGAATTTTGTTGCTCCTCAGTCAATGCATTGTTTATGTTCAACATTTTTTCTAGCATGACTTCTAGTTCTTTGGATGATTCTTGCACAGATGAGAGGTCAAGGCTTGGAATGATTGGTACACACTATTGTGGCAGTAAGGAATTAAAGATTTGAGATATTTCTTCTAAGGAATTTGCAGGTATAATACTTTGCAAGAGGTCTTGTAGGCATGTGAGACAATCCTTTTGTTGTAGGATCCTTCTGTAGTCATTTTGTATTATATGAGCAATCAAATCATCTTCTTCTTGATCATCCAATAGAGGGTTGTGCTCTATTTTTATTAAAGTCTGTAGGGAATAACTATCTTCCTCATCCAAAGTGGGCCAAATAGTTTGCTCAAAATCAGCATAAGGTTGGGCTGGAGGATAGAGGACCAATTTCTTGATCACTATCCCATTAGATATTATCATATTTCCAGACCTATAGCCTATGAATGCATTTGTTGTAGCTAACCATGGTCTTCCTAAGATGAGTGGATATCCTACAAGAATAACCTTGGGCTATAAAACTATGAAAATAGTAGGATATTCCCAAGAGTCTAATGCAATAACTAAATCTTTAATGATTCCTTTAGGATTGACTATGGAACTATCAACCAACTTTAAAATAGTTTGTGTAGGTCTAAGGTTCGCTAACTGAAGTAACTGCATTGTTTCTTTAGTCATTAAATTGATTGTTGCCCCAAAGTATATCAAGGTATTCTTGATAAGGGTCTCATTAATCTTAACATCCACTATTGGAATACTAGGGTATGTGCATTTAGGGACAATAATGTTCCCTAACATGATATCAGTAAGGTTCCCCAAGACACAAACTATTTGAGAGTCCTTTCTTTTCCTCCTTGGTTTCTTAAGACATAGGTACCTCATAGTTTTGGTGTAAATTGGGATTTCCTTAATAGCTTGGATGTGTGGAATATTGATGCTCACATCTTTTAATTGACCTAATAAGTCTACCTAAACTTGTGTGTGATGTTTTTGAATGGCTAAGCATTCAGGGAAAGGAGGCTTTGGACTTGTAGTAGTTTGGTGTACCTAATTTGGCTCAGGTTCCAAGGGTGATTTGTCTGAAGCTCCAACTGCAGGTTATTCATCCTCCATTTCAGTGATTTGAGGGGATGAAGGTCCAACTACTTGTTACATTGAACTAAGGTGACCATCACTCACCTTTATCCCATAAGTGGGGTCTAAGGAAGGTTGAAAGAAGTTATCTCTCTTTGAAAGAAAGCCCGATGAAAGACCTAGAACTATAACTCCCACTTGCAGCAGCCAACCCCACCATCCAAGGCCCATCTCTATATCCTCCCACCCCCTAGCCCCAACCCCATTGAACATATATTCTTTTGTGAGTATGGTTAGTGGGGTCCTAAGTATGGTCGGTGGGGTTGGGATTCACCCACCGCCCTATGCTTCGCCACCGCCTAGGCTCTACCATCGACTTATATTCCTTAAGGTGGTGGTGTAGTGTAGGGTGGTTAGAAGCACAAGTTCATCGGTGGCGAAGCCAACCCCACTGACCTATATGCCTTAGGTGGGTGAAGCCCTGGTGGTGGGGTTGGGTTGATTCCCTTCACACCCTTGGGTGAATTAATTGCAACAGATAACATATAGTCGTTTTCTCCTTTGAAAGATTGGTATAGTGGGTGCTAGGTGGCTAAGATCACATGGCTTCCTTAGTTAGGTGGGTCTAGTGGGTGTGGATAGATTATTAATTATTAGAAGTTCCTGCCATTTGAATTGGAAATTGGTTGGGACCAATAAGCACATGATTGGTGATTGGTCCAGGCGACATCAACAAATAACCATTTTAGAATGACTGATTTGTTTGGATCGAGAAGTGATGGTGTAATGACAACTAATTAGAGCACTCTGGATCAGGACTGGCTTGTTGTTAGGATTAGGTGTAGGTTAGGTAGGTAACTATGGTGTTCTTTCTAGCTAGGATTTAGGATTTGATGGAGGAATAATGGCTTGTTGTTGGGATTGATGAGGAAGCATAGGCTATTGATAATTCATGTTTAGCTACTATCATTGCTAACCTTTTTTCCACTGAGACTACCATTGGTTCTACTGTGTTGGCCATTGGGGATTATAATTGGAACCTTGGAAATTTTGTTCCGACCAAGGATCTAGTTGTTGCTAGTACTAATTTTGCTGGGGTTGTTGCCATTGTGGAGGATTTGGCCATAAGCTTTGGTTGTTTGACCATGGTTGGGACCTCCAAGTAGATTTTTTTTTATTGTCAATGGGAAAATATGAATTGTAATTAAGAGAGTCTCGTGGCATACCTTGTTTATGTTTCCATGGCCTTCTCCAAGCTATGTAAAATAGCTATCCATCCTATCCTTCAAGTGGCTGAAAATCAGGTTTCTCAATTTTGTCTTGTTGAATACTAGTCATCCTCTTACATTTACAATTTTCTTTCCTTTGCCTAAAACTAGGACAATATTCAATTAGCATTGCCTCAGCTTCCTCTTGATTCTTCTTTATGTGGAGAGTTTCCAACTGAGTGGCAAGATGATTAATAATGTCCTCCTTCATGTTGGACAACAAATTGATTATCTCTATCTTGGAAACCCTAGTAGATTATTTTCCAATATCGGATGTCCTCTCTCCTCTTGGCCTCCTAGTGAAGGTCCTGGAATAATTTTGATATACCTTGTAGATGTATTCAATTGGAATTTGAGAGATATCCCCTTTCCCAATAAGATTTAGGGCATCCATATAGTCCTCATTAACTCCTCTCAAGAATACCAACTTGAAGGATTCTTCAGATAACTTATTTTGTGGGTTTTTCTTCAAAGCAAATTGAAATCTCTCCACATAATCTTCTAATGGCTCATCCTCCTTCTATGACATTCTTAAAAAATCATCTCTCCTCCTATCAAGTCCTCTACAATAGTCTTGGTACTTCTCCAAGAACAATGTTTTCATGGTTTCCCAATTAGGGACTACATCCTTGCCTAATCCCATAAACCATCTTAGGGATGCATCTTTTAGAGTGGTAGGGAAGAGTTTGAGCCTATGATCATAAGAATTATAGTCATAACTTCTACATAGAACATCAAATTCAAACATAAATGTATCTAGTTCTTCATTCACCAACCCATAAAATACAGGTAATGTTGAAGGAGGGGTATTCTTTAGCACTATAGCCCTTTCTTGGTTGGTGATTGGGAACTCAAAGGTTGGATGTTTAGGATCATCCAATGCATCACCCATGGCTCAGTATGTCCCCTCTATCTGTGTGCTAGATATTGGTGATAGGGAAATTTCTTTAGTATCACCCTCCCTCTGAATACTGGATTTACCAATTTCTACTATGGCTTCTTGGTGTGTAGAGGGGAGGAATCTGCCCAAAATATATCTTTTCCTCCACATATAATAAATATGGCTTTGTATAATAGTGGTCTTGCACAATGTTAGTGTAACTTTCTAGTGTATTGAAAAATATTAAGTCTAATAGTCCTAATGATGTAAACAAAATGTAAATTATAAAAGCATTGAAAAAAAAGTCTACAAAGATAACACCATCCCCAACAATGACACCAAAAATGTAGAGTCTAAACTAGTGTCCTGTAAAATTGGTAAGAGCTACACAATTAAGAGGTATAACTAGCTAAACATTCCACTCAACATTGTAAGGACTGCACTAAATTATCAACCAAGGTTTGTAAAATTGTGATGGTGTTGCATTATATGTGACTTTAGAGATTTGAGGCTACCTAGATTATCCTAATTAGGGTATTCTACTTGTTGGAAATTTACAAAATTGTATAATAGTGAAAGAAACAACTAGCGCTAATGGCTACGGGTGCCTACAACTTAACTTGTAACTGAACTACTGCTAATAAAGAATTGTTGCATTGACTCAAAATTGATCAAAACTTAGTAACTGAGCTTAGTATAATCTTTAGAGTGCTATTGATTAACCAAATGCATGAATTCTCATGAGCATTCATTACTAATAATCAAAGTATGAGAATCTATTCTGCTTTACATGCAATTTATGAAACAATGATAAACAAAAATAGCTACTAACAAAATTAAAAGAACTACAAATATAGTGAAGAGTAGTTACCTTGAGTTGCATGCTCAAGTACCTATCTCCACTCAACTAAAACCAAATCTAACTATCATATTCTATGCATCCATGTGAAATTGAACTTCATTCATTACACAACATAAAAGATTACACAAAATATTCTTCACAAATTGTATCCAAAGAAGTTTATTCTAAATAATCAACTTGTCTATACTTGATAAATGAAAAATAAAAAGTAACTGATAACAAGATATTGGAATCAACTAACTGATTGAATAAGGACTCAACCACCTACTATATACAAGCACATGGGAGTCTTATTTTTAGCAACAATTAACTACAATCATTGACTACAACTCCTAGATATTAGAGTATATCGTTAAGATTGAATTATTCAAACCGTAACTGAAAAGAAAGAAGATTTATAATAGGACTAAAACTCTGTGAAATAGATTTGCATGTAAAACACACAAATAGTTATGCAAAATCCTATTATCAAAATAATTCTCCTCCTCCAATGCTTTATTAACTTTCCATAATGATGCATAACCAACTCCATCATGTGTCTTCATACAGTAGTTATTGCATTCAATTTGATCTAGAATTTCCCCTATTTTGCTGTCTCAATCTTCCTTTTTTTGTGGGTTACAACTCCAGTTGTTGTGGGTTATAGTTCTTTTTTAGTTGCAAGAGGTCAATCCACAAAACATGTGCACAAAGCTAACTACCATAATTAAACACATAATTCCATCAACATTTCATACATACTTACATACAAATCATGCAATGCTACTATATCATAACCATATTTCCATTACTATAATTCAAGTCCAAGGTTGTATAATAAGCATGAAAAGATAGCATAGTATAGGAGTATGGTCTGAAAAGGTTATCTAATATTGTCTGAAAGTATGCTTAAAAACAACATAAAAGAGACTAATAAATGAACCTATAAAATATGTCAAATACTTGTTGGCATTCCTCAGTCCATTCAATACTTCTACTAGATTTCTTCTTCAGTAGTCCTTCCATGGTGCAACTATTCTAGCATTACTGAGATTTATGAATTTTTGGTGGTACCTAGTATATCTTAAGTTTTTTTTACTTCTAAGGTGTCTTAGGTGGTGGTACTATCATGATTAAAGTAACCTTCATAGGGTCTGCCATCAAACCTTGTTTACATATAATATGTCCTAATAATTTCCTATAGGGTACTACAACATGCATTTCTTCAAATTTAGTGCTATCTGCATGCTTCAACACCTATTTAGCATCATTATTAATGCTTTTAAATGATCTTTGACCAATCCATATATCATCCAATCATTGAAATATACTTCCAAAAACTCATGTATAAAATCTTTAAAATTATTTATCATTATCCTACTAAATACCACAAGTGCATTCTTTAGGCTGAATGACATCACCCTATACATGTAAGAGCCTCATTCTATCAATTTTTTTTTTGGTTGGTCTTCCTCACTTATATCACTTGATAATATCTAGAAAACCTATTGAATAGGACAACTAAGAGGGGGGGTGAATCACTTGTCACAAAATTAAGCATTTAATTTAATCACCAAAACTAATACTTAATACTGCTTAAATGATTAATCATCAAATTCCAATGCAAAAGCTTAAATCCAACACATAAACACAATAACACCAAATTTACGTGGAAAAACCAATGATGGAAAAACCACGGTGAAGATTAACTCACACTATAGAGAATATCAAAACCGATTATAAAAAGGCTCACTGCCTAAAATAAGGACTCACTGTTCACAACAAGGACTCACTGTCCAATAAGTCTACAACCCAGAGGGCTCACAGCTATAGAGATACAAAGAAGATAAAGAATAATTGTTACATAGAGAATACAATCCCAATGAAATAAAGGATTCCACCATATTCACTTGATCAACTTGCATGAATGATAGAGTTCACCTTCTCCTCACTACATCCGAAAACTCAGCATTAAGCTTCGCACTAATCACCCAAACTCTCAAAACACACTCTTACTAAATAGAATCAATGTTGCACCAAACTACACTTTCTATTTTCTCTTATCACTCTTCTTCTTCACTCTTGTATATTTTCCATTACTAACTCATCTTGTATTTATACCATCTTCAACTTTGAAACATGTCCAAAGTTAGCTATCCAAATCCAAATTCAAATTAGTTTGGTGCCAAAACATCCTAGGGTGGAATTATAATGAGGGAAACCCAAACAAATGCTTCATAAAGACCCAAATAGATCCAACACACTTCATCATTCTCAAAAGTAGTATTTCACACAAGGTCAACCACACCAATGTAAAACATATAGAACCATTAAGCACAAACTTCCAAGTGCCAAAATTAACTTCAATACAATCAGGGAAACTCAACTTTAGAACCAATCAACATAAGACTTCATCAAAGAGAAATCTAGACCAACAACATTTCTCCTGGACCTCAACCAGAAACATAGAAAACCATAGTTCACAATTGGTGAACACAACTTGCACTATACAATGAACCAACAACCAAAAATCTGAATATAGCAGCTTCTAAAAACCATGAACAACATATCTAAATTTCACAACCATAGCACCAAATCCAGACCAAAACCCAGAGCAACCAATGAACATCTCTTTATTACAACTTTCTCAATATCCTTGAAATATACAACCAACAACAACTAGTACATAACCAGTTGACCGGTTGACATTAATGACAACACCTTCAATCTTTCCATTCTTGCAACAATCTCCCCCTTTGTCATTGATGGCAACACATGATGTGAAAAGCCATCAAAGAAAATATACAAGCTCTGAATACACTTTTATGTTTCTCCCCCTTAGAAGATAATTTCATATATGCTTCTTCTCTCAATCTTCCTTTCCTTTTTCACATGCTTCTTCTCCCCCTTTGACATCAATGGAAAAGGTAGAAGAATACTTTACATTTATTTCTCCTTTGACATGAAAAAAAGAATACTCATAATGACAACACCTTATACTACTTGCTCCCCCTAAGAGGTAGCCACCAAAACATCAACCCAAAAGAAAGATAGATCCATAGATCCATAGGACTGATGCATCTCCATATGCATCTAGTTTGAGAAAGGAAGGGAAATAACCCCCAAATTCTCCTAAAGATACCCAAAAGTATCTTTAGGAAGAGCCTTCATGAAAATATCAGCAACTTGATCCTTCGTCGGAACATACTCAATCTTTACTTCATCCTCCATGACCTTGTCCCTCAAGAAATGATATCTGATAGATATATGCTTCATCCTTGAGTGCATCACATGATTCTTAGAAATATTAATTGCACTTGTATTATCACAAAAAATAGAGATGGGATCATCATATACTATTGTGATATCTTTCAATGTCTATTTCATCTATAGAACTTGTGTACAACAAGATGTAGCAGCAATATACTCAGCTTCAATAGTAGATAAAGAAATTGAATCTTTCTTCTTACTCAACCATGCCACCAATTTGCATCCAAGAAATATTGCACCACCACTTATACTTTTCCTGTCATCTACACATCCAACCCAATCTACATCTGTATAGGCACTAAGTGTAAAATCAATATCTTTAGGATACCACAACCCATAATCTAGAGTGCCATTCAAATATCTAAAAATTCTTTTAACAACAACATGTGTTTCCTTAGGGTCTTCTTGAAATCTAGCCACAAGATAGACAACATGCATGATATCCGGTCTAGTAGCAATCAATACAATAGTCCATCAATCATAGATCTATACTTGCTCTAATCAGTCTTCGGTGAATCATCAACTTTTCCCAATTTGCATCCAGTCACCATAGGAGTACTTATCGGTTTGGAACCATCCATCCCAAACTTCTTCAACATCTCTCTCACATACTTAGATTGTGAAATGAAAATTCCCTTCTCTGTTTGATTAATCTGTAGCCTAAGAAAGAAATTCATCTCCCCAAACATAGACATTTCAAATTCTTTCTACATTTCTTCCTCAAACCTCTTGCACATATTTTCATTTCCTCCAAAGATAATGTCATCAACATACACTACTACAATCAAGATTCTATCATTTTCAATCTTAAAGTACAAATTACTAAATGTTGTACCTTTGTTAAAGCCTTGTTGAATCAAATACTTACCTAACCTCACATACCATGCTCTAGGAGATTTCTTCAACCCATATAAAGCTTTCTTCAATTTGTAAACCACATCCAATTGTTTTGTTAACTGAAATCCTTCTAGTTGTTCCATATAAACTTCCTCTTCTAGTTCACCATTCAAAAATGCCGACTTGAAATCCATTTGATAGACCATAAAGTCTTTATGAGCCACAAATTCCAAGAACATCCTTATAGCTTCCATTCTTTCTATTGAAGCAAAATTTTCCTGAAAATCTGTCTTCTACTTGTGAGTAGTCTTTACACACAATCCTTGCTTTGTTTCTAAAAAATTCTCCATTTTCATTCAACTTATTTTTGAATTCCCATTTTGATCCAATGATGTTTTTGTCTGCCGATCTTGAAACCAATTCCCAAGTTTGATTCTTCTCAATCTGCATAAGTTCTTCCTTCATAACTTCCTTCCAATGTTCATCTTTACAAGCTTCACATACAATCTTTAGTTCAATCTTAGAAAGTAAAAATAGATTCAATTCAACAACAGCTCTGCTTCTAGTCAACACACCTTTTGTCTTGTCTCCAATAATCTCTCTTTCTGAATGATTCTTCTGTACATATTTTAGTGTCTTAGGGGACATCACCAAAGCATCCTCTTCTATTTCATTTTGCTCATCCTTCTTTCCTTACTCATCTTTTTCCTATTCTTCCACAATCTCTTCTATTCTTACACAATCATGCTCATCAAATACATATCTGTCAATGTCAATACGATTCTTCATTGTATCATCAACCTTCATATTCATTCTCTCTAAAATATTTCTCAGTCTTTTATGGAAACATCTGTGTGCCTTGCTATTAGTATAATATCCAAGAAAAATGCCTTCATCACTTCTTGCATCAAACTTACCCAAATTTTCCTCATCTCTTCTGATATAGCATTTGCTTCCAAATACTTTGAAGTATTTAACAATAGGAATTCTTCCATGCCATAGCTCATAGGGAGTGTTCGTACTATTTTCTCTTGCTTGAAATCGATTGAATACATAAACATTAGTGTGAATAGCTTCTTTCAAGTATACTAATGGTAAACCAACCTTAGTAATAATTGATCTAGCAACCTCTTGAACTGTTATGTTTTCCCTTTCAACAACTCCATTCTACTGAGGAGTTCTCAGGGCAGATAACTCTCTCTTTATTCCATGCACTTCACAAAACATTTTAAACTCATGGGAGGTGAATTCTCCACCTCTGCTAGACCTTAAGCATTTTATCTTCAAATTCACTTCATTTTTAACCGTAACTTTGAATGCATTGAATCTATCTAATGCATCTGATTTATCTCTAAGAAATGTAACCCATGTATATCTAGAATAAGCATCAATCAAAATCATAATGTACCTTTCACCAAGTAGATTTCTTACTCTTTTAGGACCACAAAGATCTATATGAACTAAATCCAATAGTCCGGTAGTGGACTGGTCTTTTGATCGGTAATGATTTCTTGCTTGCTTTCCAAACTAAAAATTCTTGTAAATAGCATTAATATTGCTGTGTAATTCTTGGTAAATCTATCACGTCTTGAACAACCATGATCCTTTCCAAGTTATAAAAATTCATGTGACACATTCTCCTATGCCATAACCAATTGTCATTAATCTGATTCATAAAACATCATCCATCAACACCCTTAAGTTGATAGATATTCCCTTAAGATTTCTTTCTTGTAGCAATCAATGTTTCAGATCCTTTTGAGATCTCACATCTCTCATCCTTAAACACAAGATCATATCCTTTTCTGCACATCTGACCAACACTCAACAAATTATTCCTTAAACCCTTAACATAGTAGACATCGTTGGTATGATGCTTGTCATCAAAACTTAATGAACATATCCTAGATATTTTAGCACCAGTATCATCTCCAAACATAACCAAGCCTCCATCATATTTTTCAAGCTTAACAAACTTAATCTTATCACCAGTCATGTGATGTGAACAACAACTATCAACTACCCAAAAAATTCTTTTCATGTTTAGCATGTAGGGTAGAGATAACCATACCTTCATTTTTCTCCTTCTCTGGAGGGATTTCTTCTACCTTTCTTAAGGAATTAATAGAACTAGGTTCATCCTTAATCACCAAGAACAAGCATTCAGTGTCATCATGATCTTCATATTTTGAATCCTCATCAAATATACTAGTGTTCTCATTCACATAATAAGCTCTATTAATTTTTTTCCCTTTCTTTTCTTTGTCATATCTTTGTTTATTTCTTTTAGCTCTTTCTGAATACTTTGTAGCATAATGACCTATTTCTCCACAACTAATGCATTTAAAGGGAAATTACCTTCATACTTATTGGAGACTTTCCTCATTCTTCTTACAAAGTTAGCTTCTATTTCATCAAATTTTTCTTCATCTGGATCTTTAGATTTTGTAGCTTTAAAATTAGTCTCTGATTTGCACCCATTCCTTAGACTCAACTTCCTCATCTCATAAGATGTCAAAAATCCCAATAGTATATCCTTAGTATAAGTCTTATAATCTATAACTACTCAATAGCACTCACCTTCTCACTGTAAGCATCATGAAGAGTTCAGAGAATCTTCTTTGCAATGTTGGTTTCATATAGAGTAGCACCAAGTTGTCTCATTCTGGTCACTATCTCATCCAATCTCTGTACTTAAGCTTTAATATTCTCATCTTCAAACATATGTAGAAGATTAAACTGTGTTTCCAAGTTCTATAATTTTTCCTCTTTAACTCTTTCATCACCATCATCCGCTCTTTCCAAAGCATCCCATACTTCCTTAGCCATTTTCAAATTCTAAACCTTAATCAACTCGAAATGTACCAGACTATTCTTCAAGATGAACTTCTCCTTATTGTTCACTTCATGTGCTTTGATCTCTTTAGGTGTAATCAAACCATTAGTAGGAGGAGTGTAAGGATTTTTGTAAGCTTTCTCCACATCATATCTGTAATACTCCATATATTATTCCATCAATACTTTCCAGATACTATAGTTAGTTCTATCAAACTTTAGATAATCAAAAACCATTTTTCCATCCATCCTGGACCTTCCTGAAGTGGTTAAGCTCTTCACCAAGGAAACTTATGCTCTGATACCAATTGTTGAATAGGACAACTGATAGGGGGTGAATCAGTTGTCACAAAATTAAACATTTATTCAATCACCAGAACTAATACTTAATATTTCTTAAATGATTAATCATCAAATGCCAATGTAGAAACTCAAATCCAACACATAAACACAATAACACCAAATTTACATGGAAAACCAAATGAGGGAAAAACCACGGCGAGGATTAACTCACACTATAGAGAATATCAAATTCGATTACAAAAACGCTCACTGCTTGAAATAAGGAATCAATGTCCAAAACAAGGACTCACTGTCCAACATGGATACAACTCAGAGGGCTCACTGCCACAGAGATACAAAGAATAAAAAGAAGACTTGTTATAGAGAGACTACAATCCCAATGCAACAAATGATTCCACCACAGTCACTTGATCAACTTGTATGAATGATAGAGTTCGCCTTCTACTCAGTGCATTCGGAAACTCAACATTAAGCTTTGCACTGATCTCCCACACTCTCAACACACACTCTTACTAAATAAAATCAATGTCACACCAAACTGCACTTTCTCTTTTTCTCTTATCGCTCTTCTTCTTTTCTCTTGTATATTTTCCATTACTAACTCATCTTGTATTTATACCATCTTCAACTTTGAAACATATCCAAATTCAGCTATCTAAATCCAAATTCAAATTAGGTCGATGCAAAAACATCCTAGGGTGGAATTATAATGAGGGTGACCCAAACAGACACTTCATAGAGACCCAAATAGATCCAACATGCTTTATCATTCTCAAAATTAGTATTTCACACAAGGTCGGCCACACCAGTGTAAAACACATAGAACCATTAAGCATGAACTTCCAAGTGCCGAAATTAACTTCAATACAATCGGGGCAACTCAACTTTAGAACCATTCAACATAAGACTTCATTAAAGAGAAATAAAGACCAACAACATTTCTCCTAAACCTCAACCAGAAACATAGAAAACCATAGTTCACAACTAGTGAACACAACTTGCATTGTACAATGAACCAACAACCAAAAATATGAATATAGCACCTTCTAACAACCATGAACATCATATTTTGACCGCACAACCACAAGAGAAAATATGGGCCACAACCTGGAGCAACCACTAAACATCTCTTTATTACAATTTTCTCAATATCCTCGACATATACATCCAACAACTAGTAGATAACCAATTGACCGGTTGACATCAATGAAAACACCTTCAATCTCTCCATTCTTGCAATAAAACCCATTAGTGAAGGAGTATATTTCTCTTCCTACTATTGATTCTAAAATTATCTTCAATGAATTGTGTGGGAAAAGGGTCATGAATGTAGAATTTATTTAGTTCCCTAAATTCAACACAAATCCTTATTTCACTTATTTTCTTGTTTTAAATTACCATAAATCCAATCCATTTGGCATATTCTACTAGTTTGGTTATACCCCCTTCTAACATCTTGTCTATTTTTTCTTTAAATTTCTTCTTCATATTTGGGTTTAGTGGGTATGGTCGTTTCCATACCTATTTAGCTCCTTTCAATTATATATTCATGACTCTTGCTTCCTCTTTTATGCCCTTTAGTTGTATGATTTTTAAGGGAATATTTTTTCAAATTCTGATAAAATCTCTACAACTTGTGTCAATAATTTTTCATCCCAATAGTCTCCCATTTTAGCCAATTCAAAATCTCCTTTCAATCTAGGTATCTCCACATGCCTTTTGATTGTGAAGGTGGCATAGAGGTTTGTGGTTCTGCCATTTGACAAGTTTCATCAAGTTTGAATATTATCTCCTTCATTTTGATCAATGTGGTATGTATGTGTGTCTTTTCATAGTAAAAAGAGGTGTGGTTAAAGTCATTTGTTAGTTCTATCCAATCTTTTATTTCTCCTCTTTGCTCTTGGTTGATGTACCAAGTTTGTGCTACAAGTTCTAGTGTCCAATAGAATAATTTATATATTTGTTCATCATACTCATTTATTGCTTTCCATGTGGTAATACAATTAGTCAGATGATCCTTCAAATTTTTTTGTCCATTATACTTTGGTATTTTTGTATATTCTCCTTCCATAGTAGGTGCCATATTTTAATTAAGATTTTAAATATTTCCCATTGTGTTAATTGTTCCTTATGTGCATTATGCCAACTTTTAGTGTTATAGATGAGTGCATTATTTAATATGTCAAGTCTCATTTATCCAATTTATTTTTTTTCTATTTGTGTAATAAATGATAATAAGTCACCATTTCCTAAGTATTTGGGTAGTTCAATGTGTGAAATCCATCACAAGATGTGATTTATATGGTGAGACATTTTAGATGTAGATTCTCTAGTGTCTTCTAACTTACTACAAGTATTTTGTGGTTCATTATTTATAATTGTGGTATGATGCAGAGCATTCTCTAGTGTCTTCCTAATTATGGATAGTCTATGAAATCTTGTAATCCTATGGGAATGGATTTTTGATTCCTCCTACATCCATGCATCTAATACATCCTTAGTTTCTATGCTATATGTAGTTATTTCAATTTTAACTTCTCCTTCCGAGTTTGGTTCTTCTAATTTGTCACTTGGTGGTAACCGTGAGATTTTGTATAGATTTTTATTTTTAGATTCATTATATTCTTTTGGGTTCACTTATTTTATATATAATTAACTTGGAGTTTTCCCTAAGGGATATGGACTATTTTTTCTTTATTATCAAATAATATTTCCTCCTTTTTGAGTCTACAAACCACCTTAGTCCTAGTAGGGAATTGAATGAATCAAAGGTATCTTTGATGGAAACTACTTCAAAATCTACTATTTATTTGACTACTTTCACATTGACTTCTACTTGTTTCCATGTTCCTAGGGTTTTCATTCATGTGCCATCTATTGGGCTAGTATTATAGGGTGTTTGTTCTAATTGTGGCTTTCCTATTTTTTCCCATACCCATTTTGGGAGCATGTTTATATCAACTCCTAAATCCACCATGACATTGGCTATCTTTTGTGGTCTATAATTACAATAATCATAATTGTTCATGTTTTCCATTATCTATCATTCTTGTTTATGATTCCAATTTTTGGTATTTTATTCTGTTTGTTCTAATATTTATAAAATTTCTTTAATTTATCTAGTAGATTAGATTGTTTAGACAACTTTATTAAATTTTTAAGTATTCCCACTTCTTGTTTAGAAAAATATTGTTTTGTTTCTTGGTCTTGTTCTCTTGTGATAGTTTTATTTGTTTCTTCTACTATGTAATCATGTTATCTTTTAGTTGGGTGGAATACTTACTCATTTGTGGTAGTTTCTTCTATCATTTCTTATTTTCCATTTGTGATATTAGTTCATTATCTTGTTATTACTGTTGCTTTATTGTAGGTGTACCATCATAAATTGTCACCCTTGAGAATTTCACACTAGGTTTTTCTCCCTCCTATGTTCTTGGACCTAATCATGCCCCTAATTTCCTAAATTATGCATTTTGTGGCCCATTTAATCATGTATCAAGGAATCAAATATATGAATCCAAATTATTCATTTAATATTCTTCCCCTAGATTTTTAGATCATGAAAAAGTGGGTCTGGACAAGGGCGCCCTAAGCACCCTTGTTCTTTTAATTTGGCCCCAAATTTAATATGTTAGGGATGGTGATTTATTATTTGAATTTAAAATCCTAAATATCGGCTATTGAGATTTAATTTTTAGGAAATTAGAAGAATTGCATATTGGTGCAGGAGCAGCTAATGACCTAGTTGCACATCTCCATGTTTGAAGGTCAAGAAAAGTCATTATTGGGTGTCTAGGTAGGTATAGGAGTGTGTTGTGTTTATCTAGACTTGATAAGGTCTAAAAAGACCAATAATTTTGTAGTTGGGAGAATTTTAGGTTGAAAATGTCAAAAATACCATCTTGCTCTTAGAGTTATCTTTATAGTTTTGAAAGCACATTTCTTGAGTTTGTATGTGAAAATGAAAGATGTGAGTATTTATGGTGTAATAAGGCTATTTCAAAGCCATTTAATAGTTTTAGAGGTCATAAGAGTTTAGGAATGGAGTTGTTTAAAAGAAATCAAAGTAGAGTTTAAGGAATGAAAAGAGTCTTAGAATTCAAAACAAATCAATTATGGATGTTGAGAGGGTGGTTTTGGTCTGAGAATGTATTTAAAGGCCTTTGAAAGGCTCGAACATGTTGTTGATTCATTGAAGAAGATTTAAAAAAAAAAAAAAATTCAAAAGTTCTCTGCATATTCTTGTGTTTGTTGATCCTTGTTCACCTTGTACGGGTTGGTACAGGTTTGGAGTGCCTTGAAGTTCATTGGAAATTAGTCTAACATGTTTTAAGTTCCATTAGAACTTGTTTTGGTTTCCTTTTATTCATTTTGAAAGAAGAACTCAAAAGTTTTCATTTACTGCCTGTGAACAACAGTGAAGACTCTGTTTTAAGATAAAATGGTGAAACAATCATACCACCTATTGTAGATAGAATATGTTTTAGTGGGATGACATGTATAATGCTAGAATAGGTTTCTAACATGGCTTGCAAGCTTTGGGAGTCAAATCACCCAATTTTGAATGTTGCCCTTGGGCTAGGGAATGAAGTTTTCATGTAAAATTGGTGGTTTCTAGATGGGTTTTTGAGAATTAGTGATGTAATTGAGTTTGTAATGATGTGAAAGGTCTGTGTAGACCCAAATTAAGGTATTTGATACTTTGGTTTAGTTTTTGAAGCCTGAAAATGTGGAAATATAGAAAAACCCTAGTTGTTTGTGTGTAATTTGAGGGTTTGTTGGATCATCGACTTAAAGTCCCTATAACAACAAGCAATTTGGAAAATTTGTTTTTTTGACACATGAGTAAGGACTATTTGATGGAATTTTTTGGAGGGAAAATGTTTAAAGAGAACTTTGTTTGTAAAAATGGGCTAATTGTGTAGCCTTTCCCATGCTAGAGTTATTGAAAGTCAATTATAATCCAAAAGAGTTGTGGCTAAGTCTGATGTATGTTTTGTAGGACCCAAAAGGGTATCTGTAGCCATTTTTTTTTTGGTGAGTCCTTTGGGAAGTTTGGGTGAAAGTTGGCTAAAACCGAGTTTCCACTACAAGGAAAACATGGTCAAATGGTGAGTTTTGAGGAGTTCAATGAATCTATCTTGGGGATTGTTCCCATTTGATTCATTTTCCATTGTATGAATGTTGAGGGCCTTTGTAGGGGTCTTTGTGGAGTTTTTTTGTTCATTTGCAAGTTTGAGGGGTTGATACCCTTGAGGGTGAGTTGATGCCTATTAGGTTGAATCCATTGTTAAGAGAGTTATTTTCATTGAGGATTGGCATTTCCATTGTTGTGAGTCTTCTCCACCTTGGATTTGCATCATGTGTTATCAGAGCATCAGGGAGTATATTTGTTTGCATTTTGTAGGTTGTGAGAAGAAGTGAAGATTTTAGCATTCAAAGATTCCTCCAAAGAAAAAAGATATGGCTAAAGAGATGGAGATGAAAGACATACATGCTAGAGAAATCAGAGAGTTGGAGGAAAGAATCATAGCCTTGGAGACAAACAAAAGAAGGGATGTAGAAGAGAGTGAGTCAAATGAAGAGGAAGACGATGAGTTTGAAGATATGGAAGAAGAGCTTGACCTAGAGGATCAAAGAATTACAAAGTTGGTGAAGGCAATCAGGAATGACAAGCCTAAGGTAAAAATTGATGTTCCTAAATATGTTGGAAGATTAAATGATGAAGAGTTACTTGATTGGATTGCTGCATTAGATAACCATTTTGAATGTGATGAGGTTCCTAAGGAATAGAGGGTAAAGATTGCAAAGAAAAAACTGCAAGGACATGCTTTGGTATGGTGGGACTACTTTCAATTAGAGAGGAGGAAGCAAGGAAAGTCTAAAATCACTTCATGGGACAAGATGGTAACAAAACTCAAAGGTAAATTATTACCCAAGGATCATCAAGTTCACATGTTTAAGAAATTGCAAAGCTTAAGGAAAAAAGAAATGGAAATTAAGTCTTATACTGAGGAATTTTATAAACTAAGTTTAAGGTCTGGTCATCATGAGAATGAAGATGAAAAATTTGCAAGATATATGGGTGGTTTGAGGTAAACATACAAGATGAATTGATTTTGGCTAACCCTAGGAATGTAGAGGAATGTTACCAAATGGCAATCAGGGTGGAGGAGAAAATGAAGAGAAGGAAAGACAAGGTGGTTAGGGGCAGAGGTAATGCATCAAGAGGTAGAGGATCCATGCCTAATCCAAAGCCAAACAATGAAAATCAAGAAGATTCCATGAAGGTGCAAGAACAATCTGATTCCAGAGGTGGATGGAGAGGCACAAGGGTCAGATTTGGAGGAGGTAGGAGTTCCAATGTGTTTTCAGGTAGGTGTTACAATTGCAATGAATTTGGCCATCCATTCTATAGGTGTCCTAAGAAGATTGGTGCTTCATCAAGTTGAAGTAAAGGTGATAAAAGAGTTCAACTTGTGCAAGAGGATGAAGAGGAGAGCACTGGTTCATCAAGCTATCCTGCAAACCCTGAAGTTGGAGAAGCTTTGATGTTGCATAAACAAATTTTGAAGACTTCCAAAGAAGTAGAACCATTGCATAGGAAGATGCTATTCAAAACCACTTGCAAGAGCAAGGGAAAGGTATGTAAAATTTTGGTTGATTCTGGTTCAACTGAAAATATGGTGTCATGTGAAATGGTGAACAAGCTAAACTTGAAAATAATTCCTCATGAGTTGCCTTACAAGGTATCTTGGCTAAGTGATGGTCAATCTTTGTTAGTAAATGAGTAGGCTATTGTAGATTTCTAGATTGGTGACTATAAGGACTATGTTATTTGTGACATCCTTCCAATGGATTGTTGCCACATACTCCTAGGAAGACCTTGGCAGTATGATAGAAGTGTCATGTATGATGGAAGAGAAAATAAGTACACTATCATCAAGGATGGTCATAAGTGTGTCTTGACCCCCTTGTAGAGGATGTGAAGGGTAAATCCAAAGCGATCATGTGTGGGAGCAAAGAACCTATAAATGTTGTGAAAGAAATCAAAAATTCAGATATTGTGAACAATTCTAGGTCTGATAATGCAGGGACAACATATGTGAAGGAAAAAATAGGGGTAAAATGTGATTTGATAGGGAGTACATAAGAGGGTGTGTTAGTTGGGACCATTGAATGCCATATTCTTGCAGATATGGGTGTGAAACAAATGAAAATTGTAGGTACAGGGGTTGATAACACTGATAGAACAATGGAGAAACATGGTGGCAAGGTATTGGGACTGATGACAGAGGTGCAAGAATAGTGTGGGAAAAGTTTTGGAGATATTTACCCTTGTGGAGATGAGATCAATTTGAACTCAGTTATGGAGCATACTGACATTTGTTTATCTGCAAGTTTAGGTAAAATAAAATAGATGGAAATAGGTAGGAGATCATTGGCAGGTACTAATATACAAATGAAGGAACAAACGAGTATCAACAAAGCCATAGAAGCAGAGCAGAGTATAAAGATAGAGCAACATGGGTCAATGGCAATGGCCTGTGAATCAATGGTGTTTTTATCCAACTTGGACATATTGGTATCATCCACAATTCATGTGGCATGAATTCTTCTTAGGGGGGGTGTATGGTGCAGGAGCACCTAATCACCTAGTTGCACATCTCCATGTTTGAAGGTCAAGAAAAGTCATTATTGGGTGTCTAGGTAGGTATAGGAGTGTTTTTTGTTTATCTAGGCTTGATAAGGTCTAAAAAGACCAATCATTTTGTAATTAGGAGAATTTTAGGTTGAAAATATCAAAAATTCCATCTTGCTCTTAGAGTTATCTTTGTAGTTTTGAAAGAACATTTCTTGAGTTTGTATATCAAAATGCAAGATGGGAGTCTTTATGGTGTAATAAGGCTATTTCAAAGCCATTTAATAGTTTTAGGGGTCATAAGAGTTTAGGAATGAGGAGTTGTTTAAAAGAAGTCAAAGTAGAGTTTAAGGAATGAAAAGGGTCTTAGAATTTTAAAAAAATCAGTTATAGATGTTGAGAGGGTGGTTTTGGTCTGAGAATTTATTTTGAAGGCCTTTGAAAGG
Source organism: Sequoia sempervirens (assembly GCA_007258455.2). Classification (NCBI taxonomy): domain Eukaryota; kingdom Viridiplantae; phylum Streptophyta; class Pinopsida; order Cupressales; family Cupressaceae; genus Sequoia; species Sequoia sempervirens. The sequence continues at coordinate 742,651,527 of VDFB02058242.1, read as the reverse complement.
CTCAAATAGGTTGTTGATTCATTGAAGAAGATTTAAAAAACAAAACAATTCAAAAGTTCTCTGCATATTCCTATGTTTGTTGATCCTTGTTCACCCTGTACGGGTTGGTACAGGTTTGGAGTGCCTTGAAGCTCATTGGACATTAGTCTAACATTTTTTAAGTTCCATTAGAAATTTTTTTGGTTGCCTTTTATTCATTTTGAAAGAAGAACTCAGAAGTTTTCATTTACTACCTGTGAACAACAGTGAAGACTCTATTTTGAGATAAAATGGTGAAATAGTCATCCCACCTACTGTAGATAGAATATGTTTCAATGGGATGACATGTATAATGCTAGAATAGGTTTCTAACATGGCTGGTAGGCTTTGGGAGTCAAATCACCCAATTTTGAATGTTGCCCTTGGGTTGGGGAATGAAGTTTTCATGTAAAACTGGTGGTTTCTAGATGGGTTTTTGAGAATTAGTGATGTAATTGAGTTCTAAATGATGTGAAAGGTCTGTATAGACCCAAATTAAGGTATTTGATACTCTGGTTTAGTTTTTGAAGCCTGAAAACATGGAAATACAGAAAAACCCTAGTTATTTGTGTGTAATTTGAGGGTTTGTTGGATCATTAACTTAAAGGCCCTATAACAACAAGCAATTTGGGGAATTTTTTTTTTTTGACACATGAGTAAAGACTGTTTGATGGAATTTTGTGGAGGGAAAATGTTTAAAGAGCACTTTGTTTGTAAAAATGGGCTAATTGTGTAGCCTTTCCCATGCTAGAGTTATTGAAAGTCAATTATACTCCAAAAGAGTTGTGGTTGAGTCTAATGTATGTTTTGTAGGACCCAAAAGGGTATTTGTAACCATTTTTTTTTTCGGTGAGTCCTTTGGGAAGTTTGGGTGAAAGTTGGCTAAAACCGGGTTTCCACTACTTCAAGGAAAACATGGTCAAATGGAAAGTTTTGAGGAGTTCAATGAATCTGTCTTGGGGATTGTTCTCAGTTGATTCATTTTCCATTGTATGAATGTTGAGGGCCTTTGTAGGGGTCTTTGTGAAGTTTTTTTGTTCATTTGCAAGTTTGAGGATTGGCATTTCCATTGTTGTGAGTCTTCTCCACCTTGTCTATGCATCATATATCCCTAGTCATTTCATCATTTGAAATATAAGAAGCAAGAAGAATAATTTTGAAGAAAATTGAAGATCCTAAAATCAATCAAGGACCGTCAAGAGAAGATTTATGAGAATTGTTGTAGCATTATTTTTAGTCAAGCATTCATCATGTTTTTATGTAATGTGATTTATGTTTTATGATCATTTTTTTTTGTGAGGACTAACACTTGTAGGTCTTCAAAGCAAGTCAAGCCGAATTACAATCAAGCCTTGAGGAGATGTGCATGAATTCAATCCTTCAAGGAAATCAAATTTGAGTGGTGAGTTACATCCAATTGTTGATTCATCAATCATTTATCATTTAACCTCTATCCCTCAAGAGGATAAGCTCTCTTTCATCAACATTTCCATTATGAAGGTACAAATACCAACATGGGGTTTGACCAAGGAAATCCCCTATATGGCACAACCCTTCCTCTCTCTTTGAATGTGTAATTTACAAATTTGAAGGAGATTGGAGGAAAATTGAAGATCATTTTGATCATTGATGCATTTAAACCCTACAACTTGACAAGATACAAAAGATCAATTATGTCAGAAATAAACAAAGATTCGGCAACAAGATATGGAAGGAAGAATCCTTTGATTAGGAACTTGAGGATAGTGAAAAAAAAATTAAATTTTAGATCTTTGGACTAGAACACCCTAGGCTCCCTTGTCCAATAATATTTACCTCAAATTCATAGGCCAGGTACTTTTGTGTCTTCCTTTTGCTTTTCTAGAACTCAAATTTGCTTGTGTGTTTCTAGTTTGTCTGTATTCATCTCAGAATGTTGCATTTTCATAGTTAGCTAATTACATCATTGCATCTCATTAAAAAATATTTTTCCTAAGGCATTAAAGGATCAGATCCAAGGATAATTGACTCATGTTTAAGGTTGGAATTCAATCTAATATCCTTGTTGATTTACATCCTAATGTTCTTTAAAAATGGATTGATGTTAGTGATCTAAGTGTTAGACCTAGGATCCCTTTTTTAATAAAACAATAGGTAGGAATTTCTCTGTCAAAGTTACTAGTCTTCGTAGGTTCTTCCTTGTAGTCTCATTTGTATATCTCCTCAGGATCCTTTAGTATTCTTCTTAATAATCTCACTCCTCCAGATGAATTTAGGTTTTGGAGCTCATTTCTTTTTGATTGTGGTACCACATTCCTATAATAGGTTTGGGCTTTGTCATAATTGAATATGCCATGTTCTATACTTTTGTAAAATCCACAGGGTTTCTTCCTATTGCCCCAATATTCTATCATAAAGTGTCCTTGTTTACCACATTGAAACATGTGACATCCATTTGTCTCCTCCTTTCTTTGACTCAACCTCTATCTCCTCAAATTGGCCTTTTTAGTTTATGAGTCTAGATTTGGTTGGTTTTGTATAGAATTGATATTTCTCTTATTTTTTCATTATGGTACTTTGTATCTATGGTCTTGTTGATAGAGTTGCATTTCTTCCAACACTTTGACATATGCCAGTTTTTGGAGGTCACTATGATTTTTTGTTGTTGGGTCTTCTCTCAATTGAAATAACCATGAGGAAAAATCCTATGTTTCATGATCATCCCATTCTCCACAAGTGCCACAATAGATTAAGTTTATCTTTTTGGGTAGTGCATGCAAATCAACTCTTAGTTTGTTAGCATTCTTTTCTTTGATTTCCTTTGGGAATTCATTTCTTATGTGTCCTCTTCTATAATAAGTACACTAGTTTTTAGGTCTTGGTGTAAACATATCTTGTTCTTCCATAAGGTCTTGTTAGAGTCTTTTTTTTTTTTTTCCTAATTTTTTTTTCTCCATTTCTTGTTTTCCTTTTATCTTTCTTATTTTCACTAGGATTGGTTTTCAATCCAGTATTCCAAAGTAACAATTTTTGGATAGGTATTTAAATGTCTCCCACTAGGGCTATTCTAATTTCTAGTATTACCTTAGAGATGAACCATTCAATTTTCTATTTTTTTGTTAATGGTTCTTCTATCCTTCTAGTAATTTATTTAAATCTCTTATCAAATTATTTTATGGTTTCGTCTTCATTTGTGTTAGGAAAATGTGTCTCAACCTTGTTATTATATGAGTTTTATTGTTGATAGGATGTATATATATTTATATATATGTTTCCTAGTTACATCAATAGGTGTATACAATGGCAGCATGAAGCAAAATGTGAGCATGTTAAATTTTTTAGGAAACTTCTATAATGGCCGACATACATTAAATAAAGGATATATTGCAAATCTAGACTGTTCATTATTAGGTTTTAGTTCTAATGGAAAAAAATTGTTGGCCTATCTTGCCCTAGAATGTAACTCACTTTTATGAGGGCATTGTATTACAGCTATGGTAGAGATTGTGATGATTTCTGAGAGTCTGATAGCGGTTGTGTTGTCTCTTGATCTCTAAGTGGTGATACTCTTGTGAGAAGCTTTCTCTGTAAGTATATCGTAATCTTTGTGATTTACTGAATAATATATCAGGAAACTTTTGGAGTGTGGGTTTTTCCCCTGAAAGGGTTTTCCCCACGTAAATCATTGTGTCATGCTATGCATGATATTTATGTTTATTTTTATTTGAGTTTCTATAATTGTTAAAGATCTATAAATTTTTTGCATTATTCTCCTCTCAAGATTAGTGTAGGAAGTTGTTTCTCTACCTTAGCTTCCTTACAAGTGGTATTAGAGCTTGATCACCTTTGGTTTCAGTTATGGGTTGTTGGGTTTTTTGAACTAATCCAGATTTGAGTGGGAGCTTGTGCAGAAGACACTTTGTAATCTTGTTGGAGGAATTTTTAGATGGAAAGTTCATCAGGGAGAATAGAGGTGGAGAAATTTTTTGGAAATAATTTGAGTTGTGGAAGCTAAAGATGGAAGATTTGTTGATAGATTGATATCTATGGGATATTGTTGATGAGAATGTTTCAAGGCCTGCAGATCCTACTTAGGTTTCTCAATATGATTTTATGGACTATAAAGTCAAGGGTCTAATTAGATTATGCTTGGAATACTCTATTTTAATTAATGTCCATGAGGAGACCTTTGCACATAAACTATGGAAGAAGTTTGGTGAGATGTATTAGGCCAAATCTTGAATGAACAAGATTTTCTTAAGGAAGAAGTTGTATTCCTTGAGAATAGAAGAGGGTATATGAATCATAGACCATCTAGAAGCATTCAATATGTTGGTGGCTCAATTGGAATCAGTTGGTGTCAAAATGGATGTGGAGAGGAAATGCCAGATTTTTTTTTCGTCTTTGCTTGATTCGTGGGATTCTCTTGTTATGGCTATTAGGAGTACTTCTATTATTTTGAAGACTGAAGATGTGATGGGTTCTTTTCTTTCTAAAAAAATGAGGAGAAAGGTATCCATCACTGCCAAGGAGGCCCTAAATTTTCATGGAAGACCTAAGGTGAAAGGAAAGAAGAATGAGAAGCATGACAACTCCAATCCTAGGGGGAGATCTAAATCTCCTAGAAAGTCCAAAGTTATTTGCTAGAATTGCGGTAAGCCTGGACATGTTCGTAAGGAATGTAAAGAAGAAAAGAAGAAAAAGAAGAAATTTTATTTTGATTCTGAGTCTTAGAAGGAAGATGGTGACACATTCATTGTAGCTTTGGCAACTCATACTTTTAATGATGCATGGTTAATTGACTCAGGTACATCTTTCCATATGACCTTTAATAGAGATTGGTGTTGATGGTGTTTTCTGCACAGCAACAACTCAGACAGAATACAATATCCTATCTCTCTTGAAAGGTAATCTTCAACAATGAATTACTGAAAACCACCCCAAGGTCTCTCAGGTGTCAGGTCATGACAATGCATAAACAACTCAGATAATATGTGAAAATGTTGGTAATCACAAGGGGCCTTACAAATAAACAATGCTGGAAGTGAATTTTAATCAGATGCAACGATATGTTGATGCTTTTAATCCTAAAACTAACCCATATTCAAAATAAACAACAAAAGAGATAAGGGTTTAGAGAGATTCTATTCGATTCTAACTCCTAAGATCAATCACAATAATGATGAAATCTGCAAATGGACAGATCCCCAATAAAACTAATCTCTGCTTGATCAAGGACAAACCTGCAACTACACAGAAATGGTGTGATCTTCTGAGGAAATCTGAAGATTTTTAGACTTTGAACATTCATTCACATACCCAACTGTTGTCACAATGTAAACAAGTATTCATAGTTGAACTTAGTACAAAAGTGAGGCCCAAACTAACTTTACACAACAATCTACAATAAGCAAATTGCTAAAAGTATGGACTGGAAATCGATCAACATCATTAACATTTCACCACCATTGTAAAAGAGCTGAAATCTAACATCTAACATCTAACGTCTATAATCTAACATCTAACATCTAACATCTACATCTAACATCTGAGAATCAAGAACAAGAAACCATAAAAACTGTTGAAAATAAATACAAAGTTTGCCAAATCAACAATCCAATTGCATTACTTCTCCAGCATTACATAACAATTTCAAGTCTCTCATCTCCTACAGCTAATTCTAAAAACTACTTGCCAATTATGGCCTTCTAACTTAGCAAAATTTTGGCCCAGTCAAACTCCTAAAATCTCCCTCCTTACAAATGAGGCACAAATTCCATTTATAGAGAATCCTCAAACATGTCGGCCTAATTATATTTTACAATAATAACTGGCCTCAAAATAGGTCGGCCTAAGGAGAAATTTGGTAACAAGGCATGCATTAAATGCCGGTACTACAACAAGGTCGGCCTAGGAGAAATTCAAAAGAGGACAAGATTTGCATTAAATGCATGAATATTATCCATGTCGACCCACGATCTCCAGCAAGATTAGATTCACGTGCCCTCCAGAAATTCCTCTAGCTGTAGACAGTTTTGGCACAGATTCTTAGGCAGGTTCCACTTTTGAAATTTTAAATTGAACATCTCCAGATTTCCCTCTTTTGGCACGAATCCATATGAAAGTCCCCATTTTAATATTTTTTTAGTCCTGAAAAATAGATATCATCATTAATGCAAGATGCAAGATGGTTCGAGGTGATATGGTGATTGCTAGAGGTGTCAGATATGACACATTATATAAGCTTGATGCATGCATTGTTGAGTGCAATAGTAATTTTGTGAAAATAAAGTCTATGGAAGAAGTGAGGGTTTCACTTCAGTAGATGGTAATGGATTTTGGTACCCAAGGGTGCTCTTTCTTCTGAAAAAAAGTTACCTACAGAGAAAACTATGTTATGGCACTAAAGACTTGGCCATATTGGAGAAAAGGGTCTAAGGACCTTGAAAAATAAAAACCTTGTTGAATGTTTTTCTGATTGTAATCTTGAATTCAATTTTTGTGAGCATTGCATTTATGGAAAACAAAATTGCGTTCACTTTTTACTCAAGTTCTCATAAATCTTGTGGTGTATTGGATCTTATTCACTCTAACGTATTTGGTCTTGTAGATGTTCCTTCAATTGGTAAATCCATATATTATGTTTTATGTATTGATGATTATAGTAGAAGGAAATGGGTATATTTTCTAAAGATTAAATATGAAGTTTTCAGTTAATTTAAAGAATTTAAAGCAATGGTTGAGTTGTAGACTAGAAAAAAAATAAAATGTTTGAGGACTGATAATGGCAATGAATTTTACTATAACAATTTTGATAAATCTGTAAAGATTGTGGTATTTGTAGAAAGAAAACTCCATATTCTCCACAATAGAATGGAGTTGCAGAAAGAATGAACAAGACACTAATGGAGAAGGCTAGGAGTATGTTGAGTGGTGCTGGTCTAGAATAAAGGTTTTGGGCTGAAGTTGTTGCCATTGCTTGTTACTTGATTAACAGGTCTCCTACATCAGCTCTTATTGATAAGATGCCTATAGAGGCATGGTCAGGTTGCAAGCCTTCATTGAGGCATCTTAGAGTTTTTGGTTGTGAGGCATATACACGTGCCAAAGGAGAAGAGAAAAAAGTTGGAAAACACGGCTATAAAATGTATCTTCATCGGATATAGTTATGGTGTGAAAGGATACAAGCTTTTGGATCCTGTTGCACAGAAGGTAATACATAGTAGAAGTGTTATTTTTAGAGAAAGTAATCCTTCTTCTATTACATTAAAGCCAGAACAAAGAAAACAAGATGTGATTCAATTTCCTCTTAGTCTTGAGAAAGTTGAATCGAGGCCCAAGGATAGACAAGAAGTTGAGGAGAGCTCATCTAGCTCTGGATCTTCAGAAGAGGAGGAAGAAGCTCCAACTCAACTTGTTTGTAGGTCCACAAGACATAGACAACCACTTGAAAGGTATTCACTTGATGATTGGAGATGCATTTTTTCTTTGAATACTAACATGGATGAACCTAGATCTGTAGAAGAGGCACTAGGTATGAATGATGTAGAATCCTAGAAGATTACTATGGATGAAGAAATGACATCTTTGAAAAAGAATGATACATGGGATCTTGTACCATTTCCTGAAGGATGAAAACCTGTTGGTTGAAAATGGGTGTTCAAGAAAAAGATTGGTTCAAATGGAGGTATTGAGAAGTACAAAGCAAGGTTGGTTTCAAAGGGTTACTCTCAAGTTGAGGGTTTTGATTATGGTGAGATATTTTCTCTTGTTGAAAATATGAAATTCATTATATTTTTCTTTCTATTACTGTTGCTTTTGATTTAGAGGTCGAGAAAATGGATGTGAAAACTACTTTCCTTCATGGTGATTTAGAGGAGGATATTTATATGACATGGCCAGAGCACTATGTGGTGAAAGGTAAAAGTAAATTGGTTTGTAAATTGAAGAAATCTTTGTATGGCTTAAAATAGAGTCCTAGGATGTGGTACTAGAAATTTGATACATATGTGTTGAGTTTGGGATTTGAGCGTTCTAAATCAGATCATTGTGTTTATTATAAAATTGATGGTGGTCATTTCTTGTTTATTGCATTATATGTTGATGATATGTTGTTTATTGGCAAAGGGAAAGGTATGATTTCAAAACTGAAATCTCAACTTGCTACTAAATTTGAAATGAAAGATCTTGGGGTAGCTAAACATATTCTTGGGATGGAAATTAAAAGAGATAGAGTGAGAAAAAAGCTATGGCTTGGCCAAAGTAAGTATGTCAACTCAATTTTACAGAGGTTTGATATGCAGGATTGTAGACCATTGTGTGTTCCTATTTTAGTTGGAACAAAGTTATCTATTTCAGATTGTACAACATCTCCATTAGAGATGGAAGAAATGAGCAGAGTGCCTTACCAAAGTGCAGTTGGAAGTTTGATGTATGCTATGGTTTGTACTAGACTAGACATTGCCCAAGTAGTGGGAGTTGTTTCCAGATATATGTTTAATTGTGGTAGAGTTCATTGGGATGCAATTAAAAGAGTCTTTAGATATTTGCATGGTACCTCAGATTATTCCTTATGTTATCATAGTAATGTTATTGAAGATAAATTTTCCCTTGATATTCATGGTTATGTGGATTCAGACTGGGCATGCGATGTTGATAGCAAAAAATCCACCAGTGCTTATGTGTTTACTTTAATTGGTGGTGCAATTAGTTGGATGAGTAAGTGACAAGCTGTGATTTCTTTTTCCATTACTGAAGTAGAGTATATGGTATCTACTCATGCTTGTAAAGAAGCCATTTGGCTTAAGAGACTGTGTTTAGATATTGGTATAAAATAAGGTGCAGTGAAAATTTATTGCGATAGTAAGAGTGTGATATGTCTAGCCAAGAGCCTGACATTTCATGCCAGGACCAAGCACATTGATGTTCTGTATCATTTTGTTAGACATATGGTCAAAGATGTCGGGTTGAAGCTAGTTAAGGTAGAGACTTTGATGAATGTTGTTGATTCTTTAACTAAGTCTATGAGCACAAAGAAGTTCAAATGGTGTTAAGAGAATATGGGCCTTTCAGCCCCTAGCAATTAAAGAGACAATGTTTACACCCTAACGTTACTCTTGCAAGGTGTTCGACAGGTGGGAGATTTGTTAGGAAAATGTGTCTCAACCTTGCAATTATATGTAGTTTATTGTTGATAGGATGTATTTATATTTATATATATGTTTCCTAGTTACATCGATAGGTGTATACAATGGCAACATAGAGCGAAATGTGAGCATGTTAAATTTTTCAAGAAATTTCTAGAATGGCCAACATATATTAAATAAAGGACATCCTATAAATATGGACCATTTCTTATTAGGTTTTAGAGCTAATGGCAGAAATTTTTTTGGCCTGTCTTGCCCTAGAATGTAACTCTATTTTATGAGGGTGTTGTATTATGGTTGCGGTAGAGATTGTGATGATTTCTGAGAGTGTGATAATAGTTGGGTTGTCTCTTGATCTCTGAATGGTGATACTCATGTGAGAAGCTTGCTCTGTAAGTATATTGCAATCTTTGTGATTTACTGAATAATATATTGGGTAGCTTTTAGAGTGTGGGGTTTTTCTCTTGAAAGGGTTTTCCCCACATAAATCACTATGTCATGGTATGCATGATATTTATGTTTATTTATATTTAAGTTTCTATAACTATAAAAGATCTGTAAAATTTTTGCATTATTCTCCTCTCAAGATTAGTGTAGGAAGTTGTTCCGCTACCTTAGCTTCCTTACAATTTGGTGTAAGTTCTCATAGTTTTTTGACTCTTGTAGGTAGTTTTGAGGTATCAAAGTTGGCTAAGAATTCTTTTTTCACTATATCCCACTCTTTATCATTGTAACATGCCCATTATTCTACCCAGTAAAATTTTCTATGTTTTACCCACATGTGGACAATTATGCTACTAACATTACAAGCAATCAATTTTTTTCTTTTCTATTCAATAATAAATGCATCATTTGAAATATAACTTTATCCAAACTTTCCATTGCATTATGAAAGGATCATTCCAATAATATAAGTATGATTTAACTTTACATAAATATATTCAAGATAACATTTCATGTTTACAATTTCCATATAGATGAACACATGATTACATACTTAGCTTTAATAAGATGACATGAACTAGAAATAAAAACTATTACAGATGTCCCAACATTGATGCAAACATTCTAGATGTCCCCTTTTCTTGGTGCATACCTTCTACGTGTCCTTGTACTAGTGCCTACATATTTAATTCTTGAATCAGATATACCAATGGTCTAGAATATCCTCCCAAATCGTGGCCACCAACTGCATGAGGAGAAACATCACTCAAGCACTTTTCCACCAACCATGGATTTACTGCGGTCCCCTACACATCTACCAACCATGGTAAGATGGCCCTCCCTTTGATGAAGAGATTGGTTTGGTAACCTCATCCTTCAAATAGCCTTTCCTGAGCATAGTGATGTGTCCTACATGTCTAGTTCTTACCATAAAGTCAACCTCTAATTCCATGATATTCTCAGCCTAGAATGTATTTGGATCACAATGAATTGACAGTGTATACAATGGCTACCTACACTACTTTGGACAAAGATTCAACACCCAATACTTTGAGTGAGGGTCATCTATATTCACCACTACAATTGCTCAATTTTTATTTGACCACTAATATTCTATTCTAGGTTATTCCCTTTTCTCATGGATGATCCTAACCCTAGGAATAACATTCCCATTAACTCATATCTAGATGAAATTGCTACAAGTATCTCAAAGCAACTCTATCTTATGCTATGTTGTATAGTATTGATATACAATGAAAATAATGTTATAACATTAAATGACTTTATTTCACAACTACATTCTTAACAATAAAATTCTCCATTCAAGAGTGTATTCTCAAATATAAATGACTCCCATCAAAAGTATAATTCCATGAATAAATTACCTCAATCAAAATTAAAACCTTCAACAATAAATGACTTCAATCAAGATAAAATCAATAATCAAGTGATTAATTTGAATATATAGGTTAATCCCAAACTATGTACTTTAATCAATAATCAAGTAAACATCCCAAACCAATAGGTTATTCTCAACCTAGGGTTTCAATAAAAAGTGATGTAAAGATCAAATGATCAAAAAAGTATAAATTAATAATATAGTTTGCATGACACCCATCCTATCAACAATGACACATATATCATATCATCATTACTGTTGTATTGCTAACCTCTATATTCCCAAGTTTTACCTAACATTATAAACTAATAGTGTCAAGTTACCTCATGACATTGATATATTCCACATTTCACGTTCTATATACGTATAGTATAGACTATCTACATATAGTTTAAATAGAAACACCATCATATAAATTCCATATAGGGTATACAAAAGTATTAACCCAATAGATAGGTTCCACCAAAGCAAGATACGACCAAGAAAATGCAAGCATAATAAGCATCACAATATACTCAAAACCATTCCTTTCTAACTTAGTAATCTAAACTATTTAACCTTTCCAATATAAAAGGAAAATGTATAGAAACTAGCATGCTTGTATAATGCTCCAATTGATTAAACTCCTTCCTAGCTCTATTCCTCAAGATCACTTGATACTTCCTTCAAGATCAACTTGATTTCCCTCTTCTAACTTATCACTAACTCTCACAATAATCACAAATACAAAATAGTAAAGAAACTCTCAACTCACTTTGCACAAAAATTATAGCAGAATAACACAAGGAAATTAGATTGAGAAGTGATGCAATTGGTAGAATGAGCACCTATATTTATACTAATTTGTGAGAAACCAATGGCTACAAACAAGTTAGTATTCTTGTCACCTTTCTAATCTCATACAATGACTCACCAAGCTAGCTCCTAGGTTTGTAACACCTCACAATCCTCACCATTTAAATGGATAAGTTGACTTGATATATGGGACAACAAACTTAAAACAAGTTTCCTAACTCAAATTCCTTTATAAAATGCTGCCAGGTTTGCACTTGATTGAGTCTCTATTTTATTGCGGGCTTATGCGTAGTTCAAAGACTTCTTTTTCATTCCAAACACTTGCAAATATGGCACCACCTCCATATGTTTGACACCACAATTACAACGCAGGTTTTGACATATTCTTAAGGTTTCAAAGCAGTATTTACTCCCTTCCAAAATTTTTACATAATAGCAACAACTCTTGTGTGCTTGGTCTTTGTTTTGACTTGGTCTATTATTTCTTTATGTGCTGGTCATAAACATATTAATGTTGGCTTATAATTCTACCCAGCGTGTTAAATGCTATGCACTTATAATGCTAAGTCTGCCTTGAATAGCGCTACATAATGCCCTATATAAATATCATTCATAGCTCTCTACCATATGCTATAGCAACGCCATAGTTACTATGTTCTTTATTGGTGATTTCAATGCATATAGTATATATGCGTGGTTTTAATATATGCAAGTTTTAAAGAGTTAGATTTATATAAGAGCGATTAGAACTCATTATATTGCTGGCTTAAACTCATTCTTGCGTTTAAACTCATTCCATGGAATATTATAATATATGATATATGGCTTTAAAAATCTTGTGCTTATACATTAGCACCATGTTTTCTAAGAAAATTTCTTTTAATATTATATATATAATAATATATATATGTATATATTATAATATCATTATTATAATGTATATATATTAGTACGTATATTTATATTTACACAAAAATATTCTTGGATATTTAAATATGTACAAATACTTATTTATATATGATAATATATATTCATATATATGATTATGTATGTATAGACACACACATTCATATTTATAATACGTATAGTTATGTTTTCACCGATCTATATATATATATATTGAATGTATACATATATATATATATATATATATATATGTGTGTATGTGTGTGATATATGTCCATTCAATTTCCTTATGCATGCGATGCAATCATGCATGGGTTATCATTTTCACACACACATATGTATATATATTCATTACATATATATAATCATCAATTAGTAAATACCCAAAGAAGGACTCAAACCCATAACATAGATTCAAACACACAATTCATCCAAAGAAACAGTCACAAAATATAAGACCAAAACTAAAACCATAATCAATCAAAGATGAGAAAATAATCTTCCCAATTTATCCAAGACTTCAACTAGGGTTTACTTACTGAATCTTAGTTGACTTGACTCTTCTAAACCAATCTAGGATGTGAGTGTGTGGATTCTCAGTTAATCTCATAAAGGTCACTAGACCAAGCTCCTCTCCTGAGTGATACTCCCCCTCTCTTTTGGAGGTTCGAACTTGTTCCTTCATTCAACTTGGTACAACACATAGGTAGTTAGCCATTCACATGAAATCCACTTGCATCATAAAAGCATTAACATAATCACATTGCAATACCTATTAATTCATTGCATTTTCCTTCAGTATATAAAACATAAACAATCCTTCAAAAGCAATAACATCTTTAATTCATACTTCAAGTATTCCATTCTCCTACTTAAACATATCAAAGTTCTAATAAACATTTTATCATCTTATTTACTTACAAGAAAAAAGTAACCTAGTAATTAAGAGATGGGGTGTAGCAATAATTTCCGAGGTAGGTTTTCCAATACCATTTAAGGGTGTCCTTATGGATTGATCCAATGAAATAAAAAAAAAAAAGTATTTTCCCTTATTATGTTCTACCTTTTCCACATAGATTCTATGATAAAGAAATGTTTTGCTACTTTATTGGTATCTTTTTTGAAAAGAGGTAACTTCCTAGGAGTATTCATGTATGTTTCTTCTTCGTATTCTCTGTCTATATATCTAATGTCAAAATGATATGTCCCAAGATCACCTATGTTATTCTCCTCTCCTTCTTGTTCTTCTATATCTTGCTGAATTAAGTTGTATTCTAATTCTTCTGATGAAATTCTTCTTGATTTTAAAAACATTAAGGGCGACTCTTGGTTTGAGGGTCGTGTTTGTTCAAATTGTATTTTTATCCTTGGATATATTTGTTTTTAGGGGGTATCATTTGATTCATTGATGGTGTTACTTCATTAGAATTTATTAAACTCCTCTTTATTTTCTATCGCATCTCCTCTTATTCTTATAAAACTTTTGGTTGCTAAATCATCCAAGTAATTAAAATCAAATGTTATATTTTGAAGATTCTAAAAAGGGGTTCCTAATGGTAACCACTCCTCATTTATGCTTAATTGATGTTTGTCCAATATGAATAAGTAGTTGGTGTTCTAGTTAGAGGTGGTGTCATAATTCTCATAATTATTTTTTTTATGAGTTTTTGAGTGTTTCCATAATATTAAATCTCTCCTATATTTTGTATAATTCAATTTATTTTCTTCATGATAAAACTTAGTTGTGGTATCTCTCTAATCTCTCTGAACGCACCCACAATGGAACACTTAGCAACACCCTCAGTAGCACACTCTTCCTATTTGACAACATCATCAATGATGTACTCATCCTTTTTGTTTATATTTTATTTCACTAATTCTAAGTCTTGTTCTCTTTTCCTCTTTTTTGATTCTTCTATTCTCTTACAGTGTCTTTCTTGTGATCTTGAGTTTGTTTTGACCTTCATTCTTCCATGTTCATTTCCATTTCCAACTTAATTCTCTAAGAAATCTCCACTTTCTTTTTATTATCTCATTTTAAAATGGGTTTGTCTAGTCTGGGCTTCTATTAATCCTTATATCCCATGGGGAGATTTTCGATTTTGAATAGTTACATCTTTTTAGGAGTCTTTTTAGATTCCCCCATTCCATTTGTCATCCCTTAAGTGCCTACCCCCTCTCAAAGAGGTAGTACTAAGGGTGATGTCTGTAGAAATATTTTCCCTTTTTTAATTGTTATCTCCTTTTCTACCACTAATATTCTATTTATTTTCTCTATATTTTCTTCACTATCCACTCTAGGGTCCTGACAATGGAACCAATATTAGCAAGAGGAAATAGGGAATTATAGTCCTTAGATCTATACCTTGATGTCCCTTATGTAGTCAGTTTATACCCTAGAGGGTACAATGACAAAAGAGAGCGAGTGCAATAGGAATCTATATCTAACAACAAATCATATACAAATTAAACAAGAATACCAATCATCCATAACACATATATACAAAGAATCCTTATAACTCCTTATATATATCTAAATAACAATTACATTAGCAAGTCTTAGTCTCTACTCTGTATTATAGTTCTTCTCATACTTGTCTTTGTTATCTATCTTATTTATCCTAATCTGTTATCTATTACATACATATATTAGTTCTTAGTCTCTTATAGAGAGATGGACCTTATAGATAACCCATTTGTCTATCTTCCTTGTCATCCTAATGTTCTACAAGTCGTATGTGGTAGGTTACAGTAGTTTTTTTACTCTCTACCATGTACCCTACTAACAACTATAATTACTTAAATTTTAATTTAATTAATTATGGACAAAGAGTCAATTTAGGTCATCTACATTTTTCTCCTCTTTGATGTAGTGTTACAATTGAAGGGAGTGGCATCACTCAAAGAAAGTGAAAATATGTGTAATGCCCCGTCATAATAACCTAAGGAATGTTGCAATTGTGTATAAAGGTGATTTTTTTTTTTTTAAAGTATAATTATTAAGTTAATTAGTTGCATACATTCATTAAGCTATGCGACATTACACTACTTTGAGTTTCCATAGACAACATTAGTATTTCACATTGCACATATTAATAACATTAACATAAAGATAAACATTGCATTTCATTTGAAACTCCATTCAAGTTAACATAAAGTACAAATATGTTTCCTTACATTGCATTTGATAAAATAATACAATACTCATCCATCTGATGAGGTAGTTCAATAATAATTACAATTACATTTACAATGTTCACCTCATATACAATTGAGGGATGTTTTCAAATACAAGATTTACAATTTACAATAATGAAGTACACATAAGTTTCCAAATGCGAGCTCTCCATCCATGAAGCTCTTGATGCCATGATCACAAACTGGGGACCCAACGGAGTAAGGTGCACGTTCCACCCAACCATGTGGTACCCGTAGGTCCACCCCCTATGCTAGGAGATAGTAATATGGTTACCTAGACATAATCTATTAACCCTAGACACAAGTACATAACAAACTAATGGTTACATTGCTTCCAGATTTTACATAATCGAATGTACTAAGTACACAAGGTAGACTGTTACTTTAGGTGGAGTGTCATCACAATATCGCAAAGGTTACCCTGGTGTTTCTTCCTAGGTTCCGGCCCCCAACATGGGTTACCCTGGTAACCTCTTACGAAACCCGGCCCCATTGCAAATCATTGTGGAATCGAATGTCTTTTGAAGAAACAAGACACCGATTTGCCATTCCAGGCCTTCTCATCTTATACTCAAGACTGAAGTAGCTCAAGAGTCAATAAGTGAGGCACAAGCATCTTGTTAAAGATTTTAATTTAACTATTGTGTCATTTAGTTATCACTGATTTACTAACTTTTTGTAAGTTACCCTGACACCACTTTGTGTGTCGGCTCTTACAAAAAGCCACTCCCCTAAACATAACATAGGTATACTAAGTTTTTCCTGACTAGGGTTTACGAAGTGCACAAAGTTCATCACATAATAACAAATGACCCACAATGGTCATTAAAATTTTTTATCAAAAATCAGGTAACAAAACACCATATTTTAACACATGCACAACCCAAGTCAACTCAAGAAATACGTTTGAACAATAATACACCCTTACTATACAAATTATTCTGGAAGACTTATACAACTATAACTTTCTCAATTTGCCCAAAAAGAACACAATAAAAGAAAATCAAGAAAGGTAAATGTCTATGGTTCAGATATACTAAATCCAATCATTCAATAGAATTAGCAAGAAATTATAATAAATCTAATACAATTCTTTTCACAAATGATTAAGAATATAACATGATATAATTCTAATTTTAACTTTCACAACTTTATTAATCTATATCTATCAAGTTTTCTATTTTAACCTTTCTGTTAAATATCTAACTAATGTTTTTCCTAACATATATATTAATACTCAAAAACATTTCTTATTTTATACAAAATAAATTTAAATTTTAAAATAAATTATTTAAATAACATATAAATAATATATATATATATAGTTATATATATATATATATATTATAAAAATTGAAACCCTAATTCAAAATTGTTTTCGAATTAATTACTGTTCGAATTTTTCATTGGATTTTAATTGAAACACAAATTTTCCAAAGTTTACATGAATCGTTGTATACTCACAGCCACAGCCGGTTAACAGTTGGCAGCCTTCCCCGTATGGGGAGGTGACTGTGTGGCAGTTGTGCGCTACCTGTGAGGGCAATGCCAGCTACCTCCACAGTCGTCGCCCCATATGGGGGCGGCTGTGGGGGTAGCCCCACAGCCCCCTCTAAAGACTGTGTTTCAAATATTGACATTAAAACCAGTGAAAATACAGTCTAAAAACTGTGAATATTTAATTTTGTTTAAACAAAATTTAATACGAATTTCATACGGCGATTTTAATTTATTAATTCACTACTATTTGAAACAAAATAATTTTATATATGTATTTATATATGTATGTATATATATTTGTTACTGATATATATACATATATGAATACATATACAAAATTCATAAAAAACAATTTAATACTGAAACTGGGCAATAACTTTCAACAGGAAATTGAAAAAGATATTTCAAACCCTTCAAGATTTTAACAATTTTCCTCTATAAATTTTTGCTATTAATATAAAACCCTATTTTGCCCCTTTTATTTCTTTATAATCCCTTGTTTTCACAATTTTCACAGAGATTTAAAAATTTAACAACAGAGAATTTTTTTTCTTTCACAATTAAAATCCTTCATAGATCTTTCCTACTGTTTAAATAATTTTTTTACAAAATTCCTGAGAAGAACATAGGAAATACAAAACTAATATTTTCTCAATCATTCTTTTTCAAAAGGAAACAAATGAAACAAAGAAAAATACCTGTAACTTGAGATTTGGCTGTAGAAATAAGAGCCTCTATTGCCACAGTCCTCCAAAGCCTCTTCAAAGCACCAAATCCAAGAAAGCTTTAACTAACAACAAAGATCCTCCAAGCAAAGGGATCTTCCACAAATATACAATATTACCAAATTAACACAATACAGAAGGTTTTGCAAAACTGAGATATTTCTCCTATGAAGAAATTGAATAGCCTATGTATTTTCCAAATCCCCAGATAATATCGGGCTAAATCCTCAACCAAAAATCATAATTGCACTGGCACACTTGTCGAGAAGAGAAAAATATCTATTAACCACTTCTCGGCAATCTTTCCTTCCAAATTTGTATGTATTTAATTATTTATTTAAATTTGAAACCAATATTCAAATAGCATGCGTTTACTTTATTTTAATTTTCCAATTTTTAAATTGCAATTATGTTTAATAATAAAACATGCCATTTCCAAATAATATTTAATTTAAATAAATCTATTCACACATCATTTAATCAATATTAATATAATTAATTAATTAATTTAATTAAATAAATTTAATCTTTAAGATCAACTTACTTATCTAAACAAACTAATTAATTTATTAATAACATTTAAAACTAATTTCAAGATTTTAAAAATTAATTTAAATAATAATAAATTAAAGCACAATAAACTATTATTAAAATTAACATTTTTCCTTTCAAACAATTAAACCAAACAGAAAAATACAAGACAATCCTATGACTCAAACTAAAACTGACAATGTACAGTGACTGGGTTATAGACTAGACTAGGATGAACCAAACTACTACGTCCCAATCAACGTATCCATTGAGTCTTGACACGCTCAGACCTGAGTAACCAGGTGGAGTCAGTGTCATGTACCTACAATCCTGCAACCAAGCAATAACATGCATATATATATATAAACCATTGTATAGGCACACCGTGCGGAGAAAATCACGAATATCACAGGGCACTCGCAAGCGAGTGATGCGATTCCGTTCTCCACACCAATACACATCACATCAGACTGACGAATTAAATAACTATTAGTCCATCATAAACATGTTCATAGCAATAATCAACTGAAAATAAGCATCTACGCTATCTCAAAGCATGTCTGAAATTAGTAATCACCATACAATGTATCATCATGTCATAGAATAAATCCACTGTCGCTCAAAACTAGTGATCAAAATATCCAAACAAAGTATCATAGTCTAACAGAGTAAAAACATAACAACAGAAAACACAAGCATAAATGGAGGGGTACTACAATATGTCCCAATTGGCTTAAGGGAAATGGTATTATTTTGGATAATCTAAATGTGAGAATTTTTGAGTGATACGAAGAATGTGTAAAGGGGATGGTGTGTAATGATGTCCCCTCAAGAGGACACATGGGTTTAAGAGAACAAACATGTGCTCTCAAAATAAATGAGAGGATGAATAAATAACAAGGTGGAAGGAGGGAGAGATAATGGATGGAGAATGTTACAAGCAAGTATGCAAAAAAGGATTCGAGATCCATCATGATGCTGCCCCAATTATGCTAAAAAGCCAAGATTGATTGATGATGGAGTTTTGCTAATGTGGGAATGATATATCCCTAAATGACACAAGGATTGAAAAGGATACATTCTAATAATGATGATTGGGTGGATCAATACTTTTGGATAAAATCTAGAAACAAGTTCAAGGTTGTGGTTAAATAATTAGTGTTAGATTGCATAAATTAAGATTTACTAATGACGTAAATTTGGGATTAGGATTGATGAAATAAATGAAGGGATAATGAAATGATGTAGATGAGATGAAAATGCAAATGGAGGAGGGGATTTTGGAGCATTGAATTAGAACTACCTCAAAAAGTGTTTTCCAGGTAAATTCTCAAAAAATAGAAGAAAATTAGTGGAGAAAGAGGAGAAGAAATAAAAATGATTGGAAAAAATTTGAGCAAAAAGACTAATAAATAAATAAATGGTGATAGAAGAATATGAGAAGTGGGGCTTCCAACACAGAAGCATAAAGGGGATGAGGTGAAAAGGTCTTCTAAATAGGTCCAAAGCAGGAAAGAGGGGTCATTTTCACTCTCTTATTTGGTGAATTTTGAGCTCTGGAGTACAAGAAGAAGGCAAGATGGTGAATATCCCTCATCATACATATCATGTTGAGAAAGTTTGGGAGTATGAGAAATTAATAGATGTAGGAATACCAGTGATTAACTAATGCCTTTATTTATGCATATTTTTCAATTTTATGAATACTTGAGTTTCAAAGATTGAATTGGGGATACTAGGCCAGTTTGAGAGCTAGATTAGTGCTTTTACAGCTTGAAATGGCCTTAATCCTATTTTAATGCGTATCCTTCGTGTTTTAGCACTTGAGTATGGTTAACGCCTGAGCTTGGTGGTTCAATTCTTGTGCAAGGTCTAGTTTGGTGCCTTTTCCTATTTTAGCACTTTTCCAAGGCTTGGTTTAGTGCCTATGCCTAGTGTAGTGCTTTTGCAAGTTGTTTGAGCTCCTATGTATAGTTTTGTGCCTAATATTGGTGTTTCAATGCTATGCATGATAAGCACCCATAAAGGTGATACAAGAGGGATTAGGAGTTGAGATTAGGGTTTAGGGTTGGGGACAAGTGTTTAGGGTTTAGAGTTGGGGATAAGAGGACAAGTTTAGGGACAAGTCGAAGGAATTTAGGGATATGCCAAAGGAATTTAGGTATGAGTGGATATGATTTAGGGATATACTAAAAGTGTTTAGGGATGATTGTATATGGAATAGGGATATGTCGAAGGCATTTAGGGATGATAATATATGGTTTAGGGATATATTGAATGAATTTAGGGATGAGTGGATATTGTTTAGGGATACACTTAAGGCATATAGGGATGAGTGGATATGGTTTAGGAATACGTCAAATGAATTTAGGGATGAGTGGATATAGTTTAGGGATACATCGAAGGAAATTAGGGATGATATTAGATTTATGATTAGATTTAAGCTTAGATTAGGATAATTTTGATGATATTTTGGGAGGGTTTCCTAAGTTCAAGGATGCAGTTAAATTGATGGGGTGATTATTGGGATGGACGTTTGATAGTATACTCTCAACTATGGTTGAGATCCTATATCAAATTTTGATTGGATGAATTTCCTATTCAAAATAGGCTATGTTATCAAGAAATAGATGATATCAATACAAACTATACCTCTAGCTTCAGGTGAAATAGTTTGAATGAGAGATTACTAACCTGGGATAGGCTAAGTTCATAATTGATGGAGCCTACAAATTGAATGTTCCATCTCAAACCCTTGTTTCATTTGGACATAGAACTGATATATGAGGGTTTTGGATTCATTTTCATAAGCACTTGTAATATTTTATTTTACTGCTTACTCCCTATTGCCCGCTACCAATCATTTTTTTAAAAAAAATGCGTCTATCATTATTGTCTAGTGACCAGTTTCCCAAATCCTAGGTTCAGGAGTTTTAATTTTTATAAGCATAAGTTAAAGACCTATTTTGCCTTTACATCCTTTGTATTCTTATGGCTTAGGTGTCCTTAAGTCATTTCTATCATATCATCCTAGAGAGTCCTCTCCATTAAAACAAGTTATGAGCACATGCCTAAAGGTTTTCAATTAAGCTCAATCAACCTTTTATCTTTATCGCTCATCTCTAATCACTTCTGAAGCATATGTTTCAAATCAACGATGAGCGATGAGGTGGTATCCCTTTGATATCACTCATCACGAATAGCTGCTAGAACTTTTCATCTAAATTAGCGATGAGCAAGGTTATTAATATTATTGAGGGATCGCTTATCGCTAATGGTTTCTGACCCCTCAATATTGTAATAGTGATGAGTGATGCCCTTTAGCCTTATGATCTTATTTTCATCGCCTATCATGAATATTTTATGAAATGATTTTTTCAAATCAACGATGAGTGATGAGATGAATTTCCATTGCATCACTTCTTGTGGATTTTTTTTGAGTGATAAGTTTTTGATTAGTGATATGCGATATATAATGACATTATGATGATCTCTCATTGCTAATTGTTTGTAAATCTTATGAGGAGGATTAGTGATGAGTGATGGCTTGATATTTTATCACTTATCATTGATCCATTTCAAAGCCTTAGTTTTGATTAGCAATGAGTGATAAAGTTCATTATTTTAAAAAGGTGTCTTTCGCTAATATGGGTACATCTTATCTATGATACCTTTTATGCCATTGATTTTTCATGCAAGTGTAAGTGTCCAAATATGATGCTTTCACTATATCTCTTGTTGTTGATTGGAGCCAAGGCACAAAGTTGGATCAACAAGGAGCGATGAAAATGAACATGATCAAGAAAAGGGCCATAGATCCAAGGGCTAATATTTCATCGCATAAAACACTAGCATCACTAATGGAGTTGGGTGAAGATGGAGTAAATAAGTGACAAGCGACAACTACTACATAAAGAGACAATGTGGAAAAATACTGAGGACTTCGTATAAAGCAAAGAGGAAGGTGGTGAGATGAATTAGTAACCATTAAAATAGTTTTAAAGCTGAAGGATCAATGATAAGGGTTTAAACTTGAACGACTAATTATACGTTCATTTGTGTGAGCTTATTATCAAGTATTAATGGTGGCACACCTCTCTCTTGTTCATAGAAAAAAGTAGATATCTGGTTGATCATGCATTCAAATTCATTGGCTAGTGGAAGGGGTACCAAAAGCTAAAGAAATTGTGGGGCAAGCTCCAGAAGCTACCAGTAACTAGAGTGGCATAATTTTCACTCGAGTAAGCAAAATTGATATTTCCTAATTGAAGTAGTGAGGTGAATGCCTTAGAGAGTTGATAGGAAATTGAGAGAATTGTCTATTTGTTCATTACTGGTAATTCAATTGGGTGATTAAGCACTGTATAAATTTTGAGGAAAAGTGTCTTATTCAATAGTAGTGCTTTGTCCTATCATAATTGTGAAGGGTTTCATTTGGTTGTAAGAAATTGTAAACCCTAGTTCCATTTACATTGCAAACATGAGTGAACCAGAGCCAAGTGAATCTAGTGTTAGACTAGAAAGGAGACCAAAACAAAAGAGGGTTAAAAGACTTAAAACTCGGGATGCTTCCGCTAAAGTTAAGTCTAAGCTAGTGGCAGTGTCCAACCCTTCACCAAGTAGTCTTGCAACATCCACTAGGTCTAGAAGTGCAAAGAAAGAAATGGAAAAATTTATGCAACAGGCCTCTTGAGGTGTCAAAGGAGGGTCACGAATTGGTAAAAGGCCCATAGGTCAAGTTGTCATGACCACTAGGTTGATTGAAAATGCTGGCGAAATTGGTGAAAAACCCCAACCCCAGAGTGGATTGAAATTATTCCAGTATGCTTTCAATAGGCAAAATTCTAGCAAGCCCGCATGTTATTTATGGGGGTTGAACCTTGGAAAGTTGGTGGTCCTGAATGTGTTTGTAGAAGTGGATTTAATGATGGAAATGGCAATGCACTATAACCCTACTGACAGGACAATCAGAAGTGAAAATGGTGATCTAATTCTGGAGGTAAGAAAGGATAAGATGATAGATGTATTTGGTTTAAATCCCAATTATACTACAAAGTTCAGATGTGCTGAATTGTATACTGAGTATGAGAGGAGAAAATTTGCATTCAAAGAAGCACTGCTTGTGTGACACAGAAGGAGCAAAGAGAGATTCATTGCTAAGGATGTTGAGCCTTTTGAGTGTGAGGAGTTTGAAGATTATCTCAAAAACACTTATTATTGCCTAAATCAAGTACTGGCTCGAGACTTTGAGGTTAGGATAGCTCCTGATTTATTGGTGATGGTAGTGAATATACAATGTCATAATCAAAACACTGGTTTTGATTATGCTAACTTTGTTGCTGAATGAATGCATGAGGATTGTCTCAATCTGAAAAAGGAGTTGCTCCCTTTGTGTTTTCCCCATTACTCTTTGTTAATGCATATGCTCTTATGGGAAGGTGATTATGAATGGAAAAGGAAACTAAATCTGAAGCTGAAGGATAGTGAGAATAATATTCTACCTATGAAAATGTGGACATACATTTGGGATCAGGATTGCTCCAATGCCAATTACATCTTGTTTGCTAATGTTGTAAGATATGGTATCTTGGAGTCATTGGGTGTAGCACCTATGTTAAGACTTTCTCCAGAGGTCAAAAATATCATGCGTCTAAAAGATGTACCAAGTTCTAAGGCCATACATAATTGGGAAGATTGGTTTCTACATTTTGAATATACTTTGATTAGGGCCTATGGAGCTAAGGTGGCACCTCATTGTCTACCCTTGTATGTTTTAGACAGATTGGATTTCATGGAGCTCATGTGGAAAAATGATGTCATGGATTATGAAATGTTTAGAAAGGGAAGAAGAGGTACTGTGATACATCCCCAATGTGATTTTTCTTATTTCGCAGTCACTGCCCCAAGGGGTATGAAATGCTTGAAATTATGGTAAATGATCTCAAAATGCTTGTTGATGAGATTAGAATTTTTGATCCAAAGGGGTTTGTGGCAGGAAGAAGAAACAAAGCTTAGGTATCATACGCCATGAATTATTTTATAGGGATGATGTGCTAAGAAATCTGATAAGTGATGAGGTTGTCATGAAGTGATGAGGCTGTCCTGATTAGGAAAAGAGAATGGACAATTATAGTGAATATTGAGGAAAAAATCATGAAAAGGAATGCCTTTTACATAAGTCCATACAATGTAATTGCAAACCCCTTGGAAAGATCCTTCACTATGTTAAGGGATTATCAGTCTGGGGAGTTTAAGGTAAAGGTAAAGGAGCTTGTTGGCAAAGCACAAGTTCTCCTCGAACAACAACAACAACAAGAAGCTATGGATATCCCAGAACAACCTATAGATGTTCAAGAAGTTAGGGAGGATCAAATGGTAGAACATGAGCTAGGAAATGAAGAGGTAGAGCAGAAATATTCCCCTCCTCATATTGAAGAAACTGATAGTTCAGATGTTCCCCTTAATAGAATCGTCAAATGGCAGTATGATAGAGAAAATGTTGATGATCCTAGGGTTAGGGAGTAATGATTTTTTGGCTCATGATAAATTTGTTCAGACTAGAGAATTTTGGGAGTTCAAGATTCAACAGTGGAGTAAGGAGATAAAAGAAAGACTTGAATTGGCCTGAGCCAATGTTGAACCTTCTCATCAGGAGGAAGCCAAGAAAGCAGAGGAAGATAAAATTAGGGTTGAAATTGCAGCCATTACTCCCACTGAGGCTCAAAAAAAATTTCAAGGATAGTGGGATCATGCTATTGCAAGGATGTACTATCACTGCTGCCACAACATGTGATGCAATGAGAAGAGACCCTCAAGCTTTGATATTTGATGATCAATTTGAGGATAAAGTATTTGGTTCTGGGTATAGTCCAAAGTTGCATACTCTTGCAATTTGGTCTATGGCACCTAATACTAATAAACATGATGTTGCTAGGCCCATTGAAGAAATTATTGGTTCATTAGTGGTCAAAAGAGCTACTGTTATAACTCCTATCCAAGGAACTGAGTTAACTACACATGCTACAATGCTTAGTGTGGATACTGCACATATTTCTCAGAAGAAATATGAATCTTTGGTTAAAGAGTATAATAATGCCTTGAATGAGCTGAATAAAATGAGAGCCACTATTTAGGCTACTCAGAAGACAATAACTTAACCATCTTCTTCCTCTTCTTCATTTGATATGTCTACACAAGATAGGGAGACATTGGCCCTAAGAATTGATGTTTTGAAAGGTAAGTTGATTGCTGAAAAGGAAAATGTCAAGCAGGCCAAATTTGAAACAGTCAAGGTGGCAACTAAAATTTTTTGAGGATGTGCTGAAGTATAGGGTGACCAAGTTGGTCCACAAGGCTAATGATTTGTGGGCCACTTATAAGAATATTCATGAGGAGAATACAAGGTATCTACAAGTACAAGAGGCCTTCAGGAATGAATGGAATAATTGGATTACTAGGGTAAATGCTTTGAAAGAAATGATGCCAAAGATGAATGAGGACCCTGAGTCACCCACCAATATTCCTGACATTTTGCATATTATTGACTCAATAAATGAGATAACTAATTTCCATGGAAAGTTAGGTATACAACTCCAGAGTAAGTTGAAGATATTCAAGGATATGGAGGGATATGGTATGCCTCAAATATTGAGTCCAAAAGGTGAATTGCATCTATTTGACACCTAGAAGAAAGAATGCTTGGAGCAGCTATGATGACTTTTTCTATCATCGATTACATCTTGCTCAATTCAAATATTGACACAATGTTGGAAATTGAATCAAGGATGGATATATTTATTAAGGAAGCTAGGATTTTAATTGATGCCAGGTACTCTCAGTATATTACTAAGGTACAATATTTATTGAATGTAAAATGGCCCACAGAGGAGGAATACAACACTTGGTTGGAGAAAGACACATAACGAATCTATGTAGGTATTATTGAATCAAAATAATAATGGACAGGAGAAGAATAATACATAGCCCAAATACAATACAGATTAGGCTTTTGGTATAACATGGTAGAATATTATTCTCTCCTAAAATTCAAATGAATAGCATGCAGTTCTAGTGTGGATTAATGAATTTTGACCTTTTGTCTATTTTCCCTGTCTTGCTTCATAAGTTTTGTTGTTTTGATTCTCCCATGGCTGACATTTTTTGAACACATGAAGAATATCTTATAATTGTTGTAACAAACTAATGATGTTTTTTGAGGTGGGACCTATTTTCTACAAAGATTTGAGGTCAATTTTGTCTCATGTTTATTTGCTCCACCTGAAGACTCAAGTATAATTTAAAATGGAATATTGTTACAAGCAGTCCAATGAAATCATGAAATGTGTGTTATCTGGCCTGAGGATTGTTTTCTCCTTCATCTCTATAAGAAGGAATTGAGGGCCATAAGTACAAGAGTTGAATTTTTTTTGTGTTAATACTGTGAAGTAGTTAAGATAATACGAAGCAAGTTTTAGAGATTTTGTCCTAAGTTTCTTTTGGAGTTCATACTTATGCATGTAGAACTGATAATGATATAGCATTTATAATACAAAGTAACATCAGTTTCATGGCTATTGTCTCTCCTTGTATGTGTATTATAAGTTATGAGTGAAAGTAATTCAAGATTTCTTTCGTTTGTCTCTATCATTGCTAGATAGATGTTTAGTTTCATGCTTCCTTATTGATTCAAGGAATTGATGTAAGTTCTAGGGTGAGATTAATAACTTATAAGAACTAGGTGCTAGGATGAATGTAAGTAGTAATAATCATGAAAATCATAGAGGAATGTTGTAATGCAATATTTCTTGAAGTTATAAGTGCTATTTTTTAATTGTTATCAGGTCACATAGAATGATGTTGACTCTGTGCTTAGGATAAAGGCACTGGTTCGTGCAGAGTATTTGTGGTTCATTTTTTAGTATTGATTCATTAGCTACTCAATCTATAAATCATAAAATCTCAACGGGTTACTATTGTTGTCATTTTGTGTTAAACGTTCTATTCTCTCACGCTTAATATGTATGACATTGATAAATAAGCTGCCAACTTATTTGATGCATATTATTGAATGTTTTTATGAGAGATATCTATTATTGACAATGTATTTGATTGTAATTATGCAAAGTGTTTAAGTATAGAATGTCGGATCACCCTCCCAGGTTTCATAGAGCCCAAAGAGTAGGAAATAAGTCTAGAAACCTCTATTCATTTGTTTTCCAATCCCTTCAGAAATGCTGATAATTGGAAATGGAAAAATCTATAGGTATTTCTAGAGATTAGTTTGGTTCTTAAAAATAACCAATAGATTGGAAACTCTGTCAGGGACTAGATAAATCCAAAGTCTTTAAGTTTAGATTTGGTACAGTTAGAGTTAGTTGTTAGTTTTGATATTCTTTAATGTTTGAAGAATATTTAGTTTTAAATCTATTGCATTGGTCCCATCATACTAAGTCTTATGCGCCAAGTGTTATTTCATTCTGCCACCTTTTGTTTGGTAATGTTTAAAGTCTTTTATGAAGTAACAAGTACAAAATCAAAGTGCAATCAATTTTTGTTTCCTAGTATTCTGGGTGGCGACTCTAATTTCTCTAGTACCAGTGTGAAAATTAGTTCTCAAAAGGAAAACAAGAAGAAATATTTTGCAGTACTCGACATTATGAGGAAGACCAGAAGTAATGCGAAGAAGCACCCTAAGTAGAAGGTAGAATCTTAACCTACAAAAGAAAGGCAACCTGAATGGGTTAGGAAACGCTTTGAATCAAGCAAGTCTGTTGATTCCCATCCCGATGTATCTCTTACTTTCAATATTGATATAAATAGTGCTAGTGTCCATGAAGAAGGGCATGAAGTTCAAGGGTCTAACATAGACTAGGGAAGTTTTTTGGTTGAACAAGTTTTTGATAGTGAGTTACATATTTCAAGAGAGGAAGATAAGTGGGAGTTTTGGGAAAAGAGTAAGAAGTTCTTTGATCCTTTAACCCCTAGACTTGGCTCCATTTTTAATGGAAAGAATTTTAAGCCACGAGGTAAATCTCTTGATGAGCTTGTCCACTTTTCTCTTGAGGAAGACCCTGTTGATCAACCTTACTTTACTCCTACCCCAAGTGAGCATGGGGATATTCTAGAGAATGAGGAAGATATAGATAATGACATGAAATCCATCGAAGAAGAAGAGCTAAGGCTTCAAGAACAAGAAGAAAAAATAATGAAGGAATTGAAAGAGAAGGAAGATAGGATTAGAGCTAAGCAACTTGAGAGAGATGCTAGAAGGAAAAATTTGGAGAAAATGAGAGAAGAGGCTACAAGGCATAAGAACTTTGAGGAAAATATTTCTAAATTCACCTATAAGATGACCAATGATATTCCTAAAGTGAAAGTTTAAATAGGAGCTTCAACTATTGATACTTACACAACATCTGTCTCAACTACTAGAGCCTTAGACCCTCCTGTTAATACTAAGAAAATGTCAATTGTAGATCATGGGAAGAGACCTATTGACCAACCCAAGAAAACTACATTCAAAACCAATGACAATACAAATACTTCATCAACCGAAATCCCCACACATAAGGCCAAAATTGATCCAACACCATGTATTGCACCTCTAGATCCTGAGATACTAAGGTTGCAGTTGGAAAGTGACAAGCTGCGAGAAGATTTGAAGAAAGCTAAAATGATAGCTTCTAATGTAGAAATGGCTAGGAAGATTGCATTCCTTAAAATTTCCACCCATATCCCATAGGCTTCAAGCTCTGGACATACTAATAGTGAGTTGTAGAAGAAAAAATCTGATGGACGTACTCCTGGTGGAGGTGGTGGTGGAAATCAAGGAGGTGGTGGTGGAGGAAAAAACAAGAATGATAGTTCTTATTTTGAAGATGATGAGGGAAGTAAGAAAGGGGGAGGTGATGGTGAGAGTGGAAAGGGTAAAGATAGTAGCAACTCTGACAGTGGGAAAAATGATGAGCACATAGATGATCATAGGGATCAACGTACTAGGAGGCCACTCCAAGTAGATAGATACCAACAACTGTGTTTCACTGGAATACCTAGTTACCCTAACCCATTCCCTAAATATTTCAAGCTTGCTCTATTCAAATTCTTTGGAAATAATTCCTTGAGTGGTGAAGACCATCTCAAAGCATTCACTAATGTTATGGATTATTTTGAGGTGGAAGAAGAATATGTCATGATGAAGTTGTTCATGTAGTATCTCATTGAGGATGCACGAGAATGGTATAGGAGTTACCTACTAAAAGTATTGGCTCTTGGGAGGAATTCAAGAGGGTTTTTAGATAACAATATGGTGACAAGACTGATTCAAGTTTTCTGTTCAATCAATTTAATAATATTGTTAAAGGGTCTAATGAATTTTTTGTTGAGTTTAACACAAGGTTCCAAAAGGATAGGAAAAGGTTTCCTCCTCATCAACAATTAAATGATCATGTGTGTTTGGTAAATTACTGCAATGCTTTTGATGCAAAAATGAGTTACCGCTTGCTAGATAAGTATCCAGAGTCATTAAGGGAAGCTTTTAAAATAGTAGAGCATATTGAAAATATCAACAAATAAATTGGTAAATTTGGAAGAAGAGATGATCTAAAACTCTTCAAAAGTTCAAAAAAGGAAGACAAGAGTTTAGGTACTAAAGGGGGAACAATTAAGGACAAGCTTGATAGTTTTATGAAAACTATCAATGATAAAATTATAAGGCAAGAGAAGGTCCAACCTAAAAACTACCAAAGGAATGAAAGACCCCCTAGATTGCAAGACCACCCATACAATACCAATTGGTATAATGGGAATCTTGTCTTAAACAATCAGAGAAACACCCAAAATAGAGTTCCTCCAAACCCTCTTCAGAAGAATTTAGGAAATTTTGTTGAGGATACTCCTTGGTGTATGACTTTCCAAATGCCACACTCTTCACAACAATGTGCAGTAGCACAGATGGTGGAAGTAGAGGATGACATACCTGAAGACTATGATCAACAATATCAAGAGGATGGTGATGTACTTATGATTATGGGTGATTCTGATGTTGCCTACAATGAATGTTCTTCTGATGAAGGTTCTTATGAAGTGGATGTAGATAGTCAAAGGAAAATTGCTAATTCACATCATCAACAAGTCACATCATCAACAAGTTCTTTCTAATGAGGATGCCAATAGCGATGTTGAGGTTTACAATTTGGAGGCAATTGAAGATGGTGTTTCATTAAGAAGACCCTCTGAAGAGGAGATTGTGAAATATACTACAGTCTTAGTTTCCCAAGCTAGAAGTTCATATCATTTGAGGAATAGAACTGTTGGAGGTGAACAAGGTAGTCCTACTGGTCTATTCATCAAGGAACAAAATGCTAAGGGAAAAGAACATGAACCTAATGAAAAGATAGAAGAAGTCAAAACTAAAGAAGGTAGGGGAGATAAAATTTGGTCCAAGAGAGAAAAAAAGCCAAAAGCTAATCATGGACACAGATATTCTGCTGAGAAATTAAAGACACATAAGAAAGCTCTTGAAGCCACAAGGAAGGATGCTAAACACAAGGTTGAAGCAACCTAAAATCAACAGAAAGATAATATCAATGAACAAGGTATGCCTTCAATTGAACATCCCAAATATACTCCTATTGATATGTTTCATTTACTTAGCCAAGTTAAAGTATCTGTACCTTTTCTTGAAATGGTGAGGATAGAGGAACATAAAAAAAAGGAAGTGGACCTTATCAATGGTGTTGCTATAGCCTGTAATGATTTAGTGGTGCTCACTTCACCCAAAGTGAGTGAAAAGGATAAGAAAGGTAAAGAAGTCAAGGGAATAATTACTGAGATTCCCCATATTTTCCTAGGAAATTATGTAAATACTTGTCTTGATAAGATAGATCCATTTTTCCTTACCCTGGTGGTTGGGGGAAATTTTATAAAGAATTGTATGATTGACTCTAGTGCATCCAACAATATCATGCCAGTTAAAATGATGGATGCACTAGGATTAAGGGTTGATAGCACTCATGGAAAGTGTTATGCCATGGATTCTAGAGAGGTCCCTGTGATAGGCATGATAAATGAACTTCCCTATAGATTGGCAGCTTACCCTGACAAAGAGTTTAAAATGAGTGTGGTAGTGGTAGATATCCCACCTAACTATGGAATTCTATTATCACAAAAATGTAGTGCATCTATCGGGGGCAGTATGCAATGTGACATGTCTTATGCCACATTTCCCATTGATGGTAAGGATATCCAAGTAATGAGAGAACCTAGGGTACCACATATGTTGGAGCATTTTCCTAAAGATGACAATTATTTTCATAGATACAAATATTGGTGAGTTCAAGATAGAAGAAGTACCAAGAGAGATTGAGAGATATCTTGCACCTATATAAAATGAAGTTTCAAGAGTATCTGATAAAGAAGGACTGTGGAAAATGTACTTTGATGGTGCAAGCTCCAAAGAAGGATCTGGTGCAGGAATTTTATTAGTATCACCCATTGGAAATACTTATAAGTTCTCTTTTACATTATCTTTTTTCTGTACAAATAATGTGGTAGAATATGAAGCATTATTATTGGGATTGAGACTTGCTGAAAAGAATGGAATAAGAAAGTTAATTGCAATTGGTGATTCTGAGCTTGTGATATCCCAAGTGAGAGCTAAGTATGCTTGCAAAATAACAGATTGAAGCAATACAGGAATGTTGTTTGGGATTCCATTGAGTAGTTTGATGCTTTTGGAATTGATTGGATGGAAAGAGGACATAATAGAGTAGCTAATTTACTTGCTAATATTCCATTAAGACCCGATGATATAACTTTCATAGGAATTTCTAAGGTTGAGATACAGACAAGGCCATCCATCCCTGACAATGTATATAATTGGAATTTTTTTAATGATGATGAGGATATCCTCAGATTCCTAAACTGTGCTGATAAATGTGAAGGTCAGGAGATTGATTTTGCTAGATTTGTTGAGAATATTAATGGGAAGGACACAATTTTTGGAAAAGAGGTCATCCAATTAAAAATAAATAAAATCCGCAAAGGCCTTGTAGCTCTTGAAAGGGTCTTTGATATTCAAGATACAAACAAGGCCAAAAAAACTACTGCTCACCCAGAGGACCTAGAGGAAGTTAACTTGGGAACTGTAAATGCCACAAAGAAAGTCTATGTAGGAAAGAAGATGAAGCTAAAGATGAAGGAAAAGTTAATTGTTTTACTCAAAAAATACAGACATGTTTTTGCTTGGTCATACGATGACCTGAAAGCTTACAAAGAGGAATTGTTTCCACATGAAATTCCTTTAAAGGATGATGCAAAACCTTTCAGGAAAAAGCAGAGACCAATTAATCCTACTTTAGCTCCCAAGATGCAAGAGGAGTTGATAAAGTTGAGGGATGCTGGTATTATAGAACACATTAGACACTCTTCGTGGGTATCTAATATGGTACCAGTAAGAAAAAATAATGGTGACATAATATTATGTGTTGATTTTAGGAACTTGAATGTATCCTAATTAAAGGAAAATTATCCATTACCAAACATGGAAGCTATGTTATAGAAGGTAAGTGGTTGTGAGTTACTGTCAATGATGGATAGTTTTTCAGGATATAATCAAGTAAAAGTAAAGGAGTCTGGGCAGTACAAGACTGCATTTACTACTCCTTGGGGTACCTATGTCTATGTTAGGATGCCTTTTGGCTTAAAAAATGTGGGTGCCACATTTAAGAGAGCTATGTATGTAGCTTTCTCAGATTTTATTGATCTATTTATGGTTGTATATCAAGATAACCTAACCACTTATTCTAAGAAAGAGGAAGATCATTGAATGCATTTAGAGAAAGTATTTATTAGGTCACTAGAATATGGAATATATCTGAATCCAAAGAAATGTGCCTTTGGGTTCACCAAGGGAAAATTGCTAGGGCACATTGTGTCCAAGGAAGGAGTAAGAATAGACCCTAAAAGAGTGGCAACCATTGATAAGATCCCTCAGCCAAAAAATGTTAAGGGCATTCAGTAATTTTTTGGACAAATAATTTTTTTGAGAATATTTGTAACCAACTTTACATAAATCACAAGACCTATTTCCAAAATGTTGAAAATAGGTGAAAAGGTGCTTTGGAGTGAAGAGCCTAGTTAGGATTTTAAGAAAATAAAACAAGCTATTAAA
This sequence comes from Sequoia sempervirens, assembly GCA_007258455.2. NCBI lineage: Eukaryota > Viridiplantae > Streptophyta > Pinopsida > Cupressales > Cupressaceae > Sequoia > Sequoia sempervirens. Next base: position 742,617,717 of record VDFB02058242.1, on the reverse strand, counting down.
GAAGCTCCAGTTTTGAAGTCTCCCAATTTTTCTAAACCAATGCATATTTTCCCTTTTGCCTCATTTCATACCATTGTTGTCTTACTATATAAAAATGAGGAAAGTTTTGAACAACCTATTGCATTTTTTAGCAAATATTTATAAGTTGCAGAATTGAAATATGACACTATTGAGAAACAGGTATATGCTTTGGTAAAGGTTATGAAGAATTTTAGGACTTACCTAGAAGGGGCTACAACCATAGCTTTTGTACCAAGTAAAACCGTGAAAGATATTTTTATTCAGCAAGAGACAACAGGTAGAAAGTGTAGATCGATCAATAGGATCTGGAATTTAACATTGATGTTTAGATCACCAAATTGGTAAGAGGATAGGGCCTAGCCAAGTTAATGGCATAGACTAATTTGGAAGCTAATCAAGTTAATCAGACTGAAGTGATTGATGTTGTTCCCATCTGTGACATGCAAACATGCGGATGGTATAAAAGAATTGTCTAGTATTTACAAACTTTGTAGTGTCCTGCTGATATGGTTGATAATGGAAAAAGAACATTGAAATTGAATGCCATCAAGTATGTGATTATTGACAATGAGTTATGGTGGAGAAGTCTTGATGGTATAATTCTCAAATGTGTATATGGAAAGCATACATTGGAACTTCTGTAGGAAGTGCACAATGGGGTGTGTGGTGGTCATTACATGGCAAAGACCACTGCATACAAGATTTTGAGAGTTGGATTTTGGTGGACCACTATTTTTAAGGATGCTCACAGGTTTGTTAAAAATTGTGATGCTTGTCAATGATTCTCAAGAAAGTTGAAGTTCTTAGGAAATTTACCACTTAAGCCTATGATAGTTGAAGCCCCCTTCCAACAATGGGGAATTGATTTCATTGGAGAAATATCTAAAAAATCTAGTGGAGGCTACTCATTGATTCTTGTTGCCACTGAATATTTTACAAAATGGGTGGAAGCAATACCCACAAAGAAGGAAACAAGAAAAGTGGTAGTTGTTTTCCTATTAAATAATATTTTTATCAGATTTGGAGTCCTTGAGAGGATTATCTCAGATAATGCTATGTGTTTTACATCAGATAAATTCAAGGACTTTTGTGAAAAACATGGCATACAAGTCTCTTACTCTTCACCTTACCATACTTAAGGAAATGGTCAAGTTGAGTCTAGTAATAAGAGCTTGATGAAGATAATCAAGAGAGTTATGGAAAAGAAAAAAAAACTTGGGACTCAAAGTTAAAATTGGCACTCTAGGAAGATAGAGTGAATGTGAAAAAGGCTACTAGTTATTCACCATTTGGCTTAGTATGTGGTCTAGATGCTAGATTGCCACATAATAACTTGCTCAAAATGTATAAGTTTGTGTAGGAATATGATGAAGAAATCTATGATGATATGCAACACAAAATAAATAATCCGGTGCAATTAGATGAGCCTAGGAGGGACGCTTAGGTTAAAAACATGAAGATGCAACTATAGGTTAAGCATCTACATGACAAGAGGGCTTCTCCCAGAAATTTTGAAGTAAACAGTATGGTGTTAGCCTGGAATGCAAGAGCTCAGGATAAGGGAAAGCATGGGAAATTTGAAGCTTTATGGACTGACCCTTATTTGATAGTCAACACTCATGGGGAAGATTCATATTTCCTTCAGAGTTTAATAGGTGAAATTTTTGAACTGCTAGTACATGGACAATTCTTAAAGCCATACTCATCCTAAGTATGTTATTTTCCATGTACAATTTGATTTTGTATATTATGTATATAGGCGTGTTTTCTTTTGTTGTGTTTTCTTTGGCCCTGCTACCTAGTCCAGGCAGTTCCCTAGTTTGGGTCCTTTTTTTCAATCCACATTTTGGTTTGCTTCAACCTGAGATTCTTGGGATCTCGCCATGCCTGCAAGAGGGATACATCCCCAATTAGAGCTACTGATGGAACCTGCAAATTGAATGTTCCATCTCAAACCCTTGTTGCATTTGGACATAGAACTGATATATGAGGTTTTTGGATTCATTTTCATAAGCACTTGTAATATTTTATTTTGTTGTTGACTCCCTATTGCCGGATGTTGTTCATTTTTTTTTATTTTTTTTGCATCTATCATTATTGTCTAGTAATCGGTTTCCTGAATCCTAGGTTTGGGAGTTTTAATTTTTCTAAGGATAAGTTAAAGACTTGTTTGGCCTTTACATCCTTTGTATTCTTATGGATTAGGCATCCTTAAGTCATTTATATCATATCATCCTAGAAAATACCCTCCATTAAAACAACTTATGAGCATGTGCCTAAAGGTTTTTGCATAAGCTAAATCAACCTTTTATCTTTATCGTTCATTTCCAATCACTTCTGAAGTGTATGTTTAAAATCAATAATGAGCAATGAGGTGGTATCCCTTTGATATCGCTCATCATGAATAGATGCTAGAAATTTTAATCTAAATTAGTGATGAGCGAGGTTCTTAATATTATTGAGGGATTGCTTATCACTAATGGTTTATGACCCCTCAATATTATAATAGCAATGAGCGATGCCCTCTGGCCTTATGATCTTATTTTCATTGCCTATCATGAATTTGTTATGAAATGATTTTTTCAAATCAACGATGAGTGAGGAGATGAATTTCCATTGCATCACTTCTCGCAGATTTTTTTTGAGCGATAAGTTCTTGATTAGTGATATGTGATATGTAATGACATTATGATGATCTCTCATCGCTAATTTCTTGCAAATCTTATGAGGAGGACTAGCAATGAGCGATGGCCTAATATTTTATCACTTATGATTGATCCATTTCAAAGTCTCAATTTGGATTAGCAATGAGTGATAAAGTTCCTTATTTTAAAAAGGTTTCTTTCGCTAATATGGGTACATCTTATCTGTGATACCTTTTGTGCCATTGATTTTTCATGCATGTGTATGCGTCCAAATATGATGCTTTCACTATATCTCTCATCACTGATAGGAGCCAAGGTACAAAGTTGGATCAACGAGGAGCGATGAAAATGAACGTGATCAAGGAAAGGGCCACAGGTCCAAGGGCTAATATTTCATCGCATAAAACACTAGAATCTCTAATGGAGCTGGGCGAGGATGGAGTAAATCAACAACAAGTGACAACTACTACATGAAGAGACAACATGGTGAAATACTGGGGACTTCATATAAATAAAAGAGGAAGGTGGCGAGATGAATTAGTAACCATTGATATAGTTTTAAAGCTAAAGGATCAACAACTAGGGTTTAAACTTAAATGGCTAATTGTAAGTTCACTCGCATGAGCTTATTATCAAGTATTAATGGTGGCACGCCTCTCTCTTGGCTGTAGAAAAAAGTAGATATCTAGTTGATTGTGCATTTGAATTCACTAGCTAGCGAAAGGGGTACCAAAAGCTAAAGAAATTGTGGGGAAAGCTCCAGAAGCTACCAGTAACTAGAGTGGCATAATTTTCACTTGAGTAAGAAAAACTGATATTTCCTTCTAATTGAAGTAGTGAGGTGAATACCTTAGAGAGTTGATAGGAAATTGGGAGAATTTTCTATTTGTTCATTACTGGTAATTTCAATTGGGTGATTGAGCACTGTATAAATTTTGAGGAAAAGTGTCATGTTCAATAGTAGTGCTTTGTCCTATCATAATTGTGAAGGGTTTTATTTGGTTGTAAGAAATTGTAAACCCTAGTTCCATTTGCATTGCAAACATGAGTAACCTAGAGCCTAGTGAATCTAGTGTTAGACTAGAAAGGAGACCAATATAGAAGAGGGTTAAAAGACTTAAACACAAGATTCTTCAACTGAAGTTAAGTCTAAGCTAGTGGCAATGTCCAACCCTTCACCAAGTACTCCTACAACGCTCACTAGGTCCAGAAATGCAAAGAAAGAAATGGAAAAATTTATGGAAGAGGACTTTGGAGGTGTCAAAGAAGGAGGGTCACAAATTCGTAAAAGGCCCACAGGTCAAGTTGCCATGACCACTAGGTTTATTGATAGTGCTGGAAAAATTGGTGAAAAACCCCAACCCCAAATTGGATGGCAATTGCTCCGTTATGTTTTCAATAGGAAAAATTCTAGTAAGCCTACATGTTATTTATGGGGGTTGAACCTTAGAAATTTGGTGGTCTCGAATGTGTTTGTAGAAGTGGATTTAATGATGGAACTGGAAAGGCACTATAACCCTACTGACAGGACAATTAGAAGTGAAAATGGTGATCTAATTCTGGAGGTAACAAAGGATGCGACACAGAAGGAGCAGGGAGAGATTCACTGCTAAGGATGATGAGCCTTTTGAGTGTGAGGAGTTTGAAGATTATTTCAAAAAAACTTATTATTGCTTAAATCAAGTACTGGCTTGAGAATTTGAGGTTAGGATAGCTCTTGATTTATTTGTGATGGTGGTGGATATACAAGGTCATAATAAAAACACTAGTTTTGATTATTCCAACTTTGTTGCTGAATGGATGCATGAGGATTTTCTCAATTTGAAAAAGGAGGTGCTCCCTTTGTATTTTCCCCATTACTCTTTGTTAATGCATATGCTCTTATGGGAAGGTGATTATGAATGGAAAAGGAAACTAAATCTAAAGCTTAAGGATAGTGAGAATAATGTTCAACCTGTGAAAATGTGGACATACATTTGGGATTAGGATTGCTCCAATTCCAATTACATCTTGTTTGCTAATGTTGTAAGATATGGTATCTTAGAGTCATTGGGTGTAGCACCTATGTTTATAATTTCTCTAGAGATTAGAAATCTTATTCGTCTAAAAGATGTACCAGGTTCTAAGGCCACACATAACTGGGTAGATTAGTTTCTAATTTCTAAATATACTTTGATCAGGGCCTATGGAGCTAAGGTGGAACCTCATTGTCTACCCTTGTATGTTTCAAATAGTCTGGCTTTCATGGAGCTCATATGGAAAATTGATGTCATGGATAATGAAATGTTTAGAAAGGGAAGAAAAGGCTATGTGATAGATCCCCAATGTGCTTTTGCTTATTTTATAGTCGTTGCCCCCGAGGGGTATGAAAATCTTGGCATTATGGTAAAAAATCTCAGAATGCTTGCTAATGAGATTAGAGTTTTTGATCTAGAGGGTTTTGTGGCAAGAAGAAGAAGACAAAAAATCTTAGGTATCATATGTCATGAATTATTATATAGGTATGATGTGCTAATAAGTTTGATAAGTGATGAGGATGTCATGAAGTGATGAGGCTATCATGACTAGATAAAGAGAATGGACAACTATAGTGAATATTGAGGAAAAAATAGTGAAGAGGAATGCCTTTTACATAGGTCCATACAGTGTAATTTCAAACACCTTGGAAAGAGCCTTCACTATGTTAAGGGATTATCAGTCTAGGGAGTTTAAGGTAAAGGTAAAGGAGGCTGTTGGAAAAGCACAAGTTCTCCTAGAACAACAACAACATCAACAGGCCATGAATATCCCAAAAAAGCCTATAGATGTTCAAGAAGTTAGGGTGGAAGAAATGGAAGAACATGTGCAAGGAAATGAAGAGGTGGAGCAAAACTTTCCCCCTCCTCATATTGAAGAAACTCATAGTTCAGATGTTCCCCCTGACGGAATCATCAAATGGAAGTATGATAGAGAAAATGATGACGATCCTATGGCTAGGGAGTGTGATGAATTTCTGGCTAATGATAAATTTGTGCAAAACAAAGAATATAAGGAGTTCATATTCAATAGTGGAGTAAGGAGATAAAAGAGATACTTGAATCAGCTTCAGCCAATGCTAAACCTTCTCATCAGGAGGAAGAGAAAATCAGGGCTGAAATTGCAGCCATTACTCCCACTGAGGCTCATAAAATTTTCAAGGATAGTGGGATCATTCTATTGCCAGGATATACTATCACTGCTGCCATAGCATATGATGCAGTGAGAAGAGACCCTCAAGATTTGATATTTGAAGATCAATTTGAGGATAAAGTATTTGGTTCTGGGTATAGTCCAAAGTTGCATACTCTTGAAATTTGGTCTATGGAACCTAATACTAATAAACATGATGTTGCTAGGCCCATTGAAGAAATTATTGGTTCATTAGTGGTCAAAAGAGCTACTGATATAAATCCTATCCATGCAATTGAGTTAATTGCACATGCTGCAATGCTTAGTGTGGATACTGCACATACTTCTTAGAAGAAATATGAATCTTTGGTTAAAAAGTATAATAAGGCCTTGAATGAGCTGAATAAAATGATAGCCATTGTTTAGGCTACTCAGAAGATAATAACTCAACCACCTTCTTCCTCTTCTTCATTTGATGTGTCTACACAAGATAGGGAGACATTGGCCTTAAGAATTGATGATTTGAAAGGTAAGTTGACTGTTGAAAAGGAAAATGTCAAGCAGGCCAAACTTGAAACAGTCAAGGTGGCAAATGAATTTTTTGAGGATGTGCTGAAGTATAGCGTGACCAAGTTGGTCCACAAGGCTAATGATGTTTAGGCCACTTATAAGAATATTCAAGAGGAAAATACAAGGTATCTACAAGAACAAGAGGACTTCAGGAATGAATGGAATAATTGGCTTACTAGGGTAAATTCTTTGAAATAAATGATGCCAAAGATGAATGAGGACCCCGAGGCACCCACCAATATTCCTAAAATTTTGCAAACTATTGACTCAATAAATGAGATAACTACTTTCCATGGAAAGTTAGGTATATAGCTCCAAAGTAAGTTGAAGATATTCAAGGAGATGGAGGAATGTGGTATGACTCAAATATTGAGTCCAAAAGGTGAATTGCATCCATTTGACACCTGGAGGAAAGATTTGGGAGGAATGCTTGGAGTAGCTATGATGACTTTGTCTGTCACTGATTACATCTTGCTCAATTCAAATATTGACACAATGGTGGAAATTGAATCAAGGATGGATATATTTGTTAAGGAAGCCAAGATTTTAATTGATGCCAGGTACTCTTGGTATATTACTAAGGTGTAGGATTTATTGAATGTAATATGGCCCACTGAGGAGGAATACAACACTTGGTTGGAGAAATACACATAATGAATCTGTGTAGGGATTAGTGAATGAGAAAAATAATGGATAGGAGAAGAATAATACATAGCCCAAATACAATACAAATTAGGATTTTGGTATAACATGGTAGAATATTATTCTCTCCTCAAATTCAAATGGATAGCACGTGGTGCTAATGTGGATTAATGAATTTTGACCTTTTGTCTATTTTCCTTGTCTTGCTTCGTAAGTTTTGTTGTTTTGATTCTCCCATGGTTGGCATTTTTTGAACGCATGAAGAATATCTTGAAACTGTTATAACAAACTAATGATGTTTTTGAGGTGAGACCTATTTTCTACAAAGAGTTGAGGTCAATTTTGCCTCATGTTTATTTTCTTCACTTGAAGACTCAAGTATAACTAAAAATGGAATATTGTTACAAGCGGTCCAATGAAATTATGACATGTGTGCTATCTGGCCTGAGTCTTGTTTGCTCCTTCATCTCTATAAGGATGAATTCAGGGCCAAAAGCACAACAAATGAATATTTTTTGAGTTAATACTGTGAAGTAGTCAAGATAATATGAAGCAAGTTTTAGAGTTTTTGTCCTAAGTTTCTTTTGGAGTTCATACTTATGCATGTAAATCTGATAATGATATAATATTTATAATATAGAGTAACATCAGTTTCATGGTTATTGTCTCTCCTTGTATGTGTATTATAAGTTATGAGTGAAATTGATTCAAGATTTCTTTCATTTGTCTCTATCATTGCTTGATAGATGTTTAGTTTCATGCTTGCTTATTGATTCAAGGAATTGATGTAAGTGCTTGGGTGAGATTAACAACTTATAAAAACTAGGTGCTAGAATGAATGTAAGTAGTAATAATCATGAACATCACAGAGGAATGTTGTAATGCAAGATTTCTTGAAGTTATAAGTGCTATTGTTTAATTGTTATCAGGTCACATAGAATGATGTTGACTTCATGCTTGGGATAAAGGCACTAGTTCGTGTAGAGTATTTGTGGTTCATTTTTCGGTACTAATTCATTAGCTACTCAATCTATAAATCATAAAATATTAAAGGGTTAATATTGTTATCATTTTGTGTTAAAATTTCTATTCTGTCATGCTCAATATGTATCACATTGATAAATAAGTTGCCAAATTATTTGATGCATATTATTGAATGGTTTTATGAGAGATATCTATTATTGACAATGTATTTGATTGCAATTGTGCAAAGTGTTTAAGTATAGATTGTGGGATCACCCTCTCGAGTTTCATAGAGCCCAAAGAGTAGGAAATAAGTCTAGAAACTTCTATTCGTTCGTTGGCCAATCCCTTTAGAAATGCTGATAATTGGGAATGGCAAAATCTATAGGTATTTTTGGAGATCAGTTTGGTTCTTAAAAAACAACTAACACCAATAAAGCATTACAATGGATGATTGATTAAGGATCTAGGATCCAAACTAAGTATTTTATGTTGGATATATGATGCTAGGTGGGATAGATGTCGATTAGGTATATTTAACTAAATCCTTGTTTAAAGGGGATGATATTTTGGATAAGTTGATGATGGTCAATTGTAACATGCCCATTGTTCTACCCATTGATTTTACTATATTTTACCCACATGTGAATATTTTATGATACTAACACTTAGTCAATAAATTTTTTCTTTTCTAACCAAATCACAAAATGCACATTTGATACAAAATCATTTAAACTTTCACATTGCATTATAATGAAACTTTACTAAATTCCAAGTAACAAATCCATATTACATATTTTTATGATAATATTTTCTATTTACAATTTCTCAATAGAATAGAGTTACATGATTACATACATAGTTTCCATAGGCTTAATGAAATAGAGATACAAATGATCCAGATGTCCTTGCTAGAATACATCCTCAAATCCTGGCCACCAAGTATATGAGTTAGAGCATCACTCAAGCACTGTTTTGCCAACCACGGACTAACTACAGTCCCACACACATCTACCTGAGTCATAAGATGGCCCTAACCTTTGATGAAGAGATTATCTTGGTAACCTCATAATACTATTCTTCCTGAGAATGGTGTTGTATCCTACAAATCTAGAGCTATGATACGTTGGTTACAACCTACATGTATGACTTTCCCTGCCTAGTTTTCATCCCTAGATCATAGTGAGCTGATAGTGTAAATAGTGGCTACTTAAACTACTTTGGCCAAAGAATTCAACACCCATTACTTCAAGTGTAGGTTGTATGTTCACCCACTCTTAGCTCAATTTGGTATTTTACCATTCATACTCTTACACATATAACATACATTCCATTTAAAAAGGTGATGGCATGACATATTGATTAACTAGGTTAGACCCTTTCCCATGGATTATCCAACCCAGGAATAACCAAGCTAACAACCCATGTTCAAACTAACATTCCTACTAAAGTAATTCAAATAAACTTCATATCTCATACTTCACAACTTATGCAACATTCATATAATCTTAACTTGGTATAGTTCATACATAACCACCCAAAGTCCAATATATATGGTATATTTGTGTATCCCAATAATGAGGTTTCACCAAAACTAGACTCTTCATGAATCATGCAAGCTTATCCAAAGTAAGAAATAAACCAAATTCATAAAAGAAACATAACATGAATTAAAATCATCCTTTCGTAAAAAAAGCATTATTCAACATAAAGAATAGAGTAATAGAAATTAGCATGGTTGGAAATATAGCCAAACTGATATTACTATTTTCCAAGCTCAACCTCCATAATTATACTTGTTACTCCTAAACTCAACCTATCAACAAACTATATCCTCTCACAAACAAATTCTCAACTATTACAAAATCACAAACAACTCTCCTTCTCAGAAAAGCTCTCTAAAATATGCTTTCACAGTAAACTACAAAAAAAAATGAATAAAGAATTTAGAATGGAAAAGTGTAACCAAAAGTAGATAGAATGCCCCTATTTATACAAAAATATGATTTTCTTAATGATAAAATTAAGCTACTTAATCCACCACCTTCCTATCCAAAATGCATTGACTAGGCTCATAGAGTGAGATGTGGCCACTTAAAACACTAGTTTGCAAACACATAAATAGTCCACCTTCTCTATTGAAGATGAGTCACTCTTATCTTGTTGACAACAATGGTCTAAACCTAGAAAATGCAACCTAGAGGTTTCCTTATTACAATATAAGTTGAATACCTCATCCATCTTGTATAAAATACCAAGTCTCATGCCAACAAAAAGTTGTGTGTTAGTTTATGGTGCAAAAAATAGACTTAGATTTGTGTTTCATACTTCCCATAATATGGTACCAGTATTTCATATTTATGCGCCCTTTATTCATGCAAAGTTTTGAGAAAGTTAACACATATGAATATTACTAACTCTTACAAATGATTCAATCCGTATTACTTTATGCACTGCCAAATGCATTAAGACTTATTCCTCATGTGCTTTATGCACACAGGTTCAAGTTTAGCCATGATTTCATATTATATGGCAACACTTTATATATGCACTACAATATATTTCAAAATAATTTTGAATAGATAACAATATATCATATATATATTATAATTCTTTATATATATATTCATAATCACATGATTTATTAAATATATAATCTTCCAATCAAATATATATCATCATATATTTGAATAATTATATATATTTATATATGTATATTAATATGTATGTATATACATTTATATTAATGTAATCATATGAATTAACATAAACATTATATAACATTATTTTAATATCCATACTTAAACACATATATTCACATATTCATCGATTGGTGCATATATACAAAATGTGTATATAAATATGTCTTGTATATCCAATCGATGCTCCCACACAAATTATATATCCATACAAGAATATACGTAAGTACATCTACCTACGTATACACATGCACGTATATATTCATATGTATGAGTTATCTAAGATATATACATATATACATATATATATTCTATGTATATACCAGTCAATTAATATATAAACATGAATACACAAAAAGAACATAATATTATCACAAAGACTCAATCACATATCCTCAATCAAGAAGATTCAAAGACTAACTACAAGCCAATACAAACCATTCCCCAAACCAAGACTGAAGATTACTTACCACTTCCCGAACTTATCTTGACTCAACTAGACCAAACTAGGACGTGAGTGTGTGTATGCTCAATTTGGCTAATTAAGGGTTACTAGACCAAGTTCTTCTCTTGACTGATACTCTTCCTCTCTTCCAGAGGTTTGAATATGTTCCTGCATTCAACTTAGTACATCACAATAATAGTTAGCTAATAAAATTATATTCATATGCATCATATATTTTCATCTTCTAAAAAATTAAAATATTAGATTGAATTACACATTCATTCATCACATTTCCATCAAGATTCATATACAAAACATAATCATATATTAAATAATTTTAACTCAACAAGGTAATAGTAAATAGGTAATAACACAATGGGGTGTAAAATTTTCCTCCCTTGTGAATCATCATCCCTGATGATATTAAGTATGGAACATAAAATATAGACCATAAAACATAAACATAACAATATTGTTTTAAGAACTTTCAATGTCTAGAAAAATATGAGGAAACTTTTGCTTCATCTCAGCATAGTCCTCCCAAGTGGCAGAATCTTCTGCATAGATCCCATTGGACCTTGCATTGTAGAACCTTCATATTACATAAGTGAATCTTACATGTTCTGAGCACATTGAGAGGTTCAATTATTACCACTCTTGGGTCATGTACCTGTAAAGAATTCCATTCAATAACATTGTTATCCCTTGGCATGTACTTCTTAAGGTATGACACATGAAATAAATTATGCATCCTAGCAAGAGCTAGTGGCAAAGTAATTCTATACACAATAGTGTTAACTTCTTCGAGAACCTCAAAAGGAATACATAATGTGGAGCTAGTTTGAATGAATTTCCAAACTTAATAGAACTCTGATGAGGTTTAACTCTTAACAAAACCTTATCCCCTGCTGAAAAAATGTCTAGGTACCCATTTAGAATCTACATAACTCTTTTTCATATCATTAGCTTCCACTAGCCTCTACTTAATAATACCAACTTCTCCTCCATTTCTGACAACATTTCCGGCCCAAGGCTTATCCTATCCTCTAGCTTATTCTAGTTTAGAGGAGTTTGACACTTCTTGCCATACAATGCTTCAAATAGAGCCATCTTGATTATTTAATGATAAGAGTTTTTATACACAAATTCTACCAAAGGTAGGTAATCTTCCCACTTGTATTTATGATCCAAGCAATACATTCTCAGTAGATCTTCTAACACTTGGTTCACCCTTTCAATTTTTCTATCAATTCTTGTAAGGAAAGAAAAGGTGTGGAAACACCTTCCTAATGCTAATTCTAAGAGGAATAGTGTATACTATAGGTTCAAAATCAATTACAGTTCATTAAAGATGCACATTACCGAAATAACAAAATAAACAATTAAAATCATACATAGAATTGAACACCAATATTTAAAATGGGAAATCCCTTACAGGAGAAAAACCCACCCCCCAAGTAAAGTCTCCTTGTATTGTAATAAATGAGTTACATACATAGATTCCAACTTCACTTTCAAATGTCAATTTAACAGTAGAAACATTTCCCTAATCAACCTTGCATAGACAAAAAAAATCCTAATCTTCATTATGTCTCACTGTTACAATGCTTATACAGCATACAATGAAGAACTCTAACAGATCATTCAACCATCAAACCCATAACGGTTATAGTACATTGCAATGTATAGCAACAACCATGATTGATTCATTCTCTATACAAATGGTTCGATTCATTTTCCTCTGTTGAGAAATTTTTGATCTTACCAATTACTGGATAGTCACTACCTACTCAGCACAATCCTTAAATGACCATCGTACACCTCAGCAGTCAACCCAAGTTAGCACCTGTTCAACCACTATTTTCCTTCAAGTCCATCGGCATGACGAACACTATTGGTGACTATCTGAGATGTCACAATGATAGCCCAAGTCTCCCTGATGTCCCAAAATAACTTCAACACACATCAACAAGAGTCACACCGACGTTCAATTGGAACAAATCTATCAGCAATAACAACACCATCGGAGATAGATCAAAAATTCTCATTGAGGTCTTATGTCACCCTGATGCCCTTAATTTTGACTTCAGTTCGGAACACCTCATCAGTAGGAGTCACACCGATGTCCAATGAGAAAAGACTCATTAGCCAGAGCAAGTGTTGGCCTAGCATTCTTAGGTCTAACTAAAGACCAATGTTACCCTGATTTTGACCCATGCACAACCATTGGCAAGAGTCTCCCTGATGGAACTCTTCGGCCAGACTTCTATCATTAATGAGAGTTAGAAGTCTCACACCGACAGTTCAGGTCACACCGACAACTCCCATCAGCAAGATCGACCATTAGTCTCACTGATTTGATCACTTCAAGCCTTCAAAACTAAGCTGCTCATCAGCAAAACATTCCAGGTGTCACCGATTTTTCTCTTTCAAGAGGTTCAGGTGAGTAAGATTGAGGCACATATCTCCAAAAATCTCCCACTTGATGAAGATCTTACTGACACCTCTAGAGCATTCATAAACTATTGAGATTCAAGGGCTCCAAGGCCCATCAAACTAGTACACAACCTATACTTGTCTGTGCTCACTAGTTTTTCAATACATCTGCAATATTTTCCAGAGTATCCACTTTTTCTAAATAGACCTTTCCATCCTCCACCATATTTCATACAAAATGATACTGCACATCAATATGTTTCATCCTAGCATGAAAAATTGGATTTTTCACCAAACAAATAGCACTCTGACTATCACAAAAAATTGTAATTTGGCCTGCACTGAACCCAATGTCAGAACACAAATGTCTAATCCATACAAATTATTTGTAGGCGTGTGTTTCTATCGTGTACTCATCTTTAGTAGTGGATAGAGTGACTACATCCTACCACTTGCTCATCCAACTAACTGCACCACCATTCAACATAAAAATATATCCCCTGGTGGATCTTTAGTTGTCAATGTCCCCTGCCCAATCAAAATACACATAGCCTCAAATGCTGAGTGATCTTTGTGATCCTATTGAGTTACCATGATAGCACAAAGCATACTAAGATGTACCTTTTAAATATTGAAAAACTCTTTTCACAACATCCCAATGTGGTCTTCCTGGATTTTCCATAAACTGGCTAAGTACTCCCACTGCTTGGGAAATGTCTAGCTTGTGCAAACCATTGCATACACTAAACTTCCAACTGCACTTGCATAAGGCACTCTGGTCATGTCCTCCATCTCAATAGGATATTTTGGACAATCTTCAATAGATAGTTTTGTTCCCTACAAAATTGGAAAACTAGATGCTTGCAATCAGTCATACCAAATATCTATAGAATAGTATTAATATAATTAATCTTACTGAGCTAGAGCTTCCTACTCTTTCTATCCTTGGTTATTTCCATCCCAAGAATATACCTTTCTGCACCAAGATCCTTCATTTTGAACTTTGCAGACAACTAAGATTTTAGATCAGAAATCATATTCTTACTATTTCCTATGAGCAACATGTCATCAACATACAGGGCAATAATAAGAATTCGATCATGTTCTATCTATTAGTACACACAATGATCAGATTTTTATCTTACAAAACCCAAAGAAAGTACAAATGTGTCAACATTTTGGTACCACATTCTAGGCGACTGCTTCAAACCATACAGAGATTTCTTTAACTTGCAAACTAGATTTTCTTTTCCTTTTCCCACAAAGTGCTTAGGATGGGACATATAAATTTCTTCTTCAAGATCTCCATGAACAAATGTTTTCTTCACATCCATTTGTTCAATCTCTAAGTCATATGTAGCTAGAAGTGACAAAATGAATCTGATAGATGTCAACTTAGCTACAGGAGAAAAAATTTCTCCATAATCAATTCCCTCTACCTAGGAATACCCCTTAGCAACCAACCTCGCTTTATACTTTTCAACACTGCCATCCAGACCGATTTTCTTTTTAAATACCCACGTATCATCAACAACTTTTCTGCCTTCAAGAAAAGGCACCAAACTACAAGTTTCATTCTTCTCTAATGATGCCATTTCTTCATTCATGGCTTCCAACCAAGAGTTTGAATCAGGAATTTCAATTGCCTCTTTCACAGTCCTAGGCTCATCAACATTTGTGATAAAATCATAATTATAGTTTGCATCCAACATGGAAAAACCATACCTTCAGGTTGTTGCTTCTCACGTGTAGACCTCCTCGCAGGCAGAGGCTGAGGTTGTGGTTCTTCTTGTTCAAAACTCTCAGAGCTACTCAAACTCTCCTCAGATTTAGGTACACTATCAATTTGTTGTTCCTCTTTTTTTGGTGTAAAGGAATTTTGACATCATTTTTCTCCTTGTCTTCTTTCATCCCTGACTGCAGATCCACTGAAGAAGGTTTCAGCTCATGAAAGATTACACTTCTTCTATATACAACCTATTCAGTCATGGGATTCCAAATCTTGTATCCTTTCACACCAATTTCATAGCCAATGAAGATACACTTAACCACCTTTTTTCTCCAACTTAGATCTCTTCTCATTTGGCACATAAACATATGCTTCGCAGCCAAAGACACGAACATGTCTCAGAGAGGGATTCTTGCTAGACCAAGCTTCCATAGGCATTTTATCAACAAGTGCCAAAGAGGGAGATTGATTTACCAAGTAGCATGCTATAGCCACAGCCTCAGCCCAGAACTTCTACTCCAAACTAGCATTACTTAACATACTTCTCGCTCTCTCCATCAATGTCCTGTTCAACCTTTCAACAAATCTATTTTTCTACGGAGTGTAAGGTGTTGTTTTATGCCTTTTAATTCCATGGTCTTTGCAATACCTTTCAAAATCTGTAGAACAAAATTCACCACCATTATTTGTCCTCAAGCATTTAATTTTCTTACCAGTCTAATTTTCAACCAAGTTCTTGAACTCTTTAAACCGACTGAAGACTTATGATTTACTTTTTAAAAGATATACAAATTCCCTTCTCAAATAATCATCAATAAAAGAAACATAGTATCTTGATTTCGATAACGAAGAAACATTTACTGGACCAAAAACATTAGAGTGAATATAATCCAAAACACCAGAAGATTTATGAGGATTGGAGTAAAAAGAAACATGATGATGTTTTCCATATATACAATGTTCACAAAATTCAAATTCCAGGTTACAATCTTCAAGCCCCTCAACCAGGTTTTTATTTTTCAAGGCTTTTAAACCTTTCTCACCAATGTGACTGAACCTTTGATGCCAGAGCATAGTCTTCTTTGCAGGAAGTTTAATTTCCAAAGAATTTTTCCCTATAGGGACTTCAGTCTCCTTGTCTACACGAACAATTTTTTGTGACTTTGTAGAGACACTGTTACATTGAACAACAAGTGCATCCAACTTGTACAAAGTACTAATTCGAGCACCCCTAGCCAGCACCATCGAGCCTCTAGTTATTTTGCAGCCATTGCTTGAGAATGAGATTTGCACTCCAACATCATTCAACTTGCTTACAGAAAGTAAATTCTGAGCTAGGCCTGGTATATGCCTTATGCCATCAATTCCCTTAATTCTTCCATCAAGAAACTGAATTCAGACTCTTCCACGACCAACAATTTCTAGAGATTAATCGCTTGCCAAATACACTTTTCCACCATTGTATTTTTCATACTTTGTGAACCAGTCTCTATGAGACATCATGTGGAAAGATGATCCAGAATCAATCAGCCAGACATCATCTGATGTCTAAGTCGCCAAAGCTACAATGAAGGCATCTGCTTCACTCTAAGAAGAATCATTATCGGAAGAGTTCTTCTTCTTTTTATCCTCTTTGCAATCTTTTCAGACATGACTAGGCTGCCCATAGTTCCAACACTTCACCTTGGAATTCTTGCCAGGAGACTTTGATCTCCCATCTCATTTTGATTTGGACTTCTTATCCTTATTCTTTCCTTTTTCTTTTGATCTGCCTCAAACAACAAGAGCCTCCTTCGCCATCTCAAAATATTTCCTTCACATCTCTTCTGATAGAAAAGAAGCAACCACATATTCCATCTTGAAAGTGGTTTTCATGCTCCCAATCACCATCACTAAATGATCCCAATAATCGAGAAAAGAACACAACAAGAGCATACAACGATCTTCTTCATCTATTTTCACACTCACAGATGTTAACTGAGTAATCATCATGTTGAAAATATTAAGATGATTAGCCATAGATGCCCCTTCCTCCATTTTCAAAGAGTACAAATTCTTCCTTAAGAACAACTTATTCACCAAGGACTTGCCCTGATAGATGTCTCCAAGCTTCTTCCACAAAGAAGATGAAAATTTCTCTTCGTGAACGTTCAGGAGAACAGAGTCTGCTAAATAGAGTCTTATCAACCCTTTTTCTTTTCTGTCTGTGAGGTCCCAATCTTCTTGCTTCATGCCAGAAGGTTTCGTTCTAGACATAGCAAGCCAAAGATCATGATCCATCAATAGGTCTTTCATTTTGAGTTTCTGCAACTCAAAATTGCTACCATTGAATTTCTCAATTTCAATATTCCTTGATGTGCTTGCCATCTTAATCTATAACCGAGATTACCAAGTTTCTACAAAACTCCCACTTCAAAATTGACACAAAAAACCAACCCTTCCCACAAGGATAACACAACTGGCCAGGATTTGATACCACTTGTAAGGAAAGAAAAGGTGCGAAAATGCCGCCCTAATGCTAATTCTAAGAGGAATAGTGTAGACTATAGGTTCAAAATCAATTACAGTTCATTAAAGATGCACATTACTAGAATAACAAAATAGACAATTAAAATCATACAGAGAATTAAACACCAATATTTAACGTGTGAAAACCCTTACAGGATAAAAACCCACACACCAAGTAAAGTCTCCTTGTATTGCAATAATTGATTTACATACATAGATTCCAACTTCACTTTCAGATGTCGATTTCACAGTAGCAAGATTTCCCTAATCAAGCTTGCACATAAAAAGAAATCTTGATCTTCGTTATGTCTCACTGTTACAATGCTTATACAATGTACAATTACGAACTCCAATAGATCATTCAACCATCGAACCCATAACGGTTATAGTACATTGCAATGTATAGCAACAACCATGATTGATTCATTCTTTGTACAAATAGTTCGGTTCAATTTCCTCTATTGAGCAACTATCGATCTTACCAGTCACTGGATAGTCACTACCTACTTAGCACAGTCCTCAAATGACCATGGTACACCTTAGTAGTCAACCCAAGTTAACACCTGTTCAACCACAGTCTACCTTCAATTCCATCGGCATGACCAACACTATCAGAGATTGTCTGAGATATCACAACAATAGCCCAAGTCTCCCTGATGTCCCAAAAGAACACCAAGACTACGCACATTGGAAAGAGTCACACTGACATTTAATTGGAACAGATCCATCGACAAGAACAACACCATCAAAGATAGATCAAAAAGTCTCATCAAGGTCTTATGTCACCCCGTTTCCCTTAAGTTTTACTTTAGTTCAGAACACCTCATCGGTAGGAGTCAAACCGATGTCCAACTAGAAAAGACTCATCGGCCAAAGCAAAAGTGTCGGTCCAACATTCTCAGGTTTGACCGAAGACCAATGTTACCCCAACATTGACCCATGCACGACCATTGGTAAAAGTCTCCTTGATAGAACTCTTTGGCTAGACTTCTATCATTGTCGAGAGTTAGAAGTCTTGTGTTGATAGTTTAGGTCACACCAACGGCTCCCATCAACAAGATCGACCATTAGTCTCACCGATCTGATCACTTCAAGCCTTCAGAACTAAGCTTCTCATCGACAAAACATTCAAGGTGTCTCACTGATTTTTCTCTTTTAGGAGGTTCAGGTTAGTAAGATTGAGGCACATGTCTCCAACAATTTCTAGATGATTTGTTGCACTTATGTTCAATTGTGTCCCGAGTGAAGAAAACATGGTTTTCCAAAACCTAGATGTCACACAAGCATCCCTATCAGAAATAATCTTCTTAGGAACTCCATGTAACCTAAATACCTCTTAAATAAACTTTCAAGCTATAACGGGAGCTCCATCTATTAGATTCCCTAGAATAAAATGAGACACCTTTGTAAGCTTATCCACTACTACCAGAATGTAATTATGTTTATTCCTTGACATTGGAAGACTTTGCACAAAAATATCCATGCTAATGACTTGCCATTTACTTTCAGAAACTTCATGAGGATACAAATTAGCTGGAGGGTGATGATGCTTTGACTTTAATTTTTGACATTCTAAGCAACTTGCTACAAATCTTGCAACATCCCCTTTCATCACTTTCCAAAAATACAATGGCTTGACATTAGCCAAGAACTTGGTTACTCCGAGATGTCCATAATATGGTGTATTATGAACTTATTTCCACACTAAATTCCTTAATTCCTCATATTTAGGTACATAGATTTATCCCTTAAACATGTAATATCCCCTTTAAATTAATTTAAAATCATCAACAATGATTTTTCTCATACATCCAAAATATGAAATCGGGTAAAATGAAATTGCAACATAAATTTGATTTTTTCTGATAAATGAAACACTTTACTATAATACAAATTTTTTTTGACATTAAGATTCTTCCATTTACAATAGCAAAAAATACCGACAACTTGCTGCAATATTTCAATGTTTATATTGATAAACAATGTCTGAAACTCCAACCAACAGCTGTAACATTCATTCCAAAAACCCCAAGAATTGATTACAATGTTTAGGGCAGAAAATACCTATAAAAATATACTAGAAAACTGATAGAAATTTATGTCTCATACATTTTCTATCAGTAATATAAATATGTTGCAACCATGCTCAAAACAAATGACAAAAATAAAGTCTGAACACACACTAGACTATGACCAACTTGTAAGAAAACTCACCAAACTCCACACCAAGGTTTATTATAGTAAAATAACATCAAATACTATGAAATATCAGTAAACCCATTTCCATAAATCATTCATTAACATATGCAACAAATAAATCATTCAAACCCCAAATATCACACTTCCACCTACAACAAAATATAAAATACTAAAATAAACTCCAACTATTCAACACATTGGTAATTCTTGTGTGAAATTGCTTCTAGAGTCTATCAGAACCACTACCTTCAAGCCTCAATCTCCTTGGCTTAATAGCCTCCGAGATTCTTTCTTCTTCGGTTTCCTAGCCTTAGAAGAATACCAAAACATGAGAAGGAAAATATGCAAGAATGAATCCAAAAAGTAAGAAATTGCATTTTATGTGTTGCCTTCTTCATGAAGCTTCTTGGGTGCCAAAAATCCATGCCAAGAATGGAAGGAATATTACAATTCAAAATTTGAAACCACTTTCCCATAAATGAACCTCCATTTCCTCCACCCAAATAGAAATTTCCATTTAATCCAATTTTTGATTTTATTTCAAGAAGGTAATAACTGCCAATTTTGAGCTTCTCCAAGTCCCACACCCTTTTTGGCTCCAAATATTTAAATTTCCATTTAATAATTTGTTATTAAAATATGATTTAATTATTTCACCATAAAATACATTATTTTCTTGATTTGTCTAGATGACTTGACTTACTATATTAGGATAATCAACCTTACTAAAAATAGAAACTGCTATTTTTAGAAAAAAGGGGATATGAAAAGTCCTCCCTTCCCAAAATTTCTTGTCCTCAAGCAATTGTAAACATATATCTCCAAGGTCATGTATCCAATTTGATCAATCATATCAAACTTCATACCAAGCCTTGATCTTGTATTTGCATGAAGTTTCTTCTTCCTCTTAAGTATCTTGAATAATCCCTAAAAAATATTCTTGTGTTGTGTAATATCATGACACAAATATTTACTATGCAACCTCATATCCCATATTACCTAATTTTTTATAGTTCTCCTTCCATTTTTTGCAATCAATAACCTCCTCCTTTCAACTCCTTCCCAAAGTTGTGGATGTGCACAGCCACTAAGGAAACTATACAAAAATCTCTTGAAACAATTATCAAAGACATAAATATGTTTTATGCAACCTAGAGGATGGTTACAAAAAAAAAAAATCCTCCATAATAGTTGATATCAATCTTAGAAACAATTTCCTTCATTACCTTGGAATCATGGAGACACTTCCTATAGGATATATCACAAACTTCTACCAATATTGCCTCTGTTTGAAAGATGGTTGATACAACTTTAGGATATGATTTTGAATGGTAATGAAACATATGAAGAAAATAAAATTTCATCACATAATAGAATTCCAAAATTAACCAAACTTTGAATATTGTTATTGCAACACAAAGGCCCTTCTTACAGAGGATTGTGCACTTTTAGAATCCTTCCATACGCACAATCTGATCTTCATAAATAATTTTCAACATGAAAGTAGAAAAAAAAATTATGACATGTTCAACCATGTTAGATAACTTACTGGCATGCTTGATATCTTCCATCTTTAGGCACTTCCAAAACAATCTCCCACTGTAATACAAATAGTGTCTTGGATTTCTAGCTAGAAGTGCATTGGCAATAGTCAACTTGAATTTAAAAATTCTGAAACATTTGCTGGTGTAATGGGTCTAATTTTTTTATGCTATTAGGACTGTCATAATATCTATTACATCTTCTATCACATCCATTATACATATTGGAAACAAATATTCTATTTACCTCTACATTGTTGAGATAGATTTCATGAAAATACCTAACAAAAGACCCCAAATTTACTTCAATTAGAGAGAAGATACTTTTAGCCTCTTGAATTGGTCTATAGGATCCAAAATATAGAAGAAGAGTAACAATACAACAGAAAAATTCATTCCATGATACCCTAAATGCCCAAGAGATAATAAACCCTTGAAAATCCTTTGGCACAAATTTGACATTCTTCACATTTCTATTGAAAATGTTAGTGGCCAAAAAATAAGAAAACATGATGTAAATGCCATGTCCTCTATGGAAGGAACAAAAATACTAAGAATCATTCATTCTAAAAAATTCATCTATCACCATCCTTTGAAATGCCCATTTTTGTAGCTCATCAAACCCATAATACCAAAACAAAGAAATCCTCCATCCAAAGTACTCCTTCACATGAATTTCAAGAGTTGATTGATGTTTGAATATGTTGAAAGAAATACTAATTTTAAACCTTTTATCATACCTTACCAAGGTATCCTCTAAAACTTTGAACTTCCTGTAATCAATTTCCTTGAATTCCCATCTTTGCATTGAGATCCAATTAATTATCTATCCTGTAGCACTACAAACTATAGTAGATCCATTTGAGAAAGCTGAAATAATAGCTTCATGTAGACAATTAGTTACGTTTTCATATTCTTCCCACTCCTCTTGAGAAATCCCTTTGAGCATTCTTTGAGCACCAAAAACATGAGTCAAGAGTGTGATGCCAATCTCCCAAAAATGTGTCTTGTTAAAGCACTCTTGTTGTTGATATACATCAATATATCTATTCACATTTTCCAAAGAATCTTCCCAACCCTTATTATAATTCAAAATATTATCATCACCAATAAAAAAAAAATTCTCACCCAATTCTCCATGAATTGCAAAATCAAATTGTAAGGAAAGATCTTGTAATTCACATGCTTCCTACAAATGAATGATTGAGAGTAGCATATTACCAAATAAAATAGATGACAAAGTTAGAGTGTTTGTAGCCAATGGCATGTTGGATCATCCACTCTAAGGATGGACCTAGAAGAATATATTTGGAAACTCCCTTTTTCCGATTTAGAAGTAGTGAAGAGGTGAATAGATATCTATGATGTCCATCAAACGAAATCAGAACTTTCATACTCTTAATCAGAAAACAATTTTCTTCCCACTTGAATTCTCCTCTATTTCCATACTCTTCTACACATTGATGTGAGAAATAAAAAATGTAAACAATAAAACATGAGTTGATTACCTCCATAGAACTGTCAAATTCCACAAGTAATGAGTTGATTACCTCCACAAAACTATCAAATTTCACAAGTATTACATACCAATGCATGCCAATAATATGGATCTTTGATAAGTATGAAAGGTCTATCACCCAAAAATATTTTAACCTTAAAAACATTGCAGCTCCTAGACCCTTAATATAGAAGCCTTTACCCTTACTCAAATTTATAATCAACCCTTTATCTATCCATGTACATAGAATGGATATTCTATTTGTGACTATGGTATCAAACCCATCAATTATTTCATCCTTTAAATGAATTTGAATGTTACCCCTCTGTGATTCATTGGAAAAGGAATTAGGGTCCCATACCATCATGCATGAATAAGTCAAAACTACAGAAAATTGTTTTGTATCATATATGGATAGACTATCACCTGGATCCCATATACAAATATAATCTTGACTTGGGATTAATGGACTCATATTATCTATGTTGCAAATCACATCCTTGTTCCTAGCTTCCTCTTTAGAAAAAATTCCAAAATAATAGAAATCTTGTAGAGCCATAGATGGATAAATCAAATAATACTGTGGGCTGCAATAAACATGTTCATCCATATTTCTCATTAGAGGTATGGTTAAAACAAAATCAATACCTTCATTCTTGTGAATCCAAGCTTCTAGATTAAGGCTATCCAAAGAAATCATTTTATATTCACTTATGGAATCATCAAGCTCTTCTACTGAAACTTCTGAAAGGACATTTTTTTCATCTCCTTGTTCTATATTTTCTGGAAAATTGTTTTTCACATCTTCAATTAGGTGGATGCAATCTTTCTGTTCTTCTTGATTTTTGATATTTGCAGCCTTTTCCATATTAAATCCTTCCTTTTCATTATTCTCCCTAGCATCCGCCAAGTCTTCCTCCTTAGCAATATTTCGTGGCTTTTATTTTGGCTTACTGATCTCCTCTTTCTCTAGTTCTTCCTCCTCTCTAGCCCATATGAAGAACTCATAAAATGATTCTTTAGTCCTGAAATCTTTAGAATTTTTTTGGAACTCCTCAAAGAATTTTATGATCATGTTATGTCAAGGTATATTTCTTCCTTTGACTTCTAAATACTCAAAAAATTTAAGAGACTTCTTTTCATCTTCTATTAGAAATATGTACTCTTTATACCATTTAGAAATCTCTTTTGTATTGTCTGACTGTAATAGTCTCCCACTATTAAACATTGATTTGAAGAAACCCATGATTCACATAAATCATTCAATAACTTAATTTAGTCTACAAGCTTGAAAGATCACAACTTTGATACCACTATAATATGCCCTTTAAATTAATTTCAAATCTGCAACAATGATTTTTCTCATACATCCAGAATATGAAATCGGGTAAAATGAAATTGCAACATAAATTTTGATTTTTGCTTATTTAATGATTTTTTGATAAATGAAATACTGTGATACAATATATGTTTTTGAAATTAATATTCTTTCATTTACAATAGCAAACAATACCTACAACTTGTTGCAATATTTCAGTGTTTATATTGACAAACAATGTTTGAAACTCGAACCAATATCCGCAACATTCATTCCAAAAACCCCCAGAATTGACTACAATGTTTGGGGCAGAAAATACCTATAAAAATATACTAGAAAAATGATATAAATTTCTATATAATATTTTTTCTATCAATAATATAAATCTATTGCAACTATGCTCAAAACAGAGGACAAAAATGAAGCCCGAACACACACTAAACTATGACCAAATTGCAAGAAAGCTCTCCAAACTCCACACCAAGGATTATTATAATTAAATAACATCAAATAATATGAAATATTTTTTGAATGAAAAATACAACTGAGAGGGGAGGGGTGAATTAGTTGTATCTAATCAAAACATAAAAAACCCACAATAGTAATCAGATCCACATGCATTCATGAACCCCTTATTCTATTATAATGATTAAACATGAAATGCATATAACATAAATTGAAATAAAAACACTATACATAAGAGAACACAATATTTACATGAAAAACCCAATGGGGGAAAAACCACGGTGAGGATTAGCACACAATATAAGTAATTGAAAAACTGGTACAAGTGCTCACTGCCAAAATAGGACACACTATCCAAAAATGCTCGCATCTAGGGCTCATTGCCATACAAAGAAATACAAGAAGATAGAAGAGAAGTTTTACACAGAGAAAAAATTATCAATGCAACAAGGAATCTACCATAATGCTCCAACACTTTCACAGTCTAGCATGAAATATTTCAGACACCTTCGGCTCACTACATTCAGGAATCTAATACTTTGAAGTTCACACTGCTTTGCTCAATTTCACATCACACACATCACTTTGATTGATCTTGCATCTATCTTGCTTCCCTCTTCACTCTTTCTCACAACTCAAAAAAAATCCACTCTTATTTATATCAACCTCAACCTTAAACATCTTCTCCAAGGTCAACATTCTATCCATTATATTTACAAATTCAAATTAGGTTGGCACCTAAACATTCCCACAGTGGATATGAATTAAATGGGACCAAAACAAAACTTAACCAAGACCCAAAACTAAGTCTCACATGCCACGGTACACATCCATTAATACTTGAATAGTTATGAATGTAGTGTAGACACCAGGTCGATAGTTACTCGTGAAAACACATTAAACATAAAGTACATGCTTCTAAAGTTTTTGATACACCTAACCACAAATCCTCTTGACTCAAATAAGAGAAAAAACCATTAAATCTCCTTCAAAGCCACAAGTCCTACAAAACAACTGTAGAGAAATGTGGAGCAAATAAATTTCTCCCTAACACCTCTGTACAACACTATAAAACTAGTTCAGATATTAGTAAACATAACTTCCTCTCACCAACGTTACAAAACCCAGAATTCTAAATATAGAAACCTCTAACAACCTTGAACAACATATCAAACCCACATAGACATATCATTAATACAAAATAAACATGGAGCATGATCTAGATCATACGGTGAACATTTGCACAACATAGTTTACACTATTTATCAAATTTTCTCAAAAGCAATTGGAAATCAAGTACCAAAGACATCATTTCAGCTCATTACTTCATTCCAACTCATCTCTAGACACTGTAATAAAAAGATAACTCCATGATTCACAACACTTCCTCAATATCTCAACTGCACATGCACAACCCATAACAACCTGGTTTTCCTCATTTTCACAATTTTCTCAAATATCCTCACCATTTTCATCATGCAATAACTTCCTTAACACACAATTGACATCAATGAAAACACTAGTTAGTATACTTCATGTTGACATCAATGACAACACCTTCATACTTGGAACAATCTCTCCCTTTGTTATTGATGACAACACATGACATGAAAAACCAACAAAGACAACATAACAGTTCTAAACACACTTTATTTTCTCCCCTTGAATGATTTGAAAATATACAAAAATTTCTCCATTGATACCTCACACTTTTTCACATGATACTTTCTCCCCCTTTGACATCAATGGAAAAGGATAAAAGTTTTGCATTATTCTCCCCCTTTGACACTGAACCAACATACCTATTGTAAATACTCCCCCTTAGGAGTATACCCAATCAAATCAACAACTCAATGAAAACACACATGACACTACCCACTCCCCCTAAGAGGTAGCCACCAACATCATTCTAGAACAAGAGATAGATCCATTGGACTGACGCATCTCCATATGCATCTAGTTCAATGAAGGAGGGGTAATAACCCCCAACCTCTCCCAAAGATACTCAAAAGTATCCTTAGGAAGAGCCTTAGTAAATATGTCAACAATTTGATCCTTTGTAGACTTGTACATACTCAAGTTTGACCTCATTCTCCATAACCTTCTCTCTTAGAAAGTGATACCTAATAGATATATTCTTTGTCCTTGAGTGCATCACTAGATTCTTTGAAATTTTAATTTCACTTGTATTGTCACAAAAGATCAAAATAGGCTCATCATATACAACTCTGATATCCTTCAATGTCTTTCTCATCCAAAAAACATATGTACAACATGATGCTACTACAATATACTCAGCTTCTATAGTAGATAGAGAAATTGAATCCTACTTCTTACTCAACCATGACACCAATCTACATCCAAGAAAGAATGCACCACCACTTGTACTTTTCCTGTCATCAACATAGCCAACCCAATTTACATTTGAATATGAACTTAATGTGAAATCAATATCCTTATGATACCACAAGCCATAATATGGAGTGCCTCTTAAATATTCAAATATCCTCTTTACTACTACAACATGCATTTCTTTAGGATCTTCTTGAAATCTAGCCACAAGAAAAACTATATGCATGATATCCAATTTAGTAGTTAGATATAGCAGTCCACAAATCATAGATCTATTTTTGATTTGATCAGCCTTAGGTGAATCATCTTCTTTGCTCAATTTATAACCGGTTAACATAGGAGTGCATACCAATTTGGATTCGTCCATTCAAGCTTCTTCAACATATCTTTGACATACTTAGTTTGTGAAATGAAAATCCCCTTATTTGTTTGATTGATTTGCAGCCCAAGGAAGAAATTCATCTCCCCAAACATTGACAATTCAAACTCCTTTTGCATCTCTTCATCAAATTTATTACACATAGCCTCATTTCCACCAAGGATAATATCATCCACATATACAACCACTATCAGGATCTTGTATTCCTCAATTTTGAAGTAAATATTACTATATGTGATGCCCTTACTGAATCCTTGATGTTTCAAATATATGTCCAATCTTACATACCAAGCTCTAGGAGCTTGCTCCAACCCATATAGTGCCTTATTCAATTTACACACCATATCCAGTTGAGATAATAATTGAAATCCTTCTAGTTTTTCCATGTGAACTTCTTCTTCCAACTCTCCATTCAAAAAATCAAACTTCACATCCATCTAATAAACTTTAAAGTCTTTGTATGCTGCAAATACCAACAAATTTTTGATAGCTTCCATCCTAGCCATAGGAGAAAATGTCTCAAATTTTATTCCTTCCACTTGTGAGTAACCCTTACACACAAGTCTTTCCTTATTCCTTACCAATTCTCCATTCTCATTCAACTTGTTTTTGAACACCCACTTAGTTCCAATTATGTTTTTGTTTGCCGGTCTGGGAACCTCAACCAATTCCCAAGTTTGATTTTTCTCAATTTGTATAAGTTCTTATTTTATTTCCTATTAGATGTTGTGGGGTGTTGTTGATATGTGGTTGTCATTGATGTCAACACTATTAGTATTAACTTATTTGAAGCTGTATATGTCAAGGATATTGAGAAATTGTAATGGAATAAGTTGTAGGTTGTTAGTGGTGAAGTGAAGTTTAGTATGTTGGTAAGCTTTGTACATTGATGATCAGAGGCTATGGACTAAAGGGTTTTTTTCTGAGTGTATCTAGTTTATCCATGTCAAATTTCAGAGATCCACGTGAAGATTTGATTGAGTTATGAAGATTTACATTCTGATAGTTTTTCTATTGCTTCAGTTGGTGTTGTTGATTGAAGATGATGCTATTTTAGTTAGTTCAGTTGTTGTGGATGCTTCTCTATTGATTCATGATGTTTGTGGATGTTTCTAGACCGTGCTCTATCTTTTTTGCACATTCGCATTGATTGTTGTGTTCATTGTTGGCGATTTTCTCTTGCATGTTCATGTTTTTCTTGTTCTTGGATGACATGGTGTTTGTAGTGTGTTGTGGATCTTCGAGGAGTAATTAATTGAAGTGTTTTCACATTGGAGATGTTGATTTGGGTCTTCACTAAGCTGTGGCTAACCTTGTTTGATTCGTATTAATAAATCTTTAATGTTTTGGGCTGACAATTTATATTCATTTTAATATTTTATTGAGGCCGACATGAAGTAATGAAATTTCTTGTTGTGGATATATAAGAGTGATTTTTTATTTGAATTTGTGTGTGTGAGTGTATGCCAGAGTGTGCTTCTATGTGTGTGTGTGTGAATATTGATCTAAATCATTCGAAGGCAAAGCAGAGTGTGAAGAAGAGTGAAGAAGTGTTAATGTGCTTAACTGGAACTATGATTGGGCATTAGCAGATGCTATTTTATCAACTCAAATCCCTATAGATGTAATCCAATTCTTTTTGTAAGATAGTGTGTCTTGCATTGGGTGGTTAGCCCTATTGCAATTGAGCAGTGAGCTCTAGGCAGTGTGCCTGAATGCAAGTGCATTCCCCATATTTTCATTTCTTATACTTTTAACAGGGTATAATCTTGTGGACTGACCTCCACCGTGGTTTTTCCCCTAATAGGGTTTCCAAGTAAAAAATATTGGTGTTATGTGTGTTTCTGATGTGTTGATGATTTACGCTTTCATGGTTAATAATCACATTTGAGAATAAGGTTAATAAGTTGAATAAGTTTTAAATTTTGTGACAACTGATTCACCCCCCCTATCAGTTGTTTTCCCTTGTGTTTCCAACATTTCCTTCATCCAATGTTCATCCTTGCATGATTAATTCATTGTTTTAGGTTCAAATTTTGAAAGTAAACATAGGTTTACCTCAGCTTCAACAAATTTTCTTCTTGTCAATACACCTTTCCTTTTTACTCCAATGATTTTTTCTTTGGAATGATTCTTTTGCACATACTTAGGGGTCTTAGGTTTCTTCTCTAGAGCTTCTTCCAATTCATTATGCACTTCTTCATCATCTTTTCCTTCTTCTACTTCTCTATAATCAAGTTCATCTGACACATATCCGTCCATTGTAATTGAATTCTACAAGTTTTCATCAACCTTAATATTTGCACTTTCAATAATCTTTCTCAACCTTTTGTTGTAACATATGTAAGATTTTCTTTTAGTAGAATATCCAAGGAAGATACCTTCATCAGACTTTGTGTCAAACTTTCCTAAGTTTTCTTCTTCTCTTTTGATATGACATTTTCTTCCAAATACTCTAAAGTACTTCACCGTAGGAATCCTTCCAAACCATAACTCATAGGGAGTCTTTGTGTTGTTATCTTTGGATTTTACTCTATTAAGTATGTAAAAAAAATATGAATTGCTTCTCTCTAGTAGAATTCCAATAGATTTTCCTCTTTCATCATAGTCCTAGCAACTTCTTGAATCATCCAATTTTTCCTCTCAACCACTCCATTCTGCTGAGGAGTTCTAGGGGCATAGAAATTCCTCTTTATTGCATTAACTTCACAAAACATGTTGAACTCATTGGAGGTGAATTCACCACCTCTGTCAGACCTCAAACATTTAATTTTTAAATCCATTTCATTCTCAATCATAGCTTTATACGCCTTGAATTTATCTAGTGCATCAGATTTTTCTCTAAGAAAAGTAACCCATGTCATTCTAGAATAATCATCAATCAAAAGCATAAAATACCTATCACCTTGTAGACTACTCACCCTTGTAGTACCACATAGATTTTTATGAATTAATTCCAATAGTCTGGTAGAATATTGTTCATTTCCCTTTAAACTACTCCTTACTTGCTTTCCAAACTGACAATCTCGAAAAACAACATTGATAGGCTTTGTGATTCTGGGTAGGTCTCTCACTGCATGAACTCAACCGAGTCCCACCAAATTATCAAAATTCATATGAAACATCCTCTAGTGCCATAACTAACTATCACTAATCTGCAACATAAAGCAATGACCATCAACACCCTTAAGTTGATAAGTGTTTTCGTTTGTTATCTTACCAGCAACAATCATAGTTCCAAACATTTTTCTGATCTCACATGTTTGATCCTTAAACACAATATTATATCCCTTTCTACACATTTTTCCAACACTCAAAAGGTTATGCCTTAAACCCTTAACATAGTAAACATTATCAGTGTTATGCGTTCTGTCAAAACTGATTGAACCTATTCCACAAATCTTAGCTCCTGAATCATCTCCAAATTTAACTAGTCCTCCATCATATTTTTCAAGTTTAAAAAACTTACTCTTGCCTCTGTTCATGTGATTACAACAACCACTATCAACAACCCAATAATTCTTATCCTCTTCGACATGAAAAATAGATACCAAAGTACCTTAAACCTTATCCTTCTTCTCTGAAATACTTTCCTTCACACAAATTTTAGAGTTAGTAGAACTAGGTTCATCTTTTGTAGCCAGGAACAAGCATTCATTGTCATTGAAGTCTCCATAATCAGATTCATCATCAAAAATACCAACATCTTCTCCATCATAGTAAGCTTTCTTAATCATCTTTCCTTTGTTCTCCTTATTCTTATTTTTTACAACTCTTTTTAGACATCTAGAAGCATAATGACCTATATTACCACATCTAAAACATTTGAAAGGTAGTTTACCTTGGTACTTACCGATGCCCTTCTTTATTTTTCTTACAAAATTAGCTTCCACATCATCAAGATCTTCCTTCTCTGAATCTTCAACCTTTTTTTGGTACTCTAGCCTTGAAAGCGGTTTCTACATTTATACCATTTTTCAAACCCTTTTTTATCATTTCAAAAGAAGTTAGTGTACCAATCATCTAATCTATAGAATAAGTATCAAGATTTGCAATTTCCTCAATAGTAGAGACCTTTTCATTATAAGAACCAGGAAGGGATCTAAGAACTTTCTTTACAACTAGATTCTTTGACTTGTGTAGTAAGACCTCTCATTATGCTCACTAGCTCATCAAATCACTGCATGTATATTTTGATTGTTTCATCTTCAGACATATGTAAGGTCTCAAATTGTGCCTTCAAATTTTGCAGTTTTGCTTATTTGTATTTTTCATCTCCTTCATAAATGCTTTCTAGATTATCCCAAACCTCTGTAGTAGTCTTCAAACTCATGAATTTCACTAATTTAGTATTTGAAAGACTATTCACAATACTAAATCTTTCCTTAGCATTGATTTCATGCGCCTTAATCTTTGTACTTGTACTTGGACCATTTGCAGGTGGAGTATATGTAGTCTAATAAGCCTTTTAAACCTCAAATCCATGAGTTTCCAGCTATCCTTTCATTTTTTTCTTCTATAATGCATAATATGTGCCATCGAATCTATGGAATTCCAAAGAAACCTTGTTCACCATCTCATATCTACCTCAAGCAGTTAAGCTCTTCTCCAAGGAACCTTACTTTGATACCAATTGTTGAATGAACAAGACAAATGAGAAGGGGGGGTGAATCAATTGTAGCTAATTAAAACATCAAAAAACCTCAACAACAATCAAATCCGCATGCATTCATTAACCCCTTATTCTATTATAATGATTAAACATGAAATTTATATAACACAAACTAAAATAACAAAACCATGCACAAGAGAACACTAGATTTATGTGGAAATCCAATGAGGGAAAAACCATAGTGAGGATTAGCTCACAATATAAGTAATTACAAAACTAGTACAAGGGCTTATTGCTAAAATATGACACACTATCAAAAAGGATCACAGCCAGGGCTACTACCACAAAAGGAACTACAAGAAGATAGAAGAGAAATGTTACACAAAGAACACTTTCTCAATGCAACAAGGAATCCACCATAATGCTCCAACACTTTTGCAATCTAGCATGAAATATTTTAGAAACCTTCGGCTCACTACATTCAGGAATCCAATACTTTGAAGTTCCCACTACTCTACTCAAATTAACATCACACACATCACTTACATTGATCTCACATCTATCTTGCTTCCCTCTTCACTATTTCTCATAACTCACAACATCTCCACTCTTATTTATATCAACCTCAACATTAATAATATTCTCCAAGGTCGACATTTTATCTGTTACATTTACAAATTCAAATTAGGTTGGCACCTAAACATTCTCGTGGTGGATATGAATGAAAGGGGACCAAAACAACACTTAACCGATACCTAAAATCAAGTCTCACACACAACACTACACATCCATTAATAATTGAACATTTTTTAATGTAGTGTAGACATTAGCTCGACCTTTACCTGTGAAAACACATAAAACATTAAGTACATGCTTCCAAAGTTTCTGATGCACCTAACCACAAATCCTCTTGAAAAAAATAAGAGAACAACACCATTAATTCTCCTTCAAAACCACAAGTCTTGAAAATAAACTGTAGAGAAATGTGGAGAAAATACATTTCTCCTTGACACCTCTATACAACACTGCAAAACCAATTCACATACTAGTAAACACAACTTCCTCCCACGAACAATCCAGAACCCAAAATTCTGAATATAGAAACCTCTAACAACCTTGAGCAACATATCAAATCCACACAGGCATAACATTAATATAGAAGAAATTTGGAGCACGATTCAGACCATACGCTAGACACTTGCACAACATAGTTTACTCTGTTTATCAAATTTTCTCAAAAGTACTTGGAAATCAAGTACCAAAGACATCATCGCAACTCATTACTTCATTCCAACTCATCTCCAGACACTACAATAAAAATATAACTACATGTACTCATAACACTTCCTCAATATCTCAACTACACATGCACAACCTGTAACAACCTATTTTTCCTCTTTTTCACAATTTTCTCAATATCCTCGATAGTTTCATCATGCAATAACTTCCTTAACACACATTTGAAATCAATGAAAACACCTTAATACTTACAATAATATCAATCAACCCATGTCCATAAATAATTTATTAACATATGCAACAAATAAATCATTCAAACCCTAAATATCACACTTCCACTTGCAACAAAATACAAATTACTAAAATAAACTCCAACTATTCAACACATTGAAAATTCCTGTGTGAAATTGCTCCTGGAGACTATTAGAACCACTAGTTTCAGGCCTTAATCTCCTTGGTTTACTAGCCTCAGAGATTATTTCTTCTTTGATTTCTGAGCCTCAGAAGAATACAAAAACCTATGAAG
The DNA here is from genome assembly GCA_007258455.2 of Sequoia sempervirens. NCBI lineage: Eukaryota > Viridiplantae > Streptophyta > Pinopsida > Cupressales > Cupressaceae > Sequoia > Sequoia sempervirens. The sequence continues at coordinate 742,583,783 of VDFB02058242.1, read as the reverse complement.
GAAATTATGCAAGAATTAATTCGAAAAGCAAGAAATTGCATTTTATGTGTTTCCTTCTTCATGAAGCTTCTTAGGCACCAAAAATTCATGCCATGAAGAATGGAAGGAATCTTACAATTCAAAATTTGAAACCACTTTCCCATAAATGAACCTCCACTTTCTCCACCTAAATAAAAATTGCCATTTAATCCAAATTTTTATTTTATTTCAAGAAGGCTAATAACTACCAATTTTGAACTTCTCCAAGTTCCACACCCTTTTTGGCTCCAAATATTGAAATTTCTATTTAATAATTTGTTAGTAAAATATGATACAATTATTTCACCATAAAAGACATTATTTTCCTGATTTATCTAGAGGACTGGACTTACTATATTAGGATAATCAGCCTTACTAAAAATAGAAAATGCCATTTCTAGAAAAAGAAATTTTTTAGAAAAAGGGACATGAAAAACCTTAATAAACCATCAGGCTCAAAGTGAAATCCTTCATACCTTGGTTCTTGCGGATTATACAAGAGTTCTTGCTTGACTTGCTCATAATACTCATCACCCTTGGATTTTTGCAACACTTGACCCTTGAAATTAGTTTGAATTGATATCATTGAGGAGATAGGCCTCCTTCAACTTAGGGAATTGACTACCCAATTTTCCTTTCCCTTGATATAGTTGATGTTAAAATCATAATTTGATATTAATTCCAACCATCTCCTTTTTCATGCATTTAGATTAGGTTGGTAAACTAATAATTCACACCATGATGGTCGGTCTTTAGTTCAAAAGGTTTCCCCAATAGATAGTGTCTCCACATCTGCAATGGATGGATAATTGTTGCTAATTCCAAATCATGTGAAGCATAATTTTTCTGATAAGGTTTTAGTTTCCTCGACTCATAGGCTATGAGTCGACCATCCTACATCAATACTCCACCCAAACCTTCTCATGAAGCATATATGATGATAATAATATTTCCATTTTAATCAAGTACTTTTAGTATCGAAGTTGTCAACTTCTCCTTGATTTGGTCAAATGCTACTTGAAATTTTTGAAACCATTCAAACTTCTTACCTTTTCTCGGCAAGGAGGTAATGGGAAAAGCTATTCTAGAAAATTTTGCAACAAACTTCTGATTGTAACCAACTAGACCCATAAAACTTCTAACTTTTGACACATTCTTAGGCACTGACCATTCAAGCACTGCTTTTTTTTGCTAGGTCAACTACAATCCCATCTGCTAAAATCACATGACCTAGATACTACACTTCCTTTTGAAAGAATTTACACTTAGAGATTTTATCATACAACTTATGCTCTCTTAATCATTGGAGAACAATATCTAGATGTTAGAGATGTTCCTCTTCATTCTTGGAGTAGATGAGAATATCATCTAAGAAGATCAACACAAACTTATCCAAGCAGTCCCTAAATACATTATTCATTAGGTTCATGAATGTTGAAGGTGCATTCGTTAGTCCAAATGGTAGGACCATGAACTCGTAATGACCATACCTAGTCCTAAAATCTATTTTGAAAATGTATTCATCCTTGATCCCCAGTTGATGATAACCTAAACATAGATCATTTTTTGAAAACACTGCCACTCCTCACATCTGATTGAAGAGATCATCGATACATGGTAATAGATGCTTATTCTTTATCATTACCTTATTAAGCAAATGATAATCAATGCACAAGCACATTGTACCATATTTATTTTTTACAAAGATCATTGGTGCTCCCCAAGGTGAAATACTAGGTCTTATTAGGCCCTTGGATAACAATTCATCCAATTGAGATTTTAGCTCCATTAATTCTATTGTGGTCATCCTATATGGAACTTTGGATATAGGCTCTACCCCTGGAACTATGTCTATGGAGAAATAAAACACTATCTTAGGAGGTAATCTAGGTAGTTCATATGGAAATACATCTGTAAAGTTCCTTAGGATAGGATATTTCTCCCTATCTAACTTTCCTGATTCTACCAACTTGCCATCTTCAACTTCTTGGAGGTTTTGAGGTCCATAATATACTACATCATCTTGAGAAATGAACTCTTTGAATTCCTCAAGTTTCTCCATTTTCATTGTGAAGATTTGACATCCTTTCTTCTTTTCTCTATGCATTTATGCAGCAGAGATCTACCACAACTTAACTTCTCTAAGCATTCCTTGAAATGATACCTAGTTTTCTAGATCATCTAAACATTCTACTATTTTTGCATGAAAATCTACTTTGTTCCTATGTTTCCATAGCCAGATCATCCTTAAAATGACATATAAGAACCTAAGGGATCTACATACAAATTCACTTCCCTAGAGAAACTTGGAAGTTCAACCCTTGCTTTGAATAAACATTGATCCATCTTAGCTCTTGTTTGGTTTGCATATTCAACAATCCAAGATTTTTCTATGTAGCCAACTTTTCTATAAATTTTACTAGCTTTACTAGGAGATTTTTTTTTTTTGTAGTACTGGTATCTATTAAAATTGAGATGGGTGTACCAAATAAAGTACCTAGAATCTCTACTAGAGCAATTTGGTACTCTTGTTGATTGTCTAACACCGCATAAATCCTTTGCTGGAATGGTACTCATTGAGGAGGTAGAGGGTTCCCATGTGGTTGTGTCCCTGGTGGTTTTTTGGGACTTATTTTTAAAGTGATCTCCACCACACATAAACTATCCTTTCAACAGTCCTTTCCTTATTATAGGCCTTCAAGAACTACCTTCATTCCTACCGGTATTGTTGTTCTTTTTGTTCCCCCTACGATCCCTTCTCGATTCATTTTGTAAATTACAAAATCCTTTATCCCCTTTCCTTTGATTTTTTTCCCCTTCACTAGCCCTCTTTGTTGCTGGATTGGCTTGAGACAAATTAAACTTCCTCTGATTCTTTTCATGGTAGTTCAAGATAGATTTAATCCTCTGCTCTTGCTTAATGGCTTTCTCATACACTAGGTCCATGGTAGAAGGACCGTGCACATCTACCTTTCCACTGATTTGGGCATTGAGGCCCATGATGAAATACCTTATGAAAAATCACTCATCCTTTTGGTACATAGGTACGTACCTTGGGATACGAGTGAATTTATCCTAGTATTCGTTAACTGAGGAATCTCCTTGCCTCAAGTTCTGAAAGTCAGTAAGATTTTGATCATAGAATGGTTGAGGTAGCCACTTATTTCAAAATATTTCCATGAATTCACTCAAAGTAATATTTAAGGAACTTAGTGAAAGATCTATCTTTTTATTCATCCACCAGTTGGATGCTTCTCAAGTCAACTAGAATTCTCCCCAAACGACTTTAGTTATCTCAGAGTAATTTCTGATTTAAAAATGATTTTCCATCTCTGTGAACCATGCCTCAGCCACATCCCACTGGTGCTACCTTCAAACTTCAGAAGGATGATCTTCCTCATATCTCAAGATAGCTCACTTGCAAGTCACTTCCTTTTACCTCCCTTTGATCTAGACTGTGACTCATCATCCTCATGTTCACTTGATTGAGTATGATCATGAGAGTTTCCCCTTCATCATTATTAGGATCTTCTTGTTCCTCCCTTTCTTTTCCCTTACCTCATGCTCGAGGTTCATAATTATTTCTCTTTCCTCATCCATCATGGCTAAAATATGATCCAATTAGCCTCAACATTTTCTGCACATTGTCCTACTTCTTGGCTTCCCCAAAGGTTAGTTCTAGTTCTAACCACTTTTATCAAGAAAAGTTATGCCTGAAGGTTTCATATTTAATTAGATCCTAAGAAGATCTTCATAGCACTCAAAAAATTTCAAAAAGAACAAATATTCACACATAAGAAATTGAAAGAAGATCTTATACACAAGTTTTCTAAAACATGATTTTTATTCAGATTAGTAGCATTTCAATATCCTTGCATTTACATGGAATGACTATTCAAATAGTCAAGGGGAGAGTATCCCTCAGATTCAATTTCTGATACATAACTAAGTGGGGTGTACACTTCAAATTTTTGTTCACATTCAAAGTGAAAAGGAAAATAACCTTTAGACCTATTCTTAGATACATAGTTTTAGGAAATATATCCCTCCATTTCACCACTAGAGGATACTACAATAAATTATGAAACAGGAAGAATACGATGGTCCCTAAAGATCAGGGTAGGATTAACACTACATTCTGAGGGCATATCCCTGGAAAGTGGTAAAGAAATTGACTTTGTCGGAGAGACAAGAGGTACAAAGTTAGTAGCCTCATGCATCCTTTTTCTCTCTTGACTAACATGAGATAAGGTATGAATAAAAGTCTCATTGTCCCTCAACCAAATGGTGTTATCTTAATTTTTCCCCTCTATGGTTCGAACAATGGCTTCCCTTTCTTTCTTGGCCTTTAGGTAGTGCTCATTGCCGATTTCTGACTTCCTTGCAGTCATTTTGAGATACACCATCTTGGCACAAGAATTCCAAACATTAAACTTGTATGATGTTGAATGAAAGCATAGTGATCACATAGGTTCCAGAGCTAAACCTGGTAGCTCTGATACCACGTGTAACATACCCATTGTTCTACCCATTAATTTTACTATGTTTTACCCATATGTGAATAGTTTATGATACTAACACTTAGTCAATAAAATTGTTCTTTTCTAATTGAATAAAAAAATGCACAATTTATACAAACTCATTTCAAATTTCATATTGCATTACAAAGAAACTTTACTAAATTCCAAGAATGAATCCATATTACATAATTTCATTATAATATTTTCTATTTACAAATTCTCAATAGAATAGAGTTACATGATTACATACATAACTTCCATAAGCTTAATGAAACATAGATATAAATGGTCTAGATGTCCTTTATGGCATACATCCACAAATATTGGCCACCAATTGTATGAGGGAGAGCATCACTCAAGTGCTTTTCCACCAACCACAGACTAAGTGTTGTTCCCTGCACATCTACCTAACTAGTAAGATGGCCCTACCCTTCAACGAAGAGATTGGTTTGGTAACCTCATAAACTAGCCTTCCTGAGCATGGTTTTGTGTCCTACAAATCTAGAGCTACCATACATTGGCAACAACCTACATGTATGTCTTTCCCTACCTAGTTTACATCCCTATATCACAGTGAACTGGCAGTGTAAACATTGGCTATTTACACTACTTTGGCCAAAGAATTAAACACCCATTACTTTGAGTGTAGGTCGTATGTTCACCCAATCTTAGATCAATTTGGTATTTTACCATTCATACTCTTACACACATAAAATACTCTCCATTTAAAAAGGTCATGACATGACATATTGACTAACTAGGTTACACCCTTTCTCATGGATTATCCTAATCCGAGGAATAGCCAAGCTAACAACCCATGTTCAAACTGACATTCCTACTAAAGTAATTCAAAGCAACTTCATATCTCAAACTTCACAACTTATACAACATTCATATAATCTTAACTTAGTATAGTTCATATTAACAACATAACCACTCAAAATCCAATATATATGGTATATATGTGTAGACGTTCAAATTATCCTGATTAATATCATGCACTTGATTCTAATTCACTAACACCAATTCTTCCATAATCACTTCTTTACTAACCAATTAATTGAATAATCCTTATTTAGTTAATTCATTGAGATTCCTCTTTTAATTAAATTAATCTTCATTTGATTAAATCTAATGTTCTTTTAATTAAATAAATCATTTTATTTAATTAAATCCTAAAGTCATCTCTTTTAATCAAACTTTATTTGATCAAATCTAATGTCCTTCATTTAATTGAATAAATCAAACTTTATTTAATTAAATCATTAACCTCCCAACTATGTTCTCATTTGATTTAAATAAATCTAAATATCTAAATCAAATTCATATCAACTAATTCCATCTAAGTTAATTAAATCCTAATTAACTCGTAACACTAATCCTCCTTTTCTCTAGCTTTTGCAACTTGCACATGTAAATCATTTTTTTTGATTTATTAATTCTTCTATTTCCATTCAAATATGACATATTCTTGGAATATTCCATCTATTTGACATCTCCCTCCCAAAGGACCTTTGTCCTCCAACATTGCATTTATGGCTCTTACATGTCCCTTTTCTTGAGCCAACTTGGCATTAACTCATCTTACAACTCTTCCTCCACAAGCCATATCTGTTAATCAAAATGTGCTCCACCTCCCTTCATTAGCATGTTGACAAGTGGCACAATGCCATTGGTTCAAGTTTAATCTCACATTCTTCCTATTTCTCATTCCTCCATCCTTATTTCCTATAAATAGAGGACTTCTTTGTTTATTTGGGAGATACTACTACTTGCAAGGTTACTATCTATAGATTTGAGCAAGTTCATACACATTTTCATCCAAGTTTTCATAGATTTCATCAATCTTAGTAAGGTTATCAACAATTTTCATCAAGGAGCACACAATCATCATCAAGATCATCAAGGAATTGGGAAAGGGCTTCTTTCCACATCAAAGAAGCACCAATTCCCCCATGTGATGCTAGTTTGAGCACTTTTGAATAAGATTTCATTAGTTTTCATTGAATATGTTACTTTGTTCTCTTGTTCATTGTGTTTGAATGAATTTCATGGGGAATGTTTGTTATAGACTTGTTTATTGACTAATGGTTGATTGTTTGACCATGTTGGAGCAGGTCTAGACAAAGAATTCACATTTTGGCACTAGGAGGGAAAATCTTTCAAAATTAACACATTTTTTTTGGATAATTTCATTGTTTTTTCAATTTTTTGTGCTTTCAAGAAACAACGGCACTAAGAAGGACAAACAACGATGCTATCAGTCCAGTGTCGCTATATAGCGATACTGCCTCTACTCCAAAAAGTGACACTACATTGATTCTCCCGTGGACTAGACCAATCAAACTCCAAAGGGCGACACTAAAGAAAAATAGCAATGCAATCATAGTCTTTGTTTCTCCATAGAGTGACGTTGACTTCACTAGAGTGACGTTGATTCTCCAAACAATGATGCCTTCATGGATTGCGACACTAGGGTTGGGTAAAAGGTGAACTTTCAAGTTTATTTTAACATGTGCTTCTTTTTTTATCACCTTAAATTTTTAACATTTTTTGTGGCTTTGTTTTTTATAGATTGACCAAATTTTGTAGGTTGAGGTGATCAAGAAGGGAAGGAGGAAATAAGGAGAATATTTCATATGGAACATTCTATCTCTTGATTGTAACAATTGTTTTTAAACACTTTGGGAGCATTTATAATCCCATCTTTAGGATATTGTTATCTTCAGTTTTAGGACTCAAATAAATTTCGTTTGGGTTTTAAAAAGAACAATCAAAGGGTTAAAAATAACATTAGGAACTTACTAGATTTGTTTTTGGATTTTAAGAATTGAACAAACAACTCCAAACATTTCATCTTGGTGCTATAAAAAAGAATCCATTACTACTTTTGAAGTCTAAAATGAACATGTGTCTTTCTTGTTTTACAATATTTTTTACAAACTAATATCATTTAAAAGGTGCATGCACTTCTCTCACGCTTCATGATGATCTTGAGAATCAAAAGTCTTTTGGTGATATTAGGTTATCTAAAATATTTCCTCCACACTTCAATTTGGCACTTTTAAAAATTGAACAAATCTTGCTAGTGTGAACTATGTATATTGTGTGTGTTCTCTCTTTGTTCACACAAACAGAGAATGATTGAACTATAGATGTACTTACTCTCTTTTTTTACCTTTATAGGGCTTTCCTTGGTGGGAAAAATTACTTACCCCAAGGGAATGGCCCAAACTATAACAAGCATAAGCCAAGCTGTTCCAAACTGCTATATAAATTTGTGGTTGCGATGAAAATCATAAACAATGGGAAGTGGTGTATGATAACTCTCCCCCAGTATCTTTATGATGTGTAAAGCCATTTTTCTAAGGGTTGGGATATCTCTCACAATGATTTTATCATTGCACCCCCTAAACTAGATGCCCTTACTATGAACCTTTATTTAAAATCCAAAATCCCAATATTTGTTGGCGTTAGGAGGTCGGACCTCCAGAGTTGTCCCACATACTTGCGAGTCTTTGTAGAGATGAAAATTTCATCATGGGAGATTCATGAGAATTGAAGCTTAGATGACCCATAGAAGTGAGTGTCATGGAGGGGAGCCAGTGTGGTCAAGCTTCTAGTAATCCGCTCTGAATAAGCACAGCTAGATTTATCCAAGTGGGAATTCAATAAATATTTCTTTTCCATCCTAGGATTGTACAATTTTGAGTTAGTTAAACACATTGTTTGGATCCAAAATATTGAAAAAAAACATTCAACAAGGACATCAAATTTCAAACCTTTTGAAGAAGCAAATACCTTTGGAGAATCCAAGTGCTACTGCTTGTCCCTTGGGATTTCATCCTTAGAGGCTTCTAAGTATTTGGTTTTATATCTCAATTTGCTCTCTAAAGTCAACATTAGTGAAATATTTCATTTATTCTCTTGATTTCCAGATAATGTACTTTATGGGATGAAAAGAGATTGAGACATTAGACATTTAGTTCAAAAGCTAAGAAAGAAAGTGTGTTGTGGTAAAAAGGACTCATTAAGAAAAGATAAAAGACAAATTGAACCTCACATGTGTTTTCTCAAATGATTTCCCGCAAGATCAAAGTTCCAAAACCAAATTCCATCCATCAAAACAAATGTCTTAGTCCAAGGAATCTAAAGAAATGTCAATCTATGCTTTACGAAGTTAGGGAAAGATTGGTCTATAAACTTTTACAAATGTGCTTCAAACAAAAATCCCAATTTGTATTCATTCTATTATTGTCAAAATCCAAGTCTTTTTCAACGTTTGGAGTATCTCACTTTGTAGGGTTAACAAGTTCTTGGAAGTATGTCATGTTCTTCAATATGGAGGTCTTGTAAAAAAAATTCTCTCTAAGTCTCTTAGGATCAAAATCAACACTTTCATCCATCCCCCAAACATCAATTAAAACCCATCTCACAAAAAAATCTTAGAAATCTTGGAAAAAATCCTTCATACTATACTTTTAGAAAATCAAATCAAAATCATCTTGTTTGACCAAGTGTGTGTGGATGCATCCTTCTCCATACACTTAGTCAAATTATCTCCTTGTGGACAAATTTATTCCAAGACAACATCTAACCTCTCAGAGTTTATGATTTCATTATCAAATCCAAATCAAATCAAAATCAAATCCAAGTCAAGTCAAAACCAAATCCAAAATGAAACCCAAAATTAAAAATCCAAAGTCCTAAGTTCTAGTATCTCCTTCAAGGTTTCTTAAAATTTGAATCATTCACATCACGCATATTTCATCATCTCATCACCACTCTTTGATCCTTAACATCTTAGACTTTCTTTTTTGTACCTAAAAATTTGACCAATCTAAGGAGTTAGAGGTTCACCTCCCACATTCCTAAAAATTGATCATTATTTTATGGTCCAAACTGGATCTCAACACAAGAAGAACATGGAAAAAAACAAAGAAACATCCTCTTCAATTGAATTGAGTCAAACTACACCTGAAATCAACCCCATTGGATCTATCAATCCCCTAGTCAACCTTTCTCAACTTCCACACGATCTTCAAGAGGGAGGTTGCCAAGTGGAGGATATCACCGATAATGTACTAGGAATGACTCAAGATGAAATCATAGAAATGGTCCAAAACACCAAAATCACAAAATTGTTAACACAATGATGAGGCTTAATCCTTCACAATACATGTTAGAACTAGCAAAGGAAGGGGCTAAAATCCCTTCCGATTATGATGTAAGCACTATTGTGGAGAAACCTCTCAGGATTATGCCACTGGTCTCATTCACACCTTCCTTCTAAAACATCATTCAAACCATCCCACAACTAATTTCATCTCATGCACCAAGTCAACCAATAGTTACCAAGGAGAGTTCATTGATTCATGCTCTTCAAACACATCCCCTTGTAAACAACCAAGACTTAGATGCAAACACCATCTTGGGTCAATCCATTCCCCAAAATCCGAAACACCCATATGTTCTACTCATCTTTCATGACCCCAACAACCCATCCTCTTTCTCCGCAACACCAACATATTCCCTTAACACACAAGTCTCTCTCCCCATGACTTCACAAGGAGAAGGTGGACTATTTGGACAAGGCAAGATCTTTTATCCCTCATCATCATCACTTTCTCAAGGAAACACACCACCCATCTTTTGACCATTCCCCCCTCTACCATTAACATCCACACCAATTCTTAGTTTAGGGAAACCCCCTTTACCACTCCTCAATCAAAAAAATAAAAATAATCCTCCAATTGTGAATCAAATCAATATACCAAATCCTCCAATCATACCACCAATATACACTAGGAGATACCAATCCAAACAACCTAATCAATCACTGTACCACCTATAAATATGGTCTCCCAAGGAACTATCATATCAACCAAACCATCTTCCACATAACCCCCTATCATCAATCCAACAACTCCTCTCATCACAATATCTCACACCATTCTGAATCCTCCACCACCACCACCAAAACCAAACATGGAAAACCAATACAACATCACACTACAAGCTGCCCAACAAGCCTATCAAAAGGAACTTCAACAAGTTACACAAGCTACACAGCTAGACACCCAACAAGTGCAAACACAACAAGCTACACAAGCTACACAACTAGCTGCCCAAGCTACCCAAGCAACACCAGTAGCAAAAGCAACACAAGCCGCACAGGCTACATAGGTTGGACAAGCTGCCCAAGAAGCTCAAGCTCAGGAACAAGCCCAATAGGGACAAGTGCAAGCACAATATCAAGCAGCTCAACAACAAGCATATTAGTAAGCTTTGCAAAAATACCAAGCACAACAAGAAGCAGCTCAACAACTAGCCCAACAACAAGCATTGTTGGCACAACAACAACAAGACCAACAACAAGCATTGTTGGCATAACAAAAATTGCAAGCATACCAACAAGCATTGATCACGTAGAAAAGCTTGCAACAACCTCCCACAAACATGCAAAACATGCCACCTACCACTCAAATGATCAAACCACCCCAAAACACATTCATCCCACCACCTGATCAGCAAAATGATGTGACTGCACAAATCAAATTGCTCTCAGAACAATTGCTAGACCTCCAATCTGGAAAAACAATGAAAACACCAAGAAATTTGTGCCCCTATCCATTCGACAGAAGCATCGCAATGGTACCATTCCAAAAAGGATTTGAAATCCCTAAATTTGACAAGTATTGTGGGATGGGTAATCCTGAAGATCACATCAGGGAATTCTAGGTGCATTTTCTGGAAGTTGCATATGATGACACATATCTAATGTGATTATTCCCTCAAAGTTTGGCTAGACCAGCAATGGAATGGTTCTCTCGCCTTCCTCTCAGAATCAAAAATTTCCAAGAAATTGTGAACACATTCATATAGAATTATGCATTCAACATAGGCATGGATGTGAGTATCGAGGAACTATCTACTCTCAAACAAGCTAAGGTGGAAAAATTCACATACTTCTTAAAATGATGGTGATCCAAGGCCAATAGGAGAAATTGGACCATGCCAAAAGAACAACAAATCTATACTATCATTGCCAATCTCAAAAAAACCTTGTCCTTCCGTCTAAAAATGAAATGCATCACCACATATGACCATTTGATCCCCAAAGCGCTCAACATCGAAAGAGCCCTTATCACACAAGGGGGGACACCCACATATCAAGAATATCAAGATAACTGCCCATCAACTAGTTACAACAAAAAACCTCACATATTGGAAAAGAACAAAAATGTCACTAACAATGGTGTCATTGATGCCAAAGTTGTCATCAATGCTCCAAGGAAAAACACATAGTCATATCAACAATTACAAGGAAAAAATAAAAACAACACAGAAGCCAAGACAGTGTCACAACAACCCAAGAATCAAGAGGTTGATAATCTGAATAATCAAGGGGGACCAACCCCACGAAACAAGTATCCCCCCAAATAAAAATACACACCCCTTGGGGAATCAATCAAATCTTTCATGAAAAAACTTGTATAGGAGAATCTCATTAAAATCCCTATTTATGAGAATTATTAGGAGCCCCAAGTGAAACCGCCATGTTATAATGAAAATCACCTTTGCAATTTTCATAAAATCAAGGGGCACACAATGGCCAGTTGCGTGAGATTAAAAATTTTGATCCAAGAACTTATCAATGACAGAACCATAAATGTTGAACAACCTGCAGGAAATCAAGACCTTAAAATATACACGAATTTGGTGCCAGATCGCAACAAAGGGAACAAAAATGGAAAGAAGAGTATGGAAATGTAAACCATGTTTACGATCATGTTGTTGTGTCCTTAGATTAATGGGTCACCGTTGTTAATGTCAAGGTAGCCAAATCCGATTGTGGAGTCACCACATGTGGTGGAAAGGTTACAATTTTTGGACCATCCCAACCATCCAAGGCACCAACCTCTAATCCAAAAACTATTCCCAATGGTTGTAATGTCATGGACCAGCTGAAAAGAAACCCCGCTTAGATCTCCATCATGGAGTTGCTGAAGATCTCACCCACACATAGGAAGATCCTAGAGGAAGCACTAGCTTCATCCACTATCCCCATAGATCTTGATGCAAACCAATTCCAAGCTATGGTCAAATACATCACCACACAACATCTCCTAACATTTTTTGATTAGGACTTCCCAACTCAACCATATCATAGCCACACACTCCATCTTGAAGTCCTAGTCCATAAAAATGAAGTCAAAAGGGTCTTGGTGGATGGGGGTGTAGGTCTAAATATCTATTCTCTCAAGATAATAAAGAATCTAGGATTCTCTGAGGATGTCATTGAAAAAGGTAAAAGTATAAAAATTAGGGCATATGATTATTAGGAATGAGTGTCTCAAGGAACTATTCAACTCCCTATTCAAGTAGGGCCATCCATCATGGAAACTACATTCCAAGTCCTTGATCTTGATTTACCTTATAATATCCTCCGGGGGCACCTAGGGATCCATGGAATGCAAGCTATTGCATCTACCTTCCATCAATGTGTCAAATTTCCCTATCAAAATCAATAGGTCACAGTCCATGGTAACCCCAAGCTATTTTATTATTGCAAGAACCGAGAAGCCAAGTACTACAAAATCCCTCAAGTCCCAAAGAATGATGAAGGCCCTACAACATTTTATGTAGACCCATCCACCTTAGCCTCCACTTCTAAGACAAAGAAACCTACCATTCTAGAAATCTCTGATATCAAATTCATTATCCAAGACAATGGGTGTGGGGATTACAAAATGAAAAAGAGTTCCATTGTAGTAGGAGAGTTACCTCAATCTCCTAGGTCTCGCAGATAGCTCCAACCAATTGAAACATTAGCCCAAACCTTTAAAGCATACCCCTCCAGATTCAAATGCTAGGGAGATTTAAGCCAAGAGGTGGTAGAAAAAAATGACATATCTAGTTTGATATATCAAGATGAAAGGACCGTGCTTGATCTTCCTATGGATGATAACAACAAAGGACTACAGATAATGCTTGGCATGGGCTATAACAAAAACAAGAAACTTGGGAAGAATGACAATGGTCTTCTACTACCTATCATTCTTGAGAAGCGTATAAGAAATCTTGGCCTTGGATGTACCCTTCCAGAAATAACCATACTTGGAAAAGGTGCCCCGGTTAGGAAAGTCAAAGCCTTCCCTCAGTTACTGGTATCCATAGGTCTACCTTTAGATAACTTTACCTTTGACATAACTGATGTATGTGATGAGGATCCCATAACTGATCTACCCATGCTATTCGAGGATTCCCCCCTTCTCATGATTATTACCCTATCTTTTCAGTCAAACAACTAAACCCATGAGCTAAACTTAGTCTATCCCCAACTCATCGATTATGACCAATGAGGACCACCAATTTTGGACACGTTAAAAAATGATGAGGCTCTCTCAGAATTCATGGGATTACAGGATACTATAACATATGGAGATCACAAAGTTGGGTTCAACATTGTGCTAGACACACATGCCTATTATGGGGAAACGATTGAATCCCTCATTCGTAAAAGTGAAAATTTAAGAATAATATCTAGGTCTTTGAGTGAAAACCACACTGTGGCACTCTTTGACCTGAAAATAGTAAAAACAAAGGACACATCCAATGTTGAAAACCTCTCTAAGGTGCCAGAGGATGAGGGATTCAATCTTCCTCTTAGTGCTATTCATCAGGAGAAGTCAGCAGTCTTAGCATAAAAGTGCAATCGAGTCAACTTGGGAATAGAAGAAACACCACACATAACTTTCTATGCAGAATCACTTTTGATAGAAGAACAAGAACTCCTAGCTATGTTTCTAAGAGAAAGAAAAATAAACTTTGCGTGGACCTACGTTGACATGTCTGGCCTTTATCTAGAAGTTATGGTTCACCATCTAGCTTTCTATCTATAAGCAAAACCAGTAAGACAAAACTTGAGAAAGATGCATCCACAAATAACATTATTGGTCAAGATGGAATTACAGAAGCTCCTTGATGCTGGTTTCATATGGCCAATTAATAATCCAAAGTGGGTTTCAAATCTTGTACTTGTTTCAAAGCCCACTAGTGGCATCCACATCTACACTAACTTTAGAGATTTGAACAAAGCATGTTTGAAGGATGATTTCCCTCTCCCAAACATAGATATGATTTTGGATATGATGGTAGGGTATGAAATTCTATCACTAATGGATGGATTCTTAGGGTACAATTAGATCATGATAGCTAAGGATGACCAACACAAGACAACTTTCACTTGTCCATGGGAGACATACTATTGGAACATGATGCCATTTAGGTTGAGGAACAAAAGAGCTACCTATCAAAGAGCTATGACACTAATCTTCCATGACATGATTCAAAAAATTATGGAAGACTATGTGGATGACATATTGGCCAAATCAAAGAAACGTCGGGACCACATAGGGTATGTGCAGGATCATGATGGGCCAAAAAGTGGCAATATGATGGGTATATATAGGGTATGTGGCTGATGAATTTCTTTTACCCAAAATTGATGAAATGAAAAAGGTTTTTAAAGGAGATTCTTAGCTTTCCACCAATATAAATTATGCTTTATTTTGAATTTAATAAATAATTATTTTTTATTTTCTATTTGAATTACGACTAAATTCCTTATTGATAGGCTGATTGAAAAACATCTATAGCTTTCAAACGGTATCATATTTTTTGAATCCAAAACATGCTTCGCATACTATATGATTAAAAAAATAAAACTGAATTTCATGAAGTTTTGACCAAGTTAAGGTGGTCGACATACGAGTTTTTATATTTTTTTAAAGTTGTAATAAAAAATTCAGAATTAATTATTTACTTGGAAACAAATTACAAAAAAATATGCATCACATTAGGACATGAGTCCTCTACCTATATCTAAAATATTATAAAAGAATATTATCATCTTATTGTGGTTAGGGTGGTGACAAACACCGCTTCTTATTTTTCCTTGAAATTTAAGTACTACTGCATTGAAATTTCAAATTTTACAAAAAAAAAACTAGTAGTTTAGAAACTACATTCAATTTGCTACAGATTCTATTCTTACACATTTTTGAAATAATATAGATAACTTATTCAAATTTTTACGTCAAGTTGCCTAACTCTGATTTTTTTGAATTTTTTGCCACTTAAGGGCCTATTTTTTCCATGATGATGCTGCACATGCCCATAGCAGCATTAGGCTCCATCTTCGACCGACTAGAAGAATACAAGGTCATGCTCAATCCAAAAAAGTATTTCTTCAGGGTGCAATAAGGAAAGTCACTAGGATACATTGTATCTATGAGAGGAATTGAGATTGACCCTACCAAAGTCAAAGCAATTATGAAGATGGAGGCACCAAGAACCCTTAAGCAGTTGAGGGGTTTGCAGGGAAGACTCCAATCCATCTACCAGTTTATAGCACAGTTAGCAGATAAGGCTATCCCATATTCTCATCTACTCCACAAAGAGGTAGCATAAAAATAGGACGAGAAATGTGACCAGGCTTTTAATAAGATCAAAGAGTACTTGCTCACACCACCAATTCTCATGCCACCAATTCTAGGAAAGCCATTGATCCTATATATATCTACAACATCAACCCTTGGTGCTCTCTTCACTCAACATGATGAAAATGGGGAGAGAGCTATTTACTACATCAACAAAACCATGGTAGGACATGAGTTGAATTAACACATCCATTGAAAAATCTTTCCTAGTAGTGGTGTTTTTCACACAAAAATTTAGGCACTATATGCTAGCACACTAGATAAAACTCATTGCCAAGATAGACCCTCTCAAATATTTTCTTTCTAAAGCAATGCTCATAGGGAGAAAACCTAAATTGGTTATGATCCTGACAGAACATGACATTGAGTATGTAGAATGGAAGGCCATTAAAGGACAAGTAATTGTAGATTAGCTCGTAAAGGTGCCAATATATTCAAAGAAGCCACTTTTATTAGAGTTCCCCGATGATTCCATCTTTAACACAAATGTAGATCACTGGAAAGTGTATTTTGATGGATCCTACAAACAACACAGGTTAGGAGCTAGAATCTTCTTCATTACACCACAAGGAGATTGCATACCCAAGTCATATAAGTTGTCCTTTCCTTGCTAAAACAACATTGTAGAATATGAGGTTCATGTCATAGGGCTCATAATTACAGTTAAGTGGTAGATTATGGCACTCAAAGTCTATGGAGATTCACAGCTAATTATCAACCAGGTAAATGATGAATACCAAACGAAGGACAACAAGTTGACCCCATACAAGAAACTGATGGAAACCCTCAAATAATTCTTCATTGATATCACATTTGAGAAAATACCAAGGGAAAACAATAGAGCAGTGGATGATATGGCAAAAAATTGATCACTATTGGATATCCCACACAATGTCCCTAAACAAGAATTCCTTGTAGAGCAACTTCTTGTACCAACATTCTAGGTACCAGAATCTGAATTTGTGTGTAAAATTGTTGGTCCTAGTGATCCCTGGTATCATTACATATACACCTACTTTAGAATAGGAGTCCTCCCCGCTGATATAACCCCGAACCTTAAAAGAAATTTTTTCAAGAAGTCATCTCACTTTTTTATCTTAGGAGACACCCTATAACATAGGATTATTGAAGGAACCCTTTTACGATGCCTAAATGATGACGAAGCTTTGATTGCTTTGCCCGAGGTACACAATGGAATTTGTGGGCCACATTCAAGTGGTATGACCTTGGATAAGAAACTATTGAGGACTAGGTACTATTGGCCTAGAATGGAGAAGGAATCTCATGACTATGATTGAAGGTGCTTGCAGTGTCAACAACATGGGGATCTCATCCATGCACCAGCTCAGGAGCTCCACCCAATCATTACACCTTGGCCCTTTTCACAATAGGGGCTCAATCTCATCAGAAAAATCACCCCCACCTCATATAGTGGACATAATTTCATCATTACTACCATGGAGTACTTCATGAAGTAGGTAGAGGCCATTCCCATTACCTATATTACAGGAAAGCAGATTTCCAAGTTCATCTTGAACTACCTAATTTTCCACTATGGTGTCCCTCAAGCCATTATCTCAGATAATAAGACACCTCTCAAAAGCCAGGATGTTCGAGACCTATGCCAAAATTTCAATATCCAACATCAATTTTCCACTCCATACCACTCCCAAGGAAATGGACAAGTTGAGGCTACCAATAAGACCATCTTGAAAATCCTAAAGAAGATAGTCAATGATGCTAGTTGTGACTGGAACCTACAGCTGAATCTTGCCTTATGGGCCTACCGAACAAGTATCCACACACCAACAGGTGTAACCCTTTTTTCCTTGGTCTATGGATCAGAATCCATCCTTCCCATTGAGATCGAGCCCCCATACTTAAGAATATCATTGTAGAATCTCATCACTGATGAAGAATATCGGGTGTCATGGTTGAACAAGTTGGAACTACTGGATGAACGATGCATGGATGCCTTAAATCATTTGCAAGTATACCAAAACCATCTCAAGTGAAGCTACAACAAGAAGATCAAGAGTCAGACCTTTCAAGTTGAAGAGCTCGTGTTGAAGGAAAATCAAAAAAATGTACCAAATGCAGACAACAAGAGAAAGTTTGAACCTAATTGGTTGGGACCCTTCATCATCACAATGAGCTACAAATCAGGGGCATGTCAGTTATCAAAACTAGAAGGTGAACCTCTGTAGGAGCCTATGAATAGTTCCCATCTCAAAAAAATTTATGCCTAAAATTTCCAAGATAAAAATCTAAAATTCCAAAAAAATAAGAAAAAGGATTAAAACAGTAAAGAAAAAATTTATCCTTTAGTGAAAACCACTTCGGTGGCGCTTTGGGAAAGTACCTTGGTGAAAACTTTCCAAACAAGAGCCTTGTGTAAATAAGAACTTTTCATCCACCATGGTTTCTACGACTTGTTCTACATCACGCTTCCATATCTCCATCCATCACCCATCCACATCCACATCCTAGCTTGATCATGTGCTTGTATCATGATCCCTCCTAGTACTACTCAACCCATTCCTAAGGTCAATTTTTCCTTCCTATATTTGAGCAGTCTATTGCACCACGTTGGGGGCATGTTATTATACCTACATTGGATCGGATTCATGTATATTCTTGAAATCTTCCTAAAAATAAGAGAATCCAAAACATTCAAAAAATTAAAAAAATCCAAAAATAGGGTCATCTTGTTCAACTATAGGTCTCTGAGCTTTGAATTTAGGCAAGGTTGATCTTTGATCATCCCCTGAGACACTTAGGTCAGTCCTTTAGGAGTCCGTCATAATAAACTGGCAATCCATTTGTTCATACCTCATCAATAAACAAGTCTATGTCAGTCGAACTATGTGGTCTTTGCATGTATAACACAGGAAAGCTTTGATTAGCCCTTGAGGCCCCTAAGATAGGTATTTAGTTTAGGTTCTAGGTCAAAATCTTAGAAAACATAAAAACATTGGAAAATTTGAAAATCAAAGCATTCGCAATACATCTTGAAAAATACAAAAAATAGCCTCAAAAAATTTCAAGACATGAAAAACATCCAAATATTTGAAAAAAATCCATCCATCCCATCTTGCTCTCACTCACAATAAAATCTGCTCATAATAAGTCATCGTCACCCCAACCTTTGGTGAAACAATGAAAAACAAGTATAGCAAATTGAAAGTGCGAACTCAAATGTCAAAAAATCTTAATCTTGGGTTAGTAAGTAAACAAGTTGGTAAACTTTTGGTAATAATATCCCATCATCCAATCAATCCCAAAATCATCTGATAACATCATGTCCTAGGATGCATCCTTCCTATAGTGGACATCAACATTAGGCATCATTGTAGTTTAGTCTTGGCTAGAGGTATGAAGAACATTAGCTTGTTTGTTTACTTGATCTTTGTCTTGTTGACTCATCTTATTGCACTCGTTCCAATGACCTCTCGATGATGTCCAAACAAAGGGATTTAGAGAGAAAGGAATGGGGAAATGATCATTATCTTTTTTCTATTCTACTTGTTGGATATTCCTGTAATATAACTTTGGTCACACTTACTTTGTTTGGTCTGTAGGGAGGGTGTTTTAGGTGTCTTGTTGACCACATAGGAAGGCTTGGTTTTCTATGTTTTGGTCTAAGATATTTGAAATATCTTAACTACATTTTAAATAAAGATTTGTATGCTAGGTGTGAATAGTGATACTCCTATCTAATTTTCAAGTCAAAGTCCATCACACTAGACACAACGCCATCTTGGTTCTTTATACCTTGATGCATCGTTCCTATGTGTGTTATCAAATATAAGGTAAGTAAGCCCTTTTAAAATCCTAATTTCTGATAAGC
Organism: Sequoia sempervirens; assembly: GCA_007258455.2. NCBI lineage: Eukaryota > Viridiplantae > Streptophyta > Pinopsida > Cupressales > Cupressaceae > Sequoia > Sequoia sempervirens. The sequence continues at coordinate 742,563,891 of VDFB02058242.1, read as the reverse complement.
AATAGATCATCATCATTCATCTCTAATAAAGTCTCATAGATCATGGACTTGTTGGATCCCCTTGTCATCATCTCACTTCTTCTTTCTTCTCTCCATGCTAACATGGTATCATGACAGCCAATCAAACATCACCAATGCATCCATCCTACATCCACAAACCATTAGCATGCTGCATATCATTCATATCATATATAATAGGAAACACTGATCATCTCACATGCATTGCATTTCATCATTACATAATATAGATTGGTTATTCTAAGCATCTCATAAACCATACATTTGCATCCATTGCATAATCATATAGGTATCATCATATCATACATGAAAAATATACTGAAAAATAAAAGGAGCATGTCATAACATCCCATACATCTCATAATCATAACATATAACATCATCCATTAGGGGTATAATATAGATTTGTTAGTCTAAGCATATTAAAAATAATTTTCATATCATAAACATTTGCATCCATACATCCATACTCCATACATCATCATCATAAAAAGTACATAGAGATATTACAAAAAATAAAATACATCCATAAACATCTGCATAATCATACATCACATCATATCATATAGAATCACATCACATATAGAATATCAAATGCATCCATCCATAAAGCATAACTAAAATAGGCACATCACATAATAAATCAATCATATCATAGATATATCAAAAATAATCATTGTCATGGTACAAATCTAAATCATGTGTATGTGTATCAATCAATGTACAATGCCCATAGGGCTATCAAAAAATGGAGCCTGTAAGTCCCAAAAGGAATCAAATGTTGTGATAAAAAAGACCATGTGCAGTAGCTAGCCCTAATGGCTGCTCCCCTCACTCGGATGCTTCTCTAGCTGGTCCTCTGCTTGTCTCAACCCTATCTATTGAGAAAAATATGACACCCGAGTAGTCGAAGGTACAACCTACCGATAATGGAATCTATAATACTCGACCTCTCGAATGACATTGCTTTACATCCGCGTAGGTGCTATCCTCCCCTGGGATGAGACAACCATTCTCTCCAGTTGTTGCCTTTGGCTAACCTCTTGGGCTAGCTGTGACTCTGTCTCCTACCTCTACTGGCACTCATGATTTCTCTCTATGGTGAGAGCCTGGACCTGCTGTTGAGCCTGGTCCTTCTTTGTTGTGATATTCTACAGTTGTGCCTAAAGCCCCTGAATCTTCCCCTATAACTATTTTATTTGGGCATCCTGTGGGTCTAGCTATGGTGGATGGGGAGGTTGTTGGTCCCTCTATTGATCTCTTGGGGCATCCCTCTACTAATCTCTCAGCTAATTTGGCTATCATGGAGGTGGCCCACCTCCTCCAGGCACTCCAGGAACCTGTCCTACCTGTCCTCTCCTTGCAATCCTGCCTCGAGGTTTCCTTCATGGAAGTGCTACCCCTAGAACTGTAAGCTGTAGTGGGGGTTTGAACCAATCATCATAGGCATGTGTAGTTCCTAGATCTACCAGTCCCTGCACATAGGCCCATGTCCTAGCCACCAACTGCCTGAAGTTGTCAACTGCATCGAACGTTGGGATTTCTGGTCCCCATGTAGTCTCTTTGGATGTCCGAGCAAATATAGCCACAAACTAATCATCGGGCTGATCTTGAACATCCTCGAATTATCGAGCTACCTTGTCTTGTAGGTAGCACTCTATCATCATATTCTCATGCCCCTACATTAGCCGATCCTATCGAGCATATAATAACTGTTGCACGTCATCATACCAGGTAGGCATCTATAACCACGACCTCCATGTGAACACTATCATCTCATCAATAACTTGACACTAGTGGGGTAGACCTAGCTGTCCTGTGTGCCTCATGGTAATACCACCCCTGTACCTCCAAACTAATCAATCATCAGGGTCTACATCGACCACAGTGACCATCAGTCAAAGCATGACAATGTGCTCCTAGGCCCAGATCTGCAACAATGTAATGCTAGTACCAATCGCTCGGTTGTCACAGTAGGAAAACTCATGTAAATCATAGTATAGAGAGGCCAACATCACTGGTCCCCAACCAAACAAAGTCCTCCTATGTAGCATCCTCTCCTAGGCCAGACCCCATCCCAAGGTAAAGTATCTTCCCCATCGATCCGGAGCCACTAGCCCTCATATAATCACAGAAACAATCAGCCTAAAAATTAGCACCCGACCTTTGTAGTAATCCAAATCGAGCTAGCCCTCAAAAAGTGTGAGCTCCTCTACCTCCAGGACCTCAAAGCATGCATCACTATCAGCATCTATGTCATAGATAACTCAGTTGCCATGAATTGGCAACCGCAAGATGCACCGTATGTCCTCCTAAGTGACAGTTGCCTCACTGGTGGGAAGATGAAAGGAGAAGGTCTTGGTATGCCACCTCTTGGCCAGCATAGTCATCATCGCTAGGTGGGTCCTGGCAGGGGGTGCATAAGCAATGCACTAAATTCCAATCTCCTCCAAGTGCTCCTGTCATAACTCGTGTAAACCACTCAATCTACTCGGCACCGAGGGTTGATGCTCACGTGAATGCATAGGCTTTGTATCCTCTTGCACCCATAAACCCATGGTGTCAAATTTCGTAAAAGGACCTTACCCCATTTTTAGTTTCCAACACCAGAACAATGAATGCATCGCTATTTGCAAAGGCATCGCCATTTGAAAATTCCAAATAGTGACGCTAGACCCTTTCAAAGTGCAAAACAGGTCATGACATCGCTATTTACACTAGTGATCCATTTTGACCTGAAAACCCTAATCTTAAATTGGATTGTGATGTCACCATTCACAATGGCACCACCTTTTGGAGTTTGGAGCCATAATGTCAAATTGTGACACGGTGTCGCAATTCACAATAGTGGCGCTATTTGAGCCCGAGTGTCTTTGATTTTGCACTTTTAGCATTGCTATATAGCAACGCTGGAGACTTTGACCTTTCAAAACATAATAAATGCACTTAAAAATTTAAATTACAAAGTTAGGTTAGGGTCACATACCACTGGTCCTATGCCTGGAGGTCTCTGGTACACCCAGACTCACTCGAAAATGTGTCGGGGAAGCACTCTTTGCACCATTCTGCAGGAGGGTCAAAGCTCAAACAACTAGAATTCTCAAGGTGTAAATGCAAAAATTAATGGAAAGTGACCCCTCCAAGGCTATTTATGCATGAAAATTAGGGTTTTTTTCCCTTTTTTGGCCATCAAACTAAGGTTTTGCGCCCCCAGCACCATTTTTTCCCAACCGAAGCTCATTCCAGATCTTTTTTTCACGTTTTGGCACATTTTTAGCATCGTGGAGCCTTTTTGGACCCGTCAGGTAGCTTGTCCTCTTTTTTTGAGAAATCACCCAAAAATTCAAATTTTCATTTGATCTCTCGAGGGGCAGTATACAAGCATAATTCTTCTCACTGGGGCAGCAATGGGGCATCCGAAATAATAAAAAAAAATTGAATTTTAATCTCAGCAAGGTTATTCTTTGAACTAACATAGTAGGTACATTGCTTCAAAGAGGGGCAAAATGTAGACGTTCAAATTATCCTGATTAATATCGTGCACTTGATTTTGATTCACTAACACCAATTCTTCCATAATCACTTCTTTACTAACCAATTAATTGAATAATCCTTATTTAATTAATTCATTGAGATTCCTCTTTTAATTAAATTAATCGGTATCAGGACATAATAACTCGACCAAAATAACCCTGGACAGAATAACCCAACCAAAATAACCCAAGGACAAAATAACCTAGGGTCATAATAACCCATGGACAAAATAACCCATGGTCAAAATAACACATGGACAAAATAACCCATGGTCATTTTAAATCAAGCTAGTAAACTAGATATGACATAAAATAAATCTTAAATATGATTGTGAAGCACCATAGATGATATTTAGGTCATTTTTAGACCATATATCCATTATATACCCCTAAAATAGCCTTAAAACACCTTTTATATGCTTAAATAACCTATAAAATGGTAAATAATTATAAAAATAAAGGCAATTTCGTGGGAATAAGTTGATTAAGAGTTATTATGAAAATATATAAATGAAAAGGCATTAAGAAGATATATAAAGTGGTAGAATTAAGAGAAGTAAAGAAAGGAAGAAGGGGAGAAGAAGTAAAATGACCATGGGTTACAGTGCCAATGAAGTATTTGCATATGAGATCAAGAAACTTGCTGCATTAGCTTTCATGCCTCAGATAGACGTAATTGATGCATTTGAAACACTTCAACAATCTCCTTATTATATAGAACATGAGGAGACCCTACAACCCATAATTGATTATTTTGAAGGCACATGGATTGGTAAACTAACCAAAAGAGGGAACAAACAATCACCCAAGTTTCCAATCACAATGTGGAATTGCTATTCAGATACTCAAGATGATCTTCCCATAACCAATAATACTATTGAGGGTTGGCACAGAGGATTTAGTGAATTGCTTCAAGCAACGCATAGCTCAATCTAGAAATTCATCCAAGCAGTGAAAAAAGAACAGAGTCTCCAAGAGAATAGAATAGAGAAATATATGGTTGGATACCATGGGCAACCAAGTAGGAAAAAATACCGTGAACTCAAAGAAAGACTAAAAATATTGGTTGATGGTTATGACAACCATAACATTTTAGATTATATAAGAGGCATCGCTCATAATTTGACACTTTAATTAAATTTTTGAATAATAATTTTTTTTTAGCAACATACATGTAAATTATAAATTTTGTTTTCCTTTCTCTATATTATTATGCGGATATTTTGTCCATGGGTTATTCTGACCATGGGTTATTTTGGCTTGGGTTATTATGACCCTGGGTTATTTTGTCCCCGGGTTATTGTGGTCGGGTTATTCTGTCCAGGGTTATTTTGGTCGGGTTATTATGTCCTGTAACCAAATTAATCAACTTCATTTGATTAAATCCAATGTTCTTTTAATTAAATAAATCATTTTATTTAATTAAATCCTAAAGTCATCTCTGTTAATCAAAATTTATTTGATTAAATATAATGTCCTTCATTTAATTGAATAAATCAAACTTTATTTAATTAAATCATTAACCTCCCAACTATGTTCTCATTTGATTTAAATAAATCTAAATATCTAAATCAAATGTCATATCAACTAATTCCATCTAAGTTAATTAAATCCTAATTAATTCCTAACACTAATCCTCCTTCTCTCTAGCTTTTGTAACTTGCACATGTAAATCAATTTGTTTGATTTATTAATTCCTCTATTTCCATTCAAATATGGCATATTCTTGGAATATTCCATATATTTTAAATCTCCCTCCCAAAGGAATTTTGTTCTCCAACATGGCATTTATGGATCTTACATGTCCTTTTTCTTGAGCCAACTTGGCATTAACTCATCTTACAACTCTTCCTCCACAAGCCATCTTTTGAATTTCAAATTCCACCTATATGCATTAAGCATGCACATTGTTCAAAATGTGCTCCACCTCCCTTCATTAGCATGTTGACAAGTGGTACAATGCCATTGGTTCAAGTTTAATCCCACATTCTTCCTATTTCTCATTCCTCCATTCTTCTTTCCCATAAATAGAGGGCTTCTCTATTGATTTGGGAGCCACTACTACATGCAAGGTTACTATCTATAGATTTGAGCACGTTCATCCACATTTTCATCCAAGTTTTCATAGATTTGATCAATCTTAGCAAGGTTATCAAAAATTTTCATCAAGGAGCACACAATCATCATCAAGATCATTAAGGAATTGGCAAAGGGCTTCTTTCCACATCAAAGAAGCACCAATTCCCCATGGGATGCTGGTTTGAGCACTTTTGAATAAGATTTCATTAGTTTTCATTGGACATGTTACTTTGTTCTCTTGTTCATTTTTTTTGAATGAATTTCATGGGGAATATTTGTTATAGAATTTTTTATTGAATAATGGTTGATTGTTTTATCATGTTGGAGTAGGTCTAGACTGAGCATTCACAATATGTATATCCCAATAATGGGGTTTCACCAAAACTAGACTCTTCATGAATCATGCAAGCTTATACAAAGTAAGAAATAGACCAAGTTCATAAAAGAAACATAGCATGAATTGAAATCATCATTTCCCAAATAAAGAATTATTCAACATAAAGAATAGAGTAATAGAAATCAACATGCCTTGAAATATAGCTCAACTGATATTACTACTTCTCAAGATCAACCTCCATAATTCTACTTGCTACTCCTTATAAACTCAACCTATCACCAAAATCTAGCCTCTCACAAACAAACTCTCAACAATTGCAAATGCACAAACAACTCTCCTTCTCACAAAAGCTCTAAAATATGCTTGCACATAAAACTACAACAGAACAATGAATGAAGAAATTTGAATGGAAAAGTGTAACCAGGTAGAGATAATGCCTCTATTTATAAAAAACTTTGAGCATCTTAATGCTACAATTAAGCTACTTAATCTAACTCCTTCCTATCCCAAATGCATCGACTAGGCTCATAGAGTGAGATGCGGCTGCTTAAAACACTAGTTTGTAAACACATAAACAATCCAACTTCCTTGTTGAAGATGAGTCTCTGTTATCTTTTTGACAACAATGGTTTAAACTCAGAAAATGCAACTTACAGGTTTCCTTATTGCAATTTAAGTCATCTACCTCAACCACCTCATGCAAAAGATCAAGTCTCATGCTAACAAAAAGTTGTGCATTGGTTTTTGGCACAAGAAATAGACTTATTTCTATTTCATACTTCCTAGAATATGGTGTCAACATTTCATATTCATGCACCCTTTATTTATGTGTAGGTTTGACAAAGTCAACATGTATGAATATTACCAACTCTTGTGAATGATTCGATCCATATTACTTTTTATGTTGTTAAATGCATTAATACTTATTCCTCATGCCCTATATGCACACAGGTTCAATTTTAGCCATTTCATATTACATGGCAATGCTTTGTATGCACTATAGTCCATTTCAAAATAATTTTGAATACATAATAATATATCATATATATATTATAACTCTTATAATATATATATATATATATATATTAATAAATATATACATATATTCATATTGACAAAGGGTACTCCCCTTACAGACTAAAACTCACCACAACAACTCAGGTTTGCAGAAAAAAATACAAGAGAAAACAAGATATTTCATTATTCTAAAATGGAAATGCAAATTACAACATTACATGGGTTTTCTGATTTCAAAATCTTTAGCCAACATGCGGATCGGCCTTCAAATTCTACTTCACAATCTCATCACCCACTTGCTACTCCAACACCTTCTCCCTTGTTTTCTCTTAATATCTTTGTCACTATATATCTCCACTACTCCTTCAGGTCGGCTTCACTTCTATTCTCTTAGCACTACCTCATTATCCAATGAACATTGAGATCTCTAGGCGGTTACCTCATTATCAGTCACTTCATTTATATTTGTTCACGCCAAGTAGTCATCTTCCATCCATCGACTTCATGTATGAATCGATTGGCCAATGATCATGTTGATTCACAAAAATGATGTGAAATCAATGAATAACTTCTCGTCATGTGTCACCACCTTACTCATTCATTCATCACCATTAGTCTACTCTCCTTTTTGTCCATTTTCCTACCATCACAATGTCAAGGGGACTTCAAATCCTTTCACTCTGATATGGAAAGGTTCCACCGATGAAGCTCCTATCAGAATGTTGAATGGACCATTCATGACTTCCCGTTGAAACAAGAACATCACACCAATATGCTTTGCAACCTTATCTAGGTGGTCCCACTTCCTATGTTTCATCCCTTAAATTGTAGCCATTAGATCTTTGTCTTTGAATCCACACCATTCCTTGCTATATCACCGACAAAGGATATGGGCCCATAATATTCTAGAGGGTTATCAGGCTATTGCCACAAGTCACCTCTATCAGTGTTGTTCATTTTCGTCATCACTTAGCTTGGTCCCTCTTATCAACATGTCAAATAGACTCCTAAAATTTTCTCGCTGAGATTCTAGTTTCTCTCTAATGAACTGCTTATTGGGATGTTGAAGAGACTCCCTTTGATTTTCCACTGAAATGTGTCTGTCCCATCAATGAAATGCTTCATTGGAATTTCGAGGGGACTCACTTTACTGTCCTACCAAAAATAATAGATCTCTCTGATATGAGCATACCAACTTTACGAACACGTTTTCGAAGGGACTCCATACTTTCTCTTGTTGACATTCACTTGTCAACCTAATGTATAGCCTTCGTAACCATCCATTGATGTTGCCCTTGCTATCACCATGTCAAATGGATAGGAAACAAAGATCCTCTGAAATATTTATGTCACTCCAATAAAAATTGTTGACCAAAGCTAGATGATGTTGGAGCTTATTCCTCCCTCACGTTGCTTACGTCTAAATCTTGAACTCTTGCAAACTACCATACTCACTTAATTGAAGTTGATTCAGCCCTTATTGGAAAAGAAATATCATGAATCGATGAAAGATTTCTCTTCACCCTAGATACTTCTACACTAGACACCTGAGGTGTGAATAATTTTGTTAATATGGATTCACAAAATGGGGTTGAGTGGTAGTACCACCCTTTCAGACTACACACAATCCTCAACCAACCCCATTTCTGAAATCGGTGCCAGCAATTGCTTCTTCATTCTTCTCTTCCAACACTTAGCTAGAAAAAACAACCTACTCCTCTAAAAACCCTATTGTTTACTCCTCTTTCTTGATGTGGAATGAACTCCACCATAACTCGACCACCTCCTCCAAATGTATCTCTCATTCACCTCTAATCTTGTGGGATTCAGGCCACCATAGTTCGTCCACCTCCACCAATTTGCACCTACGCTTAACTTTGCACCACCATACAAATCCTTCTTTGCATACCAATCATCCTCAACAGGTTCAACTGAACCATCTTATATGTGTTCACTAAATCATCCATATCAACATGAAAATCATATTTCTTAAATTCATTAAGAAAGAATTTTACCTGCTCATCACCTATTGCAACTTCAACTTCATTCTCTTCCTTCATGCCTTTGATAAGACATGCAAATGTATCACCTTCTTTTCATATAACTAGTGCATCATAATCTTTTTCATCCACATAAAACTCAATTTCATCTTCATCACAAAAATTAAAAACATTATGCATTACCTCCTTCTCTTGTAAAACTACATCCACTTGTTCATCATCACCATTCAGTACAACACTACACTGCTCTTCCTCTTTTGCATCCACACCAATGCTAGAAGTATAATAAAAGGAATCATCCTTTTCTTCCTACAATAAACTATTAATCATACCAATATCCTTATCACATAAGAAGTCATCAACTAATGCCAAGGGAAGATTACCAAATAAGTCAACTTCCTTCCCTTCTTTTCCTTCCTTACTTTCAGTTATAGTATTTTCATCCACAAAGACATTCATTATTGCAACATATTCCTCTAACTTACTCCTGTCATACTCAAACAAATCAAAACTTCCACAAAAATCAGAATTTACCTTTTCTTCAATTGTTACTACTTGGGTTTCCTCTTCTTCAAGGTCCTCCATTGCTCTCCACACTTATGTGGTTGCTACCACCTCTGGATCTTCATCCTTTATGTCTACCAATAGACATCCCTCAACTTCAGGCTAAGGTTCCTCAATCTGTTCATACTCATACTCTTCCTTAGTGTCACATGCATGACACTCTGTTGCATCCTCTTTCTTTGTTGTAGTCAAAAAATCATTAGAAAGATAATAAAAATTACCTTCAACTCTTCCCTTCTGTTGTTTCATCCTTCCAATATTGTCCTCCAATTCCTTTACTTGTTGCTTCAACTCTATCCATTCTCTTTCTCTAATCTTCTGAAATATCTCTCTAATTTCCTCTAGTCTGGGAATCCTTAAAATCCATCTAATGACAAAAGTATTTTTGCCCCTTCTCTATAACCAAGGGAACCTTAGTTCCTCAATCTACTAAAAATATCTTCTGCAAGTTGTACATCCATCTACAATCAAGATCCACACACTCTCAGTTCCTTGACATCAAAATTCCTCAAACCCTCAAATTTTGCATATGTAAATTGCCTCACATTCGGTGATCTGCTTACAAATATTCTCACTCACACAACTATCCTCTACCCAAAAAAGACTCTAGAAGATGCTTCTTCTACCTACCCTCTCTCAGTGGAGGAACTCTACACCTTGTACCCAACTTTATCTTTGCTAGAGGATAGTAGTCACAGACCCTCTTTTAAGCCTACAACAAACATACTTTCACACAATTCCCTCTCTTGTAACTTTACCGTGTCACTCGTCACCACTCTTCACCCACAAGTCCTCGTGCACACTCTACACTCTCAAGATCTTCTGGCTTTGATACTACTAAGGGTACTCCCCTTATAGACTAAAACTCACCAAAACTTAGGTTTGCACAACAAAAATGCAAGAGAAAACAAAAGATTTCATTATTCTAAAAAGGAAAATAAAATTACAACATTACATGGGATTTCTGATTTCAAAAGATTCCTTTTATTACTGAATTAAAATTACAACATTGTTACATTAGTGTTTGTCATTGGACCAAAAGATCAACTTGTTAATGCTCAATACTACCGCCAGATATATGTAAGATCCACAGGAGGAAATTAAGCCATGTCACAAACCCAAGCACCATATTGGAAAAGGAAGACTAAGGGGCATACCATCTTGCAACAATCCCCCCCAGCACAAGTGAGGGGTTTGAATCTGTGACCTCGTCTTTGATACCGATTATTACATTACTGGTTGTTATTGTACCAAAATATCAACCTGTCAATGCCTGATACAACCACCTGATTTATGTAAGATCCATAGGAGGTGATTAAGCCATGTCACAAACCCAAGCACCATGCTAGACAAGGAAGACCAAGGGACACATCATCTTGCAACAAACATTACATGCCATCATATGGGATTTTTTTACAATCATTTGTAAGTTCACAAATCTAAAACAAATTTTCTCTAGGCTCTCAAGTCTTGCAACCAGACCGTTTCAACTAACTCTCTCAAGTCTAGCCTCCCCCACTTCCTTGTTGGCTCTCTCTTCTTACTATCCGCCTCCTCCCATCTTCTCTCTTCCTTCATGCCTTTGATAAGACATGCAATTGTATCACCTTCTTATCCTATAACCAGTGCATCATACTCTTTTTCATCCACACAAAACCTAGTTTTATCTTCATCACAAAAATTAAAAACATTATGTATTACCTCCTTCTCTAGTAATACTACATCCACTTGTTCATCATCACCCTTGGTTTCAACACTATGTTCCTTTTTCCCCATTCCTTCTAAAACACAATTTTTAGTTGCAAACACTTCCTCTTCTACATGCACATCAATATTAGCAGTATAATCAAAGGACTCGTCCTTTTCTCCCTACAAAAAATTATCAGTCATACCAATCTCCTTATCACATAAGAAATCATCAACTAATGCCAAGGGAAGATTACCAAACAAATAAACTTCCTTCCCTTCTTTTCCTTGGGTATGTGCAGGATCATGATGGGCCAAAAAGTGGCGATATGAAGGGTATGTGGCTGATGACTTTTTTTTTACCCAAAATTGATGAAATGAAAAGGGTTTTTAAAGGAGATTCTCATATTTCCACCAATATAAATTATTCTTTAATTTGAATTTAATAAATAATTATTATTCATTTTCTATTTGAATTATGACTAAATTCCTTATTGATAGGCTGATTGAAAAACATCTATAACTTTCAAATGGTATCACATTTTTTAAATCAAAAACATGTGTCACATTCTATGCTTCCCATGCTATAGGATTAAAAAAAAATTGAATTTCATGAAGTTTTGACCAAGTTAAGGTGGTCAGACATACGAGTTTTTATATTTTTTAAAAGTTGTAATAAAAATCATAATTAATTATTTACTTGAGAAAAAATTACAAAAAAATATGCATCACATCCGTGCATTAGTCCTCTACTTATATCTAAAATATTATAAAAAAATATTATCATTTTATTGTGGTTAAGGTGGTCAGAAAGACACCTACTTCTTATTTTTTCCCTGAAATTTAAGTACTATTGCATTGAAATTTCAAATTTCACCAAATATATATTTAAAAAATAAAAAAAACCTAGTATTTTAGAAACTAAATTTAATTTGCTACATATTCTATTCTTACATATTTTTGAAATAATTTAGATAACTTATTCAATTTTTTACGTCAAGTTGCCTAACTCTGATTTTTTTGATTTTTTTTCCACTTAAGGGTCTGTTTTTTCCATGATGATCCCGCACATACCCCCTTCCTTACTTTCAGTTGTAGTGTTTTCATCCAAAAAGACACTCATTGCTGCAACATCTTCCTCTATGGTACTGTTGTCATACTCAGACAAATCAAAACTTCCACAAAAATTAGAATTTACCTTTTCTTCAATCGTTACCACTTGGGTTTCCTCTTCTTCAAGGTCCTTCATTTCTCTCCACCCTTCTGCGGTTGCTACCACCTCTGAATCTTCATCCTTTATGTCTTCCAATAGAAATCCCTCAACTTTAGGCTCAGGTTCCTTAATTTGTTTGTACTCATACTCTTCCTCGGTGTCACATGCATGACACTTTTTTGCATCCTCTTTCTTTCCTACAATCAAAACATCATTAGAAAGATAATAAAAATTACCTTGAACTCTTTTCTTCTCTTGTTTCATCCTTCCAATATTTTCCTCCAATTCCTTTACTTGCTGCTTCAACTCTATCCATTATCATTCTGTAATCTTTTGAAATCCCTCTCTAATTTCCTCTAGTCTGCGAATCCTTAAAATCCATCTAATGACAAAAGTATTTTTGCCCCTTCTCTATAACCAAGGGAACCTCAATTCCTCAATTTGCTAAAAATATCTTCTTGCAAGTTGCACATCCATCTACAAGTAAGATCCACACACTCTCAGTGCCTTAACAACAAAATTCTTCAAACCCTCAAATTTTTCTTATGTAAATTGTCTCACATTTGGTGATCTACTTACAAATCTTCTCTCACAAAACTATCCTCTACCAAAAAATGACTCTGGAAGATGCTTCCTCTACCCACCCTCTCTTAGTGGAGGAACTCTACACCTTGTACCCAGCTTTATCTCTACTAGAGGATAGTAGTCACAAACCCTCTTTTAAGCCTACAACAAACATACTTTCACACAATTCCCTCTCTTGCAACTTTACCACATCATTTTTCACCACTCTTCACCCACAAGTCCTGGTGCATACTTTGTGCTCTCAAGATCTTTTGGATTTGATACTACTAACTAAGGGTACTCCCCTTACAGAATAAAACTCACCACAACTTAGGTTTGCACAACAAAAATGCAATAGAAAACAAGAGATTTCATTATTCTAAAAAGGAAAAGAAAATTACAACATTACATAGGATTTTTTATTTCAAAAGCTTTAGCCAACATGTAGATCGACATTCAAATTCTACTTCATGATCTCATCACCCACTTGCTACTCGACCACCTTCTCCCCTCTTTGTTCTCTATCTCTCTATCACTATATATTTCCACTACTCGAGGTCAGCTTCAATTTTGTTGTCTTAGTATCGCCTCATCGTCCAATGAACACCGAGATCTCCAAGTGGTTACCTCATTATGAGTCACTTCATTTCTATTCATTTGCACAAGGTAATTTTCTTCCATCAGCTTTATGTTTGAATCAATTGGCCAATGATCACGTTGATTCACAACAACGATGTGAAATCAATGAATAACTTCTTGCCACATGTCGCCACCTTCTCCATCCATAACAATTGGTCTACTCTCGTTTCTGTCCATATAACCATCTTTGCAATGTCAAGGGGAGTTTAAATCCTTTCACTCCAATATTGAAAGGGTCCACTGATGAAGCTCCTATTGGAACATCGAACAAACCCTTCATGACCTCCTATCAAAATAATAATGTCAAATCGATATGCTTTTCAACCTTATCCGAGTGGTCCCACTACCTATGTGTCATCCCTTAAATTGTAGCTATTAGATCTTTGTCTTTGAATCCACATCATTCCTAGCTATATCACTGGTAAAGGATATGGGCCCAAAATATTCTAGTGGGTAGTCAGGCTATCACCACCTATCACTTCTAATGTCATTTTTCACCTTTATCATCACTATGATGGGTCCCATCTTATCAGGTTGTTGAAGGGACTCATTATTATGTCTCGTCGATAAGTATCTATCCTTGCGATGAAATGCTTATCAGGATTTTGAGGGGACTCACTTTACTATCCTATCAAAACAATAGGTCTCTCTCTGATATGAACATACCAAGCTTTGTGAACACCACCACCTTGTCATAGTATCGAAGGGACTCACCACCAAATCTCATTGAAGTCTACCTATCATCTCGATGAAGAACCTTTGCAATTGTCCAATGCTTGTCATGAAATGCTTACTGCCATGTCAAAGGGACCTTAAATAAGGTTTCCCCAAAATATTCATGTCATGTTGACCTGTCTATTTAACATTGAATGATTCCATTCATTCTTCCTTCATGTCGCTTACTATAAAACACGAACTCCTATTGACTTCCATACTCAGCTAATTGAAGCCGATTCAACCCTTATTAAAGAAAACAATCATAGATCAATGCAAGATTGCTCTTTTCCCTAGATGATCTTGCATCACATATTCACATGATATTATTAAATATGTAATCTACCAATCAAATATATATATATCGACATATATTAAAATATTATATATATGTATATATATATATATATATATATTTATATATGTATATTTATATGTATGCATATAATTTTATATGAACATAGTCAGATACATATATACATATATATTATATATATCTATATAACATTATTTTAATATCCATACTTAAACACATATATTTATGTATTCATCAATTGGTGCATATATACAAAATGTGTGTATATATATGTCTTGTATTTCAAATTGATGATCCCATGCATATGATATATCCACACATGAATATACATAAGTATGTCTACCTACATATACACATCCATGTATTCATATGTATACGTTATCAAAGATATATACATAGATACATATATAAATTCTATGTATATACTCATCAATTAGTATATAAACATGAATACAAAAAAATAACTTATTCTTATCACAAATACTCACACATATCCCCAATCAAGAACATTCAAAGAATAACCACAAACCAATACAAAAAATTCCCCAAACCAAGACTAAAGATTACTTACCACTTCCCAAAATTTCTTGACTCAACTAGATCAAACTAGCATGTGAGTGTGTATGCTCAATTAGGCTCATTAAGGGTTACTAGACCAAGTTATTCTCCTGAGTGATATTCCCCCTCTCTTTCAGAGGTTTGAATTTGTTCCTACATTAAACTGAGTACATCACAATAATAGTTAGTTGATAACATTATATTCATATGCATCATATATTTTCATCTTCTAAACATTTAAAATATCATATTAAATTACACATTCATTCATCACATTTACATTCATATACAAAACACAATCATATATTAAATCAATTTAACTCAACAAGGTAATAGTAAATAGGTAATAACACAATTGGGTGTAACATCAATGAGATGGAAGTGATCATTTTGGGAAAGATATGGAGTGGAAAAATAGGATTATGGTTTGGGACTCAGGAGGACATTGGTTGTTCATGTTAAGTATTTACTTTTTGTATATTCTATGGACTACAAATCTGCTCAAGAATAACATTGAATTTCCCAAAAATAAATGAATGCCCAAGAGCAAAATCACCCAAGAATAGAGTGAATCCACCCAAGTAGAAGTGAAATCACCCAACAAGCACTTATGGGTTTGACAATAATGCAAAATTTGACTCACCCAAGGAGATATTTTTCCCAAGAAGGAGTGGATTCACCCAAGAAGGAGAGTATTCACCCAAGAATTACTAATGATGGGATGATTACCCTAGTGGATCTTCCCAAGAACAAAGTGGATTCACCCAATAGAGAGCAGGTCTACCCAAATGCAAAGAAAATTTATCCAAGGTTGATTGGATGGAGACAAGATGTGATTTCCTAGGTAGATACATCCAATAATAGAGCAAATTATATAAAGAGTGAGTGGATCCACCCAAGTGTAAATCAGATTCACCCAAAGGTGACTAGATAGAGGTGGCAAAAGGACCAAATACTATAATCATAAAGAGACAAGATGGATGCTAACAAGATGGAGTGAATATATAGACTGGTAAGTGTACGAAGACACACCAAAAAGAATAAGCTTAGATTAATCAAGTAGGCATGAAAATCAGTGTAGGATCAAAACACAAGCATTGATACTATCTACCTATGTCTGAATAGCTAGAGATCATGACTCCAAAGTATGAAGGATATCTTATCGATGGTGGCCAAAAGGTGATACCTCAGTAAGCTTTATCTCTATACATCAAAGTACATCATTAGTAACTTTAGGATACAATACACAATCTCTCCACCATAATGACTGATGGATGAATAATCTTATTCTAGGCTAAAATAAGTGATCTAGTGCACCCTCTAAATACCACAGGGTAAGTGAGGCACATCCATGAATACTAGTCCATTACAAGCATGGGTTGGGAATGTCAGGTAAGTCATTCGAACCAACCCTGTACTCCTATTTTAGTATAACCCAATATTGAAGCTTCACTAAACACAAATTTTGTTCTCCCCCCTTTATATACCCGTTTGGTTCACATGGTTGAGTTTGTCCCTTGGGGTGATGAAATCCCCAAGTAGGCCTCCTCAAGGGAAGGAAATGCTAGGTTTTTCTAATCTCTATGATAATAAAAAGTGTAAGGAGAGAGCATACACACATGGTAACACTCCTAGGATATACAATACAAGACTTGGATTGATGTAAAGCAGGGGTATAATCCTTCTCACAAACTCAAATGAATGAAGATCACCACCATTTTACTATTGTAACACTTTCTCATCAATTTTCGCTATTCAAGCCTACTATCCTAGTAGGTCTCCAAACAAGCAAATCTACACACAAATTTTCAATTCCAACCTGAACCAACAAAAAAAATACACTTTTGGATGCCCTTGAATTCCTTCTAAAACATATCTCAAAACACCCTTAGGTTACTATTGATTGTGTTTTCTACACAACAACAACTCAAACAAGATACAAGTATCCTATCTCTCTTGAAAGGTAAATCTCTATTAGCAAGCCTCAAGAGATAACCCCAAGGTCTCTAATTTCAAGTCTTGACAATGCAAAAGATAGCTCAGTGATAATATGAAAATGTTGGTAATCACAAAGGGACTTACTAACAAATATTGGATCTTAGAACTTATCAAATTTTCAATATGGTGATACTTCAAATCCTAAATCTAACCTAGATTCAAAATAAACAGCAAAAGTGATAAGGGTTTTAGAGGGATTCCTAAGATTAACAATGTAAATGATGCAATACTTGAAATGGACCAATCCCAAAGAAACTAATTCTTGCTTAACCTAGATGAACCTGCAATCTTACAGAAATAGTGCAATCTTCTAAGACATTAAAGATTTTCAGATCATGAACATTCATCCAAAAAAACCCTATTTCAATTGAAATGAACAATTCATGATTGAACTAAGCACAATGAATATATGAGGTCCAGGCTAACTTTACAAAGAAACTCACAATTAGCCAGCTGCAAAAAGTATGGACTAGGGATTGATGTAAACACTTCAAGCATCAAACCATAAACACCATTGAATCATATCTAATCCTAAATCTAACATATTTTGTCTAAGAAATTTCAAAAGATGGAACAACAAGAACCATGCAAGATAAAATCAACACGAGAATTCACCAAGGCACAATGTCTTCAATTGTATTGAATTGCCCAAAATTAGCAACAATTCCAGTGTTCTGTGTTATAACACTTGCTTCAAAATAAACTAACTCCTAGTACTAACTTTTCTCTATCACTTAGCTCACTTCAAAGTCTAATCATCTAGCCCTTACAAATGAGATAGAATTCCCTATTTATAGAGATTACATGCTATGTCAACCCAATATAGGGTTACAAGAAAAATTGACCCTAAACAAGGTTGGCCAAGATAATTCTAGAATAAAACAATATTTGCATTAAATGCTCAAACTCATCTAGGTCGGCCTTGGTTCTCCAATAGAGCTCGGTCCAATGCATGTGAAGAATGAAGAAGGAATAATGGGGAAGCACAAATTTTGATGGAGCCTTGCATTAAATGCTCTCCCCCTTATCTTTATCTCACCCCACCTTATCTTGCACCATCAAGAAAGTCTTCTCCAAGCTAGCCAAAGGTGGAATAATTAATATTTTTAACTTCCTTTCAATAGATTTAATATCTTCCCTTTCTTGCTTAACTATTTTATCCCATTCCACCTTTAGGGTCTGGTGCTTCTCCATTACTGCAATTTATGTGGCTGCATCATCCAAATGGTGAATTGTGATTGGTCTATCATCTATTGGGACATAAAAATCATGCCACCATTTCCTCAACTGCTGCAAGCTTAGATGCTTCAGTGCAAACTTCTTCCTTCCAGTCATAACTTCAAAAAATGAAATACATTTACTATATACGTCAGACAGGGTGCTCTCTATTTGTTTTCCTTGCTTATGCACCTTATTCAATACCCTCTGTCTAATTTGTAGAGCTTCATACCATTCCTAGGGTTTTGCAACTTTTGAAGAAGGAAGGATTCCATCACTTACCAACTTTTCTTCAGTGTGTTCCATGATGACCTTGGTTTTCTATAGTAGGAGATCAACATCTTCTTTGTCTTGAGCTAACACATACTTCAACCATTCCATTGATCTGTGAGCATCTCTAGTAGTTGACATGATTTATTTAATTGCATCATCTCCTCTAGTCCCACTCCATGCAACCAATCAAGTGTAACCTGGGTTGAGGTCCTCATCCTTTCAAGTTCATTGAATGCATCATCAAGCAACAAACCCTCAAGGGGAATTCCCTCACTTCCTACTGCTTACAGGGGTTTCATCAAGTGTTGCACATATTTATACATATCATTTAGATGTTTCTGTAGCTTCTCCTTCTCTGTTGTTTCCATGTCTAACCTTCTTAGAATAGCTTGGGAAGACACCTAGAACTCTTCCTTTTCCTGATCCTTACTTGTAGGTCCTAGATTTAAAGTTTGAATATTGTAATCCTAAGGAACTATCTCCTTTTTACTTTTATTTGTTATAGGAGTGGCTATGTGAATAATCCTATTATTAGCTTCATCCTTGGTAATCTTGGAGATCACCTTATCCTTCTTCTTTGCTTTCCCTTTTCCAATGTTAGCTAATAGTTCATCCCAATTAGGAGGAGTGTCATCCACAACCATTTGCTTACTCTTCAATATTTCACTCAACCAACTAGGGGCAGAGACATCCGACTGTTGTTCACCTTGTTTCTCTTCTTCTGACTATCCTACAGAGGGTTCAACACTTACATTATTCTCATCCACATTATGCACTAAGGGAACCTCTACACTTTTATCTTCTCTTTCACCTTTCTTGTTATCCTTTGGATTTTTATTTTCCTCCTGATCCAATGTTTCTGCCACTACTTGAATTGGGGAAGGAGTCCCTTCATGTGTCCTTTCCTCTTCCATAGATTTCTCTTCTTCATCTCTGACTGGTGAGTCCTCATAAGATACCAAACAAGACTGTAGAACGTTGCCCAATTATATCTTTGCATCATGGAGATCTCCAACATGGAATTCTTCTATCTCCTAACCTTGGTGTGCCTCTTCAACATTAACCTATGTTTTTCTTTTCTCTTCATCATTCAATCTTTCAGCTATGGGAGGAGTAGGAGTGTCCTCTTGTTGTGCAGTAGGAAGAACTATAGGAGCACCCTCTTTCACTATACTTTTCTTTGGAGAAGGAGTTCTAACCTTCCTAGTGTAAACTTGTGTCTTTTCTCTAGAAATTTCTACATCTACCACCTGTGGTCCTATTTCCTCACTTTGTTTTCTTGAAGTTCTTTCAACTCTTCTCCTTTTGGGAATAGGGAGACTATCCCTTTCCCTTTCTTCTTCATGCTCCTCCTCCTAAGTAGATGCCTTCTCCTTAGAGGAAATGTTCCTTCATTTAGCACTGATCCTCCTCTTCTTTTCCTTCTCAACCTCTGATTGAGTACATTTAATCTTTATTTTGAAGGAAGAATCCACTTTTTCTTTGCCTTTTGGATCTTCTTCATCTTCTTCAGAAGTGGATTGGGATTCCAGATTTCCCATCAGATCATATGCATATTGTTTCCCTTCATTATCCAGTTCCCAAATCTTATGCTTGAGCCACAACTTGGTATATTTGATCATAAGAGCATTGATTTGTTCCAATTCAATTTTCTCTTCCTCTAACCAATCAAATTCACTTATGGGCTTGTCCTTGATTGACTCATAGTCATGGATTTGAATTACCTCCCCATCATCATCAAGTTGGTCAGGGATGGCCTTGATGTTGTACAATCTAATTAAATTGGCTGGCAACATAGAGAATTTATTCCTTTGGACTTTAAACTCATCTTTATAGTTTTCCCAATAATCTTCAATGTCATCCTTGTGTCTAAAGTCCCTGCTAGCTTTCTTTTTTGCTCCTCCTGTCCTATCAAACCTAGGGCTCTTGGAGTGAAATGCCAAACCCATAATTCTCATTTCTTCTTCGGAAGAGTGTGTCGTGATCAAAGACGGGAAAACTTCATTAACTCCTATCCTCAATGGAAAGTCACCTCCCAGGCTAGTTTTATGCATGTACTTCTTCACAATGTCATCAAAGGCTGAGATTTGCTTGGTAACCTCCAAGAGTATGATGTGGTCTGTTGGATATCTTGGCAATCTATAAGGAGCCCTCTGGCATCCATCAATCCTGATATATGTGAAGGTAGGAAACTGAAAAAACCATGCCCCATAATTTTGTATTAATTCCTTGGATGCATCAGAAATCCTTACATGTTATTCTCCTTGTAGTAATCTTGTGATATACATGGTGAATGCATTATTCACCCTCTTGTAGCTTGAGTTACCCAAGTACAGTTGGGGATACACCTCAGATAATGTCTTGGCCAAAAGTCCCCCTTATACTTAGTCCCTTGTATAGATGAAATATTGCCAAGGCATAAACCAAGTAAGATGTGATTATGAAACTCCTGGTTTGCAATACATTGCACAATTTTTCATGGATCATGGTACTAATGACACCTGGACAATGATAAACCACGTTTTGCTCCATCCTCACTATGATGTAAAACATCCAACTTTCAAATATTCCTGCAGTCTTCAAACTCATCACTCTGTTGAGAAGTGTGGCTTAGGTTTCTCCAATCAAGAATTGATAACTTGTAAAGCCTTGTTTGTATCATTTACATAGTGTTTCTTGGCTATGTCAAGATCAATACCCACCACATGAGATCTATCTGGAATGTCAAATGTCTAGGCCATTGAGACAGGAGAGAAATTGGAAAGCACCCTACCTTGTGGACTAATTATCCTCTGTATACCTGGATCATAATTCCTATCACATTCTAGCACCAACTCATAACATTGCACTATAGGAGGGAAAATAGCCACATGGGCCAACCCAGAGCTCACCAATTTTCCTGCCAACAGGGAAGGATTCTCCGCTGACATTCTTACTTTAAAATCCTCATAATCCCATTTCCCTACATTAGTGTCTATCACTTCTGACCATATTGAAGCCAACTTAGTTTTAGGAACATTACTTTTCATGTCCAATTTAATCTTCTCAGCCTCCGAAACAAAAGCTCCCTCATCACTGGGATCCATTATCTTGCCCTTAGTTCTTCCAGCCACGACATTGCTTGATTCAACTTGCACTCAACCAAATATCACAATAAATATCCATTATATCATGAGAGTCTAGGTTAGTCCATCATAAACTTACATATTCATCCTTAAAACAAGTCTCATGATGAACAAAATCCCCTAAAACATCATAAAGATTACTCCTTTAAAATCTCAGGTTTTTCATCCTCTCGTGGAATTCAAGCAAGAAGGGAATTTCGGGGAATTTCGATGCAGGAAAAATTTAGCGATGAAAGAAAAATACAACTCCATAAATCATTCAATCATCATCATCAATTAAGCAATAGCATGACACATTCCCAAATTGTTCAAATTAATCACTTGATGCAAAATCATTTGCTAACAACTCATGCTATCTCTAAGTTCTTCATTTTCAACAGGTTTTCAGGAAATTCCATTGGGAACAGAAATCCGTGAAAATGGCATGTCTAAGCACATTTTAGAAAAATGACAAAATAATGGATTTCTGGGAAAATCCAAAGGAAGCAGAATTCTGCAAAATCAATGTAGTTTCAAGTCTAGGCACATTTTTGGGAAAATAATGGAGCGATGGAAAATTAGGAAATTTTGAAAGTGAAGAAAATCTGCGAAGCAATCGAAAACCTTAAATCTTTGACTTCGTCAGGATCTCACCTAGATCGATCAAATGATTAAGAACTTGGGATTCAATCCTGGATTCAATTCACTTTGATTGCAAAAATAAAGAGTCCAGATTTCCAATTCTGCTAGGTATGATTCAATCAAAGCAAGCAACAATTTTCAAAAGGGAAACCCTAAGATATTTTGATGAAAGCATAGTTTGGATCCCAGTTCACCCTTTCATTCTTTCAATCTTCCTGCAAAATTCCTCAAAACCTCACTAAGAGAAGGTGACTACCAGATTTCAATGATAAAGAACAATCTCAATTTGCCTAGGATGTGATTTCACTGAAGGTTAGGGATTGCTAGGTTAAACCATAACTCAGTTCATGGAGCATGAAATCTAAACAAGTGATCAATTCGAGCAATGGCTAGCTATACTAAGTTACAATCAGTCGAAAGGAAAGGCAATGTGAAGCATATGGACGGGCATCAAACCAACACTGGCAACCCTAGCTTTGCAATTGAGCTCAATTATGTCACAATATGACTCAAAGTACGCATACAACCCATGCAATAATTCAAACTCATCAACCAACAAGAGAAGGTTGCATGAACATACCATGAGTGAAGACAAATCAAAATGGCAGCAACTGGCACGAAATCCCAGAGTTCAAGTACACGTAGGAAATTACCAAGAAAAACCAGACCAAAGCAAACAATCTTGGCTCGGACATAAGATTCAATAGGGGAAACTCAAAATCAAGCCTCCTCAAATATTTCAACAACATAAATGACTCAATTTTCAGCATAAATCATGTTTAAATCCCATAAAAGCAAGCTGTAGAGTCGTACAAGAAGCATAAATGTAATGACAAGACAACAGGCTCGAGGATCCGATGGTGTGACAGAATTTCAGGAAAATATGAAAGAGATGGAATTCCTCGAGGATCTATAATCCATGAAAACAATGTAAAACCAATCCTTGGTCAGGTTTCCAAGGTGTTCGGGGAATTCCTCCCAGAGGGAATTTTCCCAAAAACCAAGAAAAACCCGAAATTAACCCCAAAACTCAAGATTTTCAAAGTGTTTCCTCAAAAAGGGTACTTGTACAGGAAAGATAATCATTTGAGCACATATAAAAGTAGTCAAATCTCAAAACCAAAGGGCCAAAGCACCAAAAATAAAAAGCGATAGAGTTTCCCTACTTTCAGTGGGGCGTGTGTCCAAAAACTGCACAACAGTTACATTTGAGCAATCACTCCAAAACAAGGCTTCAACACTGCTACCAAGGGAAAATTAGCCCACTTTTCCAAAGGAACTTATCTTTATTCTTAATTTCAACCCCAAAACTCAATGGGGAAGCATTCCATTAGTGTCAAAAACTCCAATTTCACAAATTTTACTCCATGGTACGACCTCCAATATACCTAACCAACAAACCCTTATTTTTAGCAATTTTAAGAGGGTTTATTGAAAAATACCATTCCAAACCTTCACCGACTTTTCCAATTCCTCCAACACATCTAAATGCACCTATGAAATGCTTAAAAGTTCAACATATAGCCTTTTCCAAATCTAATTCATCAACCCTAGCACTAAACCACCATTTTCCATAAAAAAAATCACTTAAAATACATTAAGACAGTCATCCAATCTCCATCAAACCTCAACCCCTGCTCACAAAAACCATCCAAACATCTTTTCCTAACATAATAGACCCATTCCACAAGCTATCGTAATGAAAGACAGTGGAGTGGGCCAAAAATCACATTTTGAAGACTTTCAAACCCTTAACAGGGTATTCACAAACAATTACAGGAAGATGAGCAAAACAACCACAAATTTCAATTTTAAGAGATCAAACCAAAAAAAAAAAAGTTAACTCATGCCTTTTAATGAATTCAAAACAAATTTAGATCAAATTGCTAAGGTACGGGCTGTACAAGTCCAAGACAATAAGGAAAGATATAGAAAATCTAAAAAACAGGGGCTTCAATTGATTTTTCCCACTTCAAATATTCAAGAGAGATCTTACATCGATAGTTGCCTCCTATTTATGATTTTTACTTAAAAAAATAACTAACCCAATGTACAAAAACTTCCTTTTGAATTCTATGACTGTTGGTCTTCCCATAACTTGCCATTTTACAACTTTTGCAACAATACATTTTTGCATATTTTGGCAACTTTTACATAATATGACACTTTTGACAAAAATGGCATAAATTGACAATGTAAAACCCCACAAAGTCCTAAATCACCTTAACCATGGTCTAACATGACCTTATTTAATAACAAAATGACTTAAACCACCTAGACTCTAACCTATGATCTCAATTGACAACTTCTGCAATAGAAATGTACTTGGTGCTCTTGCACCATACAACCAGCCTAGAGAAAGAACTCATGTCCCATGAGGTATTCATGCTTCTTATCTACTTCTCCTTGCCTTCTACATGCTCTATAGACTAAAAAATTCATCAATGTAATGTCATGTTGCACTCTTGCATCATACCTTGTATTGGATAACTTGGTTGCTCCTTGCCATTGCTCCTTCCTTGCAAACCGATCCGCTCTCTGATCTCTAAACTTCATTGCACCTACAACTGATGTTGTACTTGGACAGTTGAAAACAAAAACTTACCATATGGTTCCCTCTTTACCTCTATTTCATTGTTGTATCTATCCTTTGGATTTTTCCAAACACCTTTGCTTCCTTTCCCACTCACCCTCATTTCATGCTTAAGGTCTTCAACCTTTGGAACCCCTATTCCACCTTTCTTATCAGGCTCATATCTCTCTATTATGGCAGAATGTGACTGCCTTTCCATTCCTTTTGTAACTATAGGACATAGCACTATCCCAATCAAGATTGCATCATCCTTCTTCCTCCCACCTTGTGGCTGCATACACACATGATCTCTTGCCTTCTCTTGTCCTGCACTAGTCACCAACTCATTCTCTTTGTCCTTCAATACTGAAGCATGTTGAAAATGTATTGTTTTGATGTTCACAAACTCCTTCCTACCAAATGTATTGTTTTGTTGTCTTGGATTGATTATCCACGTCTCCTTGCAATGGAATGAGTGCAAACCTACTCCCATTATGCTCAATCAGATATCTATTGCTTCTACAATCATAGATGGTATGCTTGTCATATTGCCATGGTCTTCTAAGAAAGACATGACAACAGTCCATTGGCACAACATCACAAACAACTTTGTCTTTGTAACCACCAATAATAAGCTCAATCAATGCTTGTTCACAAACCAAGATAGATTGACTATCATTCAACCATGAAATCTGATATGGATTTTTATGAGGAAACTTTTGCAACTTCAACTTCTCAATCATTTCATTAGAGACAATATTTTCAGTGCATCCTGAATGTATAAATACTTTGCATACCTTACCCTTTGAATTACATGTGGTCCTAAATAAAGCTCTTCTCTACAATGGTTCCTTCTCTTTGGAGGCCTTCAACACTTGTCTTCTCAGCATCAAGGATTTTCCTACCTCTAGAGCAGTAAGATAGCTAGGATATTTTTCACCTTCACTTTCATCTTGGAACAATTGCACCTTCTTATCACTTCTTCTTTCACCCCCACTTGAAGTAGCACCAAAAATTTCAAGGAACTTGTATGATGGATGTCAAAACTCATTTCAATTGTAGCATCTGCCTGCAAATGTATTTGCACTTCTTTCACCACCAAGTTTTCCCCTAGATCCTCTAAAACTACCTCTAAAATTAGAATTTTTCTCTTTATCTTTGCCTTCACTTCTTGTTCTTCATTTGATTGCTTTGAATCATGAAAGGTTCCTATACCTCTTTGATTGTTGCCTCTTCCTCTGATGGACTTATCTTGTCTCCTTTTTACCTTTTCTTCCACTCTAATGGCTAATTAAAAACATTCTTCTACAGATCTTGGATTTGCCACAACCAATTCATCTTGTATATTGAATCTAAGGCCACCTAGATACCTAGCCACTTTCTCACTTAGCTTATAGAATTCATCAGTATATGTCTTAACATCTAAATCTTTTTGCTTCAAACCTTGTAATCTCTTATACAATTGAACTTCATAGTCTTTAGGAAGAAATTTAGCTTTAAGTTTAGCAACCATTTGGTCCCAAGAAACTATCCTTGACTTTCCTTGCTTTCTCCTTTCAACTTGCTCATAGTCCCACCATAGAAGTGCATGACATTTGAGTTTTGTCTTTGCTACCTTTACCTTCTGCTCATCAGGAACATATTCATTCTCAAAGTGGTTTTCCACGGCTGCAATCCAATCAAGTAACTCTTCATCATTCAAATTTCCACCATACATGGGAAAATCAAATTTTACCTTGTGTGTATCACCTTTGACTGCCTTTAGCAATTTAGCCATTCTTTGATCTTCAGGTTATAATTCTTCTTCCATATCTGCATACTCTTCCTCTTCCTCTTTTTTTTCACTCACATCACCCAACTCTACCCCTCTTCTTTGATTTGACTCCAAGGAAGCAAGCCTTGCTAAAAAACCATTATGAGACTCCAATAACTTGTCATGTTTCTCCTTTAACTCCTACAACTCTCTAGCAGCACCAACATTTTTAGGAGGCATCTTGACTATATTTCCTTTTCACCTTCCACTTACCCTTTCTTCAATATGCAACTTTCAACTTCCTAGGGATCTAATCCCTATGATATGATACCAATTGATTCAAAGTAGGGGTATAATCCTTCTCACAAACTCAAATTAATCAAGATCCAACCACCCTTTTACACTTGTAACACTTTCTCATCAATTTTCACTATTCAACCCTACTAGCCTAGTAGGTCTCCAAACAAGCAAATCTACGCACAAATTTTCAATTCCAACCTGAACCAACAAAAAAAATACACTTTTGTATGCCCTTGAAGGCCTTCTAAGACATATCTCAAAACACCCTTAGGTTACCTTGGAACAATCACTCCAAAACAAGACTTCGATGTTGTTACCAAGGGAAAATTAGCCCAGTTTTCCAAAGGACCTTGTCTTTATTCTTAACTTCAACCCAAAATCTCAATGGGGCAGCATTCCACTAGTGTCAAAACCTCCAATTTCACAAATTTTACTCCATGGTACAACCTCCAACATACCTAACCAACAAACCCTTGTTTTTAGCAATTTTAAGAGGATTTATTGAAAAATACCCTTCTAGAACTTCATTGACTTCTCCAATGCCTCCAAATCATCTAAATGCACCTACACATGCTTGAAATTTCAACATATAGCCTTTTCCAACTCTAATTCATCAAACCCTAGCACTAAACCATCATTTTCCATACAAAATTCACTTAAAATGCATTAGGATAGTCCTCTAATCTCCATCAAACCTCAACCCCTGCTCACAAAAACCATCCAAACATCTTTTACTAACATATCAGACCCATTCCAGAAGCTACAATAATGACAGACAATGGAATGGGCCAAAAATCACATTTTGAAGACTTTCAAACCCTTAATAGGGTATTCACAAACAGTTACAGGAAGATGAGAAAAACAACCACCAATTTCAATGTTAAGAGCTCAAACCAAATGAAAATAAAATATAACTCATTCCTCTTAATGAATTCAAAATTTTTTTAGATCAAATTGTTGAGGTACGGGTCGTACAAGTTTAAGACAATAAGGAAAGATACAAAAAAAATTGAAAAACAGGGGCCTCAATTGATTTTTCCCACTTCAAATCTTCAAGAGAGATCTTACATCGATAGCTTCCTCCTATTTATTCTTTTTCCTTCAAAAACTAACTAACCCAATGTACACAAACTTCCTTTTGAATGCTATGACTATTGGTTTTCCCATAACTTGCCATTTTACAACTTTTGTAACATTACATTTTTGCATATTTTGGCAACTTTTACATAATATGACACTTTTGACAAAAATGGCATAAATTGACAATGTAAAACCCCACAAATTCCTAAATCACCTTAACCATGGTCTAACATGACCTTATTTAATAACAAAATGACTTAAACCACCTAGAATCTAACCTATGACCTCAATTGACAACTTCTGCAATAGAAATGTACTTGGTGCTCCTGCACCATACAACCAACCTAGAGAAAGAACTCATGTCCCATGAGGTCTTCATGCTTCTTCTCTGCTTTTCCTTTCCTTCTACATGCTCTACAGACTAAAAATTTCCTCCATGGAATCTCCTGCTACACTCTTGCATCATACCTTGCATTGGATAACTTGGTTGCTCCTTGCCATTGCTCCTTCCTTGCAAATTGATCTTCTCTCTGCTCTCTGACCTTCATTGCACTTGCAATTGATGTTGTCCTTACTTGGACACCTACAAACAAACACTTACCATATGGCTCCATATTTACCTCTATTTCATGCTTGTAGTTGTCCTTTGGCTCTTTCCAAACACCTTTTCTTCCTTTCCCACTCACCTTCATTTCATGGTTAAGGTCTTCAACCTTTGGAATCCATGTTCCACCTTGTTTATCAGGCTCATATGTCTCTATTATGGCGGAATGTGACTACTTTTCCATTCCAATTTTGATATCACCTAGATGCAATTAGTGCTAAGTGGACCATTCGTTATCATTAGAGATGGATTCTTCTGAACCACTACTCATGAAACATGGGTCAATAAGTTTGACTCATAAAACTACATGGTTAAATCTTGATAGCAATATCACAATTTGACATGTTGTGGAAAATACCTCCTACTTATCAAGATCTGTCCAAGTGAGAGAAGAGCTTCCCAAGTAGTAACATATATGCCTAAGTAAGAGTAGTGTCACTCAAGAATTAACATATTTACCCAAGTAAGAGAAAAGTTTCCCAAGTAGTAATAGATCCACCCAAGTAAGAACAGAGCTGCTCAAGTAGTAATGGATCTGCCCAAGTAAGAGGAGAGCCACTTGTTTACAAGGGGTATCCACCCAAATGGGAACATATCTGCCTCTATGCAAACCTATAGTGCAAAATAACTAAAAAATAAAATTTTGTTAGATGATCCATGACATGGGTCCAACCAAGTTTTCCAAAAATGAGTGCATGAAATTCATTTCAAAGGAATGGTTTAAACAATAAAAATAAAAAAACCCAAATAATAAGAAACATACTCAAGATTGGGAAAAAGAGGTCAAACAAGAATATAATTTAGTAAAATTAAACTATAATAGAATCCTTGTTGTGTAGATGTGCATGAAATGGTTGATTTGATGTATTTTATGTGTGCTCACTAGTAATTTTGGCATCATAATGGTGCTCCCATGTAAAATGAGTGAGATTTATGATAAAATGGTTAAGGGTTGGATATATATGATAGAGGTTAAAATGGATGGAGGTTTAGGATTGCTTGATGGAGATGGAGGGTGGAAGATGATTGTGTCAAGTGGCACAAGGAGAGGGCTTGAGAGTGAGATGGTACCTTGGAGGGGACAAGGCATATGTGATGTGTTACCAAGACCATGTTACAAGTACAATGAGCATATGTGCTTGATGTGATGGGGAGGGTTGACCCACTTAATCATGTATTAAGTGTGTGCAACCATTTAAGGGGAGATTAGGATTATATTATGATTAGATCGAAAGTGAGAGAGTTGGAGGATGAGACACGAGGTGAAAGAAAAATAGGAATTAAATAATTATATTTAATTATTATTTGCAGGAAAGGGTATGGATTAAATAAAATAAATAATGGTATTTATTCAATATAATGGATGAATGGATGGGGGTAAATAATTAAAGGTAATTATTTACTTTAGGCTAGGATATACAGATAATAGAAGAAATAAATTAGGATGAAGTTTGAGATAATTGGGTATTAACTAAATAATAGGATATTATATAATTAATATAGAGGATACAAGATTGGTCGAATTAGAGGTAAATTGATCAAATATGGTCAATTTTAGGTGTCTACATTTTTCCCCTCTTTGAGATTGTGTTACAAAGTAGCATCATTTGAAATAAGATTAAAACATAGCACCTAAAACAAGATGGTTAGATTTGGGAATATGTCCCATTCACTCAAAGGAATGATTAGGAAAAAAAGATGATGGGAGTGAAGATGAGGATTAGGATTGAGGATGCCCCCTTGAGAGGACAAGTGGGTTCAAGATAACACAAATATTCCCTCAAAATAGAGGAGAGGATATAGGATAAATGAGGAAGATGATGCAAGCTGATGAATAGGCAGGTGTCTACATAAGGTGCCATGATGATAGATTGACACCCAAGAAAGTATATGACTAAATGCACCATTATAAGTTTAGTAATAAGGTACCACAAGGATTGATTCATAAAGGAAAAACATAACAAAAACACACAAGAAATCAAGTATGCATGCACATAAAATAAAAAGAAAAGATAAAAATGATTTTGGCCTTGATTAAGGTGAAATCCAACTATGATTTATTTATTGATGATGATAGAAATATTAATATGGGAACTATACATCTTGATAATAATGCAAGAATTGGGAATGATATAGCCTAAGAACAATGTAATGGTTTTAAATATAATAGGATTTTGATTTTAGTAAGAATAAGGATGAAACTTATGGATGATTTTATATGTGTTACATTTATTGGCTATATTTGTGAAGATTTTTAATTTTCCTTTCATGTCTAGGATTAGCTGACATTTAAATAATAAATGAAAGAACTCATTGTAGCACTAGGGGTGAAGGTGATGGATGGGTGGTAGGGTCTAGAGGATGTGGGATGGGAATTAAGATAAAAATGGTGGGATATATGATGTGGTTTTTGAGGACTATGTCACATAGGAATGATATGACCCACTTTGGTATGTGTCATTTATAATGCTATGCTAAAGTGTTTAAAGCATAAAATTGGACATATCAAGGGATTGTTAAAAGAAATCAATATCTTGTCCTGTTCCTTATCAAGATCAAATGGGAGAATGAGGATAGGTGTGATGATACCGGGATTCAAATGTGATGCTTGGGAATGATACAAATTTTGGATTTTTAATTTTTGGACTTGTTGAATTAGAGGATTTTGGATTTCTATGCTCTTTGATATTTGGATTGGTTATTCATATTTCTATATTTTGGAACCTAAATGGGTTTTAATTTTGGTTTGTTATTTTTTTTGGGATATTTGGGTTGCTTGGATTTGAGATTGTCAAATATTAATATTCAAATGGATTTCAATTTTTTGTACTTTTTGGATTGTGGGCCACTAACCTTTACGGTTTGTGGATATTGGAATTCTAGACTTTTAGAATTTGAATGGCAGAGTTAGGATTGTTAATTTTTTTAATCTAAATAGATTTTTGGTACTTTATCCTTTGAATTTATTGGGATTTATAATTATTGGGTGCAAGGAATTTAGGAATTTAGATGGGTTTCTTGGGAAATGTACATGTATTCAAGTCTATTTTAAAGTATATTCTATGATCTATTAAGGAAATATTATCTCATGTTCTCATGAAGGTGGTGATATATTCATCATTAAAAAATAGGTCAATTGGTGTGTGATTATGTTGATCTTGATTGATGATTTTAGGAAATGGATGGTTAAGGTTGTTGATATTAATTGTAGATTTGATGAATGAGGTTATAATGGGGATGAAAAGGATGATGCAAGGGATCATGACGGGGATGATAATTTTGATGAACAATTTTTTGGTAGGGATGACATGATCAATGTAAGGTTTGGTGATGGGGATGATGGTTTCAATGAAAGGGTTGGTGTAAATAAGATCATTGTAGGAACAATGAGAAGAACCCATTTTGATAATTCATGAAGGCCTAATTCTTTGCCTTGATAGTTCATACTTTTACATATTCAATTTGCAATGGGATATTTATTACTTTGGGAACAAGATAAAAATATATTACTAGATATCTAGGAATTATTATAAATTTTAAATATCTCATCCATGAGAAGAGAAAATCAAACAAAGGTAGTTGGACCAAGTTAATAGGATTTTTGTACTAAGACGATATGGGTGTGGGATTGATAAGATTCTTGTTCTTGGCTAAGATCACTAGGATCAATGTGGGTGATTTTATCTTGAGTTCATTATGGATAAGTTTGCTCATATATTTAAAAGGAGAAATATCACTATTTGTTTGACTTGTGATGTGAGTGTGGGATGAAGCCATTTCCCTCCACTCTAATACTACTAAATTAATGTGTAGATGTTTTTGGATAATATTATATATCATTTTGGATTCCCTTCTAATATTATTTCTAATAATGGTCCATCATTTAAGAACAAAGATGTGAAACATTTCTTAGAAAAATTCCAAAACCAACATTATTTTTCTACATCTTATTATTCTTGGTCCAATGGTTAGTGTAGACACCTAAAAATGACTAATATATTTCCATATTTTATTTTATTAGTCTCTCATTGGTTCCTCTATCTATATTAATTAAATAATTAAAATAATTATCTTAATTTTCCCTTACATCTATAATAATTTACTATTTTTTAACTATTTAATTAATTTATTATTTTCCCTCCAACATTAATTTTGGTCCCCTATAATTAAATAATTTTTTAAAATTATTTAATTAGCTAACACTCCTCTCAATAATTAAATAAATTAATATAATTTATTTTAATTTAAATTATCTTTTCCTCCCAATAAAATAAATATTTTATTTATTTCTTGAACTATACTCTTATGAATTAAATTTATTTATTTATTTAATTTAATCTTATCTATTTACTATTTTTAACTCCTACCCTATCTCGATTTTTCTTATCCATAAATTCTTCTAATTAATATTCATCATTGATCAAATATCAAGTGAAGCATATAAATATCCAATCCATTCACACATTACCCCTAGATCTAGTAATCATTATCAGGGGCTATCTAATTGAAATGCACAGAACTACACCAATATGAGATCTTGGCTATTATACTACCATTGTGCTATTATGGTTATGCTATTTTGAAGAGCAACCCACATACTAAGAATTCAAACTACTATCAAAGATACAATGAAGCAAATCAAGATCTTTGTGATGGTATTATTATCTATTATTTGATTTATGCATAGCTCTTGAGCTTTATTGAGTGATTATTGAGTGTGAATTTGGTACTTTCCTTGTATTGTTCATACCTTAAATAATTCACATTTTCATTCCACATCCATAGTTATACTAAGGCTTCTAACAAAAAATAAAATAAAAATCTTCATAGAAGCTAATAAATATGTTAAAGATTGAAATACTTAGCTTTCATATGCATTGTGGACCTATCACATGTGTATAAAAGAAACAATTTTTTTTGTAATTACTCTTATTGAATAAAATCTATATTAATGAACAATAATATATATTAAGGAGGCCAAACTAAACCATTCAGCAATATTATGCAAATCAATAATTGGAAAAGGCATTCAAAAGATAATATGATATTAAATGCAAGATAGAACATGAACATAACCAAATGTTGAAAATAAAGGTTATCCAAAGAACAAGATATTTGATTGTGAAAGAGAAGCACAATAACTTGAGGTTGAAGCCAACAAGTAGTGACCACACTTGTGAAAAATCTTTAGCTCCACTTAGATAGAAAAAAAAAGGGGAAAACCTTTGATTCAATCCCCATGAATGTTGATAGGACAAGAAAGTGTCCCATGAATGTTGCTACAAACTTTGCTACAGGTTATAGTGATCAATCTAGTCTACCATGAATTGGCACCAATTGTGTAATTAATAGTTGAACCTAACAATAATTTCACTTTCTAGAAGATAAAGTAACAAAACATAAATTCAAAATAACGTTTGCAATTATTACTATTAATATTCCTTAATGGAACTCATATAAATATGTATTATAATGGTCCAAGAGTTTTTGAGCTCAGGTTTTTAATAGTTGTATCATAGGACTTGACATTTATTCTCAAATTTTTAACAAAACTAAATAGATAATAAATATTCATTAGTGCAGTTCTATACATTTCAATTAATGGTTGCACTTCTTGTTTTATGAATTCTATTTCAATCCTATTTAATCCTATTCAATTTGGTGAATTACCTAGTCTAATTTTATTCAATTTGCAATTTGGTTAATGTATTGTGATGTGAGTGTATTTCTATTAAGATTGATGTCTCCTTTATCAATTAAATCTTGAATTTAGTTTCCAAATTCAAGTATCAATAAGTGGAACGTCTTTTTATTTCACGAGGCTTCTGAATATTTTTTTTGGTAAAAGTGGCAAAGCCACTATAAAGAATATTTTATTGATATTAAAAAAGATTAATTACATATCAAGAGTCCATGAGCTGAAGAAAACAAAATTTTCATCAAATTACATCTCAAGAAAACCAACATCAAAACCTGGAAGTAGCTAATTACAAGAGCAAGAAAAGCAGGCCCTGCCAGGAAGGAAAAACGAGAAATGAACATGAAGGAGAAGGCCATCAAAAAACACCAATCGAGTCACCATTGATACTTTCTAGGGAAACAAAAGGAAGTATTGTCAATAATATGTATTTTTCTTATGAAAAGCAATTGATGTTTAAGAAAGATTATGATTCCTTGATAATAGTCTTTAGATTACATTCTTCATAGCTAAGTTGGATTAATTGGGTGGATTAAAATGACTATTGATTATATTTTATCTTATGATTTGAACTTTTGAGTGATGAGGGGCTTACACAAGAGGATAAGGCTATCAAATGTTAATTCTTGGTAAAGGTTAATACAAATAATTTGGATTAGGATCACTATTGGTTGATGGATTTGGATTTATATGGATTAATGGGGTATGATTCATGTGATTGGGTAGATAATTTGAAGGATCAAAATTTATATATAAGGGGTGGTTGATTTGGCGGTTTAGAATATATATTGGCTAAGGGATGGTTTAATCGATTGTGATTTATAAGGTTTGAGAGATGTTTTGATGGGTTATGATTTTTAAGGTTTGATGGAGGGTTTAATGGATGAGGAGCTCTAAAGTTATATGGATGGTTTGATGAATAATTTTATGGATGATTTGATTTTTTTAAGTTTTATATTATTTAAAGGATGGTTTAAAGGATAATGATCTATAAAAATTACCAGATAGTTTGAAGGATAATTTGAGGTTATAGGATCTATATGGATAGATGGGTTATGATTCAAGTGGATTAATAATTTAATATTTTAGGATTAGGATTAACTTTATATATATTTTTAATTTGGAAGGTTTCCCTTTCATGAGTGTTCAAGTTTATAATTTTTGGGAACCTTGGATCTTATGATTATAAGTAACCTAGCCATGACATCTTTCTTTTGAAGTAGAAAGTAATCTAGTTGGGTGTAACCTTGCTTAGTATTGGGTGAACCATTGAGGTTATTGGGATTTTTTTTTTAATCTACAAGGTTGTAATCATCATGATAGTCATCTTGATCTACAAGGCTCTCATCATTATGATAGTAATTTTAATCTACAAGGTTCTCATCATCATGATAGCCATCTTGATTTACAAAGATCTTATCATCATCATTATGTTGAAAGGGGATATTATATTGATTAAAAAAATCAAAAGGGGGTTTATAATTTATAATTTTATTAGATTAACATTCATAAAGTTTCTATTCAAATTTTACATGGGTTTATCCCACATAAGAAGACACACATGACATAAGAATTCCTTATCTACTCAAATAGAGTGTTTGGAATTGTGAGCTCACTAATAATACCTAAAATTGGTCATAAATAGTATCATCCCAACATCTCAAAGTGCTAGCTATGGAGGATTAGTACCATACACATATTGCACTAGTACTTACAAAGTTATTTGATAATTAACTTCCCAAGGTTAACCACTTACTGGTTCATAAAAGTACCAAATGGTCAAAAAAAATCTATGCTAGGTTTATATAAGGTTCAAATATAATGAGCCCTTAATCTACCCAAAGGTATCCAAGGCCAAATTATGTGATTCAAGGGTGATGCCTAATGACTTGGATCAAGAGGGTGACCCCATCTCCATTCATTTGAAAAAGTATAAATTGGATGTCAACTTAGCCCAAAATTAAAGCTAATATTTTGCATTTATATAGCCCATTGGTGGATGGGATTTGCAATTTATTACTTCATGATGAAATCCAAGTTTATAAATACTAGTTATAAAATATATAAAAGGGAAGGAATGGGTGTTTTTATTCCAAATATCATAAAATCATATGAGGGAGGATCATACACACAACTTCAGGCTATATAAATGGAATAAAAGACTCTTTATATTAAAGATCACCCTAAAGTATGAGGAGAGAGAATGCATGGTTTAATTAATGAAGATATGACACACACAAATAATTTTTTTTAAAAATCTTTTGATAATCAAGAGCACCCTAGGGTGCAAGAGGAGTGCATACATAATTCTAATTTTATGGACAAGATAGACAAG
>VDFB02058242.1:741907471-741926976 GCA_007258455.2 Sequoia sempervirens | reverse complement strand
GTTGACTTTACCAGCCTACTACAATCAGATAGTTACTGGGAGTATAGACCAGAGATAGCTACAAACATTCCAAATATGAAATCACAAACATCATTTATCCAACTAAAACTAATCTATTTCTGAATACTGAACCCTAGATCTTCAAGCAATTTAAAAGATAGAACAAAGGAACCATGCAAGATGAGATAACACAAATTATTTCACCAGGAATAACCACAATGTCTTCAATTGTATTAATCACCAGAAAATGCTGCAACAATTCAACTGTTCTGAATATAATGTTTGCTTCAAGAAACTTCAAATACTCTAACTATAGCTCTTGCTAATCTCTATTACTGTCTTGCTAATGTTTAAAACCAATGTCT
The DNA here is from genome assembly GCA_007258455.2 of Sequoia sempervirens. Lineage (NCBI taxonomy): Eukaryota > Viridiplantae > Streptophyta > Pinopsida > Cupressales > Cupressaceae > Sequoia > Sequoia sempervirens. Next base: position 741,926,611 of record VDFB02058242.1, on the reverse strand, counting down.
AACCCTTACAATGAGGCAAGAATGCCTATTTATATCAAATTCCCCCCAAAACATGTCGGCCCAGCCAAACATTTTACAAAATAAAAAAAAACCGCCAAAATAGGTCAGCCCAGGAAAATAAACTAAGGCACACATTTAATGCCATCATCCAAGTCGGCCAAGGCACAGTCCCCAAGGAAGTCCGGTCCAATGCATGCCCTATGATAATAGGGAAGCACAAATCTCGAACTTGAGCATTAACTGCCACTCCCTTTGCCTTTCTCCTGCACTGACGTCCCTTGGACACTCGAGAATATTCTATCCAACTCAGTAATAGGTGGCGATGGTAAGACCCTGAGTCGGCATTTAATAGCATCTATCCCTTCCTTGGCCCACTCAACAATTCTATTCTAGTCCTCTCTGTTGGCCATATACCTATCTATCACCGCCAAGTATGTAGCTGCATCATCAAGTAAATGGCTAGTGACAGCTCCATCAGAATCCGGGGCATAAACCTCATGTCACCATTCCTTCAGTTGATCTAAGCTCAAATATTTGGGAGCTATCCTCTTCCTCCCTGTCATTACCTCAAAGAAGGCAATGCATCCATCATAAACTGCTGTAAGGTCGCCATCAATGGACTTCCTTCATTTTTGTATCTTCTTCAGACCTCCCTGCCTGACCAACAATGCCTCCAACCACTCCCACGGTTCATCCAGCCTGGAGGAAGGAAGGATTCCATCCTTAGCCAACTGATCCTTGCCATGTCCCAGGATAGTCCTTGATTTCTGCAACAGGAGATCTATGTCACCCTTATCCTGAGATAAGATGTGCTCCAACAGTTCTTTTCCCCGGACTGCATCCTTGGCCACAGACAAGATCTCCTTGATAGCCTCATCCCCTTTCATCTGGACATCCATCAGCCAATCAGTGGCAGCTTGAGCAGAGGCCTTCATCTTTTAAATTCCGGAGATTGTCTCCTTAGGCAGAAAACCCGGAGTAGTAGAAGAGGAAGGGTGGAGAGACTGCAGAGGCTTCATTACCTCTTCCAAACTTTTCCTCAATCTCTCATTTTCTTTCTTCAGTTCTTGTTTGGACTGGGTCTCCTTCTTCAGCCTGTCAACAATTATGGCACTCGACCCCTCAAACTCCTCAATGTCTTGCTCTAGGGAGGCCAGGCCGAGATTAATAGTTTGGACATTGTAGTCCTGGCCTGTTATATCATCCCTCATTTTATCTGCTGCAGGGGTGGTGATGTGAACTACCCTGTTGTGTGCTTCATCCCTTTCCACCCGGGAAATCACGTTAGCAGCTTTCTTCTTCTTTCCTTTTCCGATCTGAGACAGCATTTCATCCTAGTCCAAAGGGAGTGTCCCTCAACAATCACCGGGCTTTTCTTTTGTAAAAGTTCTCTAACCAACTGGAAGCTGGCTGTGGTCAGTCCTGATTTCTTCTGTCCTGGCATCTTCCGGCTCTTCTGTCACTTTTTCTTCTTCTGCGGTTGCCCTATCATCTCCTTTTTCCGGAAGCTGTTCACCTTGGTCGGGCTCTTCAAGTCCTAATTCTGGAAGTACCAGTGATGGAGTCCTAGCAGGGATACTTTCTTCCGGCTCAGGTGATCCGTGGCCTCTCATCACTCTAGAGGAATCTCGACACTGCCGAGGAAGTGTGTCTTTTCCTCGCCATTTCAAGCTGCTGCCACCTGCATGTCCCTCCTTGAACCTTGGCCCCACTAATTCCCTCAAGCCATCCTGATCTTCGGCCTGCACTGGCAGAGGAGAAACGTGTTTATCCCGCTTCTTCAACCTAAGAAGCTGGAGGAGAGTCCCCTATTATGCAAAAGATCCTTGGGAGTATGAGTTCTTTGATTTTCAGAGCATATTCTTTTGGTTTTCCTCCGGAGCTCTCCACATCTACAATTGGAGGTTCATCATCTGAAGCAGTCTGGTCTTTCTTCTTGGCTGTCCTTGTAGTTCTTGTCTTCTTGGGCGGTGGAGGAGAATCCTCCTCTTTAGCCTTCTCTGTTTCTTCCTCATCCAAGGACTTGCTAATTATCAGGGTCTTCCACCTGCGCTTGCCAATTGGTTTCCTCTTCATTGCAGGCTCAGCCCCCTTAGGACCTCTGACTTTAATCTTGAAGGGTGAGGTTTTAGCTGATTTCCCTTTGGGGTCCTCCCTAGATTCTTCAGAAGTTGACATGGGGTTAAGATTCCCCATCAGTTCAAAGGTGTAGGGCACATTGGTGTTCTCTAATTCCCAGACTTTGTGCTTAGCCCAAGAAAGGGTAAACCTCAACACAGGAGCCATCAGGTCCTCTAACTCTGTCACTTCAGGTTCACTCCAATCAATGTCCGCAACTGACCTGTCCTTTATGGGCTCGTAGACATGGTCCTGAACCAATTTTCCATCATCATCAAGCTGATCCGGAATCAGCTTAACATTGTATTGTCTAATGGCCTCCACAGGCAGCCTGGAATACCTTTTCTTCCTTGCATCGAGGTCATCCTTGATATTGACCCAGTAGTCTTCTAAGTCCTCTTTATGCCTGTACTCCTGGGTAGCCTTCTTTTGGGCCTCTCCTGTTATGTCAAAGTTCATTCTCTTCGAATGGAAAGAGAATCCATAAGCTGCCAACTCCTCACCTGCAGTGTGAGCTGATTGAATAGATGGGCACACTTCTCCCACACCAATCCCAAGAGGGAAGTCTCCTCTGAATCCTGTCTTATGCTTTTCTCTCTTCACAACTGCATCAAACTCACAAATCTGCCTTACAACCTCCAGTAGCATGATGTGGTCAGTGGGATACCGAGGCAACCTATAAGGGGCAACTGGACATCCATCAATCCGGAGGTAGGTGAATGTAGGGAACTGGATAAACCATGCTCCGTAGTTCTTGATTAGTCCCCTAGCTCCATCGGATAATCTGATATGTTCTGCATTTTGAAGTGTCCGGGTAATGTGCATTGTGAATGCATCATTTGCCCTCCTATAATCCTTATGTCCTAGATGCAGCTCCGAATAAACTTCATAGATGATGTCTTGTCCAATGGTTCCCCTCGGAGTCAGACCCTTGTATGGGTAGGAGATGGCCAGCACATACATGATGTAAGAAGACATATTGAACTTCTTTGCTTCCAGGACATTTCTCAGTTGTTTGTCAATCTCTGCACTAATGAGTCCTGCCCAGTGATAGTTTGTCCCCTGGCTCATCTTGGTGATCACATGGACCATCCAATTCTCCAATACCCCTGCAGTTCTCAGTCCAGCCACCCTGCTCAACAGTGTGATGGCATCATACACATCCGACCTGAATTTCACCCTGTGCAGCTGTTTGGGCAACTTGGAGTGGTGAGATTTTGGCTTCTCCAGCCATGAATTGATGATCTGCTGAGCTTTGACTGGCTCATTCTCGTAATAGGTCCTGGCAGTGTCAATGTTTAATGCACAGACCGAAGGAAGATCCGGCATGCTGAAGGTTCGTGCAATGGAAGCCAGACTGAAGTTTGCCAAGACTCGTCCCTCAGTGCTGACCACCATCTGGGTATCAAACGCATACTGTCTTGCACATTCCAAAATCAACTCATAGCACTGAACCGCCGGAGGGAACCCTGCCACATGCACTAATCCAGAGTTCATCATTCCTTGTCTCAAAGCTGACTGGTCCTTCTCAGCCGCTCTCTGCTTGAACTCCTCATAGCGCCAAGCACCAACATTCGTGTTAGATACCTCAGCCCACACGGAGGACACCCTGCTTTCCGGGAGCTGATTCTTCATGTCTAGTCTCAACTGCTCTGTCTCAGAAATAGATGATGCCCCTGCACCACCGTTGGACTTCCTGGCAACAGCTTTGCTTGGTTCGGCCTACACATCCAAAAATCGTCATTAGAATCCAATTATTATTCATATTCCAGTTCAAAGGGTTAGCACAAATCATGTAAATCCATCAAAATCCATTGCTAACTACTAATCCATCGAGATCTGGAGAAATCAGATAGTCCGGGAAAAATCCGCAATCTGGGAAAATACCGTCGGGGCAGAATTTCGGAGAAATCCGACCCAGACGGATTCCTGCTGCCAAAGCATCGTTAATCATATAGATCATTAGTGCAGATGGAAAATAAAAGGATAATCGTTAAATTCACTCATTAGCAACAAGAAATAAACATTAGACAATCGTTCCACTAATCCTACCATCGAAATATCACAAAGAACACAACCAGACAGGAAACCCAGAAAAATCCGGATGGAACGGATTTTCGCGGACAGCTTAAAATGCACCGGAAATAACCCCAGCCCGCGGAATAAACCCAAACCGAGAAAATCTGAGAGCGAGGAAATTCTGCGACGACCTCGGAAACCCAAAAAATGACGAGATGCGAACCAAAACTCAAACGACCACGGGATCTACTCCTCCTAAGCTCAAATGATCTCAAAACTGACAATAAGCAACAAGACTCAGGGCGCAAAGGATTTAGACCCCTCGAAAGCACACAAAGGATGAATCTCCACATCAAAATAAATATGCCCCAATCCGAATGACCAAACCACCCGCCATTAAAACCAGAACAAGCTTTAAGGTTTTAAAATATCGGTTAGGGATTTACCTAAAGCCCTCTAATCTGAATAAGACGGGGGAAGCCAACATGATACGGGGCAAAAGCCGCTCAAGCACAATAAAACCTTCATTCTAAGCCGAACACCAAAGGAAACCCTAATTTCACATAATAACACAGTTCGCGCCCAAAACAAGCAAGCAATCCGACCCAGAATCCCGTCTAAATGATATATACGCATTCATGGATAAATAAAGCTCACAGGGCACAGAAATAGGGTTTCAACAAAAAGACGGATGAAACCCGACTCTATAAATATGAAATCATAATCAATCAAGGGCCGACCCCAAATCTAACAATACCCAGTGCGAAAAACCCGTAATTACCTCATAAGCAAACGGCAGGGCAATGAATACATACCATGGATCAAGGCGAACGGAATCCGAGCTCAAAAAATCGACCACGTGGCAAACACGTCCAAGCAATAGAAATACTGGCACCAACACTCAAGTAATCCTCGCGCAAACAAACCAGGATCAATTTTCAAAGCTTCAAATAGAAAAAAACTCAATGGCCAGAGCAATCAACAAGGCAGCAATGAAGTCAGAATGAAACCGAAAACGCCCTAAGTTCGACCTTATACCTGCCTGAGCAAAGGTACCTCAACCATTAATGCGCGACAAGACATTTCTGACAAGTCTGGAAACCCGAGCCCAACACAAAATTTTAGAAAATCCCAGAATGCGCAGAAACACGAATTTCGCGAAAATGTAGAAACCGGGGAAATCAGGAAGATCAAGATTTTGGAAGAATCCGAAAAAATCCGATAGGACCGGAAAATCTTGAAGTCAGGCAGAAACCCAGAATTGGAGAATCCTGCCAGAAACGGACAAGGAACGAGGGCCCGAGAAAATCCGCCAGAGATGGAAAATTCTGAATCCAGGTGAAAATCTGGACTTGGCCAAAAAATCAATTTAAATCAACTCCATCCTCAAGGAAGGGTCCAAGCGAGCAAGACCAACATGTCAAGACCCCAAAATGATAAATCCAATAAAATCAAGGGTCAAAGACACCAAAAATAAGAGGGTCCCCACCCCAAGTGGGGCGTGTGTGCAAAAACTGCACAACAAATGGCGACTCTGCTGGGGAAATGCTCCTGAGTATTTTGATGACAAACTGGAATCAAGAACCCAGAACTCATGGTTTCAACTCAGATACCCAGCCACCACCCTAAGTTAAAGCAAAGAAACTCCCAGCCAATCAAACGCTCCTATACCAGGGTCTAAGTGTGTGCACATGCATTTATCACCTACCCTCAGTTGCAAGAAGAACCAGACTGGGTATGAATAGGCTACGTAAAGATTCTTACTCTAAAAGTAACCTGGATAGAGCCTCGCTGCCAGTCAGGCGTCCATAGCCTTGACGAGGTTATCGCTGTGATCCTCCTGAACATAGCTCTACTGCCAGTCAGGCGTCTATAGCCCTGGTAGAGATATTCAGATCCCCCTGATAAGTTGAATTCCACCCTCATGATTTTCAATACATTTTTTTTTTGCTAATGTTTCTTTCTTTTTCACTCATATTATTCAACTTGTGAACAGTGAAGTTCACACTCAGGGCTAAGAACCGCAGTGGCACTAGAGCAGAAAAAAGATTTTTCACCTGTTCAGACCTTATAAGGACTTTTACAACTTCAGGTATATTAAGGATTAAAGGTATAAGACCCCAATATATTCCTGTTCAGACCGACTGAAAAACCTTCGCCCTACCACAAGGACAAATGACATAGGTAAAAGAATTCATACCTTGGTATTCCAGAAAAATGAGCAAAGTTTGTAAGGGAAATACCAAGAACATTAGACCTGCTTTGCCACCCTTACCATACAGATGCACCCACAATCCCAAGGAGAGAAAGGACCAAAAGCAAGAGCAACACAAAACAAAACAAACAAACTAAAGCAAACCTACTCTAACCAAACAAAACTAGCAAAGTAAAAAGGGAAACCTACTCTAACCAAAGCAAGCAAACAAGCAAACAAAGCAACCTAAACTAACTATTTACAGGGAAAAGAGCTGAAAACAGCTCAAGACTGGAAATAATGTTTAAGATACTGCCCATTGACAGGCAGTGGTATGTCCTCTCCCGTGAGAGTCCTTAGACGGAAGGCATTATCTCCCAGTATTTCGGCAATCTGGTAAGGACCCAGCCATAATTTATCAAATTTTCCATGGCTCCCTTTCTGATCATGCGGCTTATCCCAATACAGGACAAGGTCAAAAATCCTAAAAACCTTGATTTTGGCTCTCCTGTCAAACCACCGCTTGACTACCCCCTGATGTTTGGCAAATTTTTCAAGGGCATTGTCTCGTTTTTCCTCAAGCTGCAATAATTCAGCCAGCCTAGCTTCCCTTCTATCATCCTCATCATAAAACTGGTTGATAAACTGTAGAGTTGGGATTTTAAGTTAGATAGGAAAAACTGGTTCCAGACCGTACACTAAATGATAAGGAGAGGTACCAATGGAGGACTTAACTCTAGTACGATCTGCCCAAAGAGCAAACTGAAGCTGGGTGTGCCAGTCTTTTGGGTTCCTCTCTAACAATTTTCGGATGACAGTCAACAGGTTCTTGTTAGAGGATTCAGCTAAACCATTCCCCTGGGGATAATAATTAGATGCAAACTTTATAACAATACCATGATCAAAGGCCCAGTTTGAGAATTTCAAAGATGCAAAGGCAGGACCATTATCACACACAACCGCAACAGGACATCCAAACCGATTGAGAATGACAGATTCAAGAAAATCAATTACTACCTCTGATGTATACTGCCTACAAGCAAACGCTTCAGTCCATCTTGTAAAGTAATCAGTTATGGTGAGAATATACCTGTGTCCTGCAGAGGATGGTGGATTTATGGGGCCAATGAAGTCCATACCCCATTGAGCAAAAGATTTTACCTCAATGACAGACTAGAGCGGAAGTGCTGCACACCTTTCTCTTGTTGCTGCAGTCTGGCAAGTGTGATAGGTCCGTACATGATGATGAACATCCTTGAACAATGTAAGCCAGTAGTATCCTGCCCTCAAAATCTGATTCGTAGTAGCAATCGCAGAACCATGACCAGTACCATATTTCTCATGAAATTCACTCATTACCCTTTCAGCTTCCTGTCTTCTAAGGCACCTCAAATAAATACCTTCATGATTCTTCTTGTATAGGACAGCTCTTTTCAGCATGAAGCTGTCACTTTTCAGCCTTAAGGCTCGCCTCTGTACTGCATTAAGGTGAGCTGGAGGTCATTGATTCAATAAATAATAAACTATATCATCATACCAGCCCTCTGGGGAAACTTCTTCACTATTATAGTTATGAACAGACAACTCAGGGCCTATCTCTACCATGGTTTGGGTGAGTCCTTGTCCTCTTACCAACTTCATCGGCTGGATCTCAATGTCATACTCCTGAAGCATGGTCACCCATTTAGCTCTGCGTTCCCCCAACTCGTTCTGCATCAGCAGTAACTTAACTGCAGAATCAGGAACAATTGCAAACACCTTGTTTCTAAGGATATAATGCCCGAATTTCTTTACTGCTCGAACAAGGGCATATGCTTGCTTCTCCACACTTGGGTACTTCAGCTCAACATCCTTCAATGGTGCACTCATGAAAGCAATGTGATGCTCATTCCCCTCATCAGACTTTTGTGTCAGCATTCCAGCACATGAGTGGTCTGAAGCAAAGGAATAAATATAAAAGGGCTTGCTATATTCTGGACTCACCAACACTAGAGCATCGGCAGTGGCTCTCTTAATCTCTGCAAAGGACTCTTTCGCTTCTGCAGTCCACTCGATCTTGGCATCTTGTTTTAACATAGCATTTAATGGCTTCACAATCTCAGCAAATCCAGTGATGAACTTCCTGACAAAGTTAATCTTACTGAAGAAGGATTTCATCTCCTTTTTGCTGGCAGGTGGCTGAATTTTCAGGATGGCCTCCACTCTCTCCGGATCTATAGCAATTCCTTTCTCTGATATCACATGTCCTAACAACTTGCCTTTTGTAACCCCGAAAATACACTTTTTGGGATTCAACGAGATGCCAAATTTTTTGCACTTCTGGAACACCTTACGCAGATCTGAAATATGATCCCCTCTGTTTTTGGAGAAAACAGTCAGATCATCCATATAAATGATAATGCACTTTCCTATGATGTCCTTGAAAGTAATATCTATAGCTCGTTGAAACGTGGCTCCCGCATTAATAAGCCCAAATGGCATCCTCCTGTAAGTGAAGGTTCCCCATTTAGTTGTAAAAGTGGTCTTGTGTCTGTCCTCATACTGGACCATCACTTGATTATACCCTGAATACCCATCCAGAAAGGACATCATCTGCGATCCATTGACCACCTGTAGCACTTCATCCAAAGAGGGAACTGGATAATTATCTTTCTCTGATGATCTGTTCAGATTCTTGAAGTCAACATAGAGCCTAATTTCACCATTCTTCTTTCTTACCGAAACTAGATTGGCCACCCAAGTTGAATGCCTGACAGGAAATATGATCCTCGCAGACAGCAATTTCTGAACCTCCTTCTGTATGAGTGGCTCCAACAGTGCATTAATAGGTCTCTGCCTCTGTCTGAAAGATTTAGCGCCTGGCTTGAGAGGTATAGTATGAGTTATGATGGATGTGTCATAAGTCTTTAAGTCTTCATAACCCCAGGCCACTATGTCTGGAAAGTCGTGTAGGGTTCTGAGTATTCCCTGTCTTTCTTCAGGAGTACAAACCTTGCCAATGAAAATATTTTTAATATTGTCTTCAGTACCCACATTGTGAGTATCACACTGTCCACTAATTGATTCTTTCTTTGATTCTTGTTCCTGGTCTCTAATTTTGTCCATATTGAAAATTCTCTCCAGCTGTACCATTCCCCTTAGAATAGTATTGGACTTCAGATTCAACACACCTTCTAGATCCAACTCTGCCTCTTGAGGTTTTGTTTCATCAATGATCTGTGAAGCAAACACATCTGTGTTTGTGATAAAATAAAGGATATGTTTATCATCCTCAAACACTTGAAAGTTAGTCACATTGTCAGGGACTGAGGGCACAGGAGTTAATTCTACAGTGAACCTTTTTAATCGTGACAAAGACAGGGGCTGCAAAGTATTGGCTGCTTGGGCCAGAGAATCAGCAGTTTGATTCTTCTTCCTTAGGACCAATTGGATATTAAAAGCGTCGAATCCCTCAATGAGGTCCCACACTCTATGCCTATAGTTGGTCATTCTTCTGTCGTGACACGCATACTGCTTTCTTACTTGTTTAACCACTAATTCTGAATCACTAAAAACTTGCAGAACCCTGACCTTTTTCTTGAGTTCCATAAGGAGTCCATGAATTAACACTTCATATTCTGCTACATTATTGGTGCAATGAAATTGGAGCCTATGAGCTGCAAAGAAACTCTTACCTTTCGGACTGATCAGCTCAAATCCAGCCCCAGCTCCTTGCTTGGATTTAGATCCATCAAACTTAAGAGTCCAGTATTCTGTAGTGGTGGTCTTCTTCATTCTGTCTTTTGGTTTATCAGTATTAGAGGCTTCCTCAGTCACTCCAGTGATTTTCGCATTCTTCTTGACGATTCTGCTCATCTGCTTTAACTGCTTCAACTGTCTGAGTTGGATTCATATATTTCTGTACTTGTTTTACTGCTGTCTGATACAAACAACACTCCAACTCAGAGTGAGAAGCATTGTGGACTCTACACCAATTTGGCAAGAGTAACTCCTTAAAGCTTGTCTTGCTTCCCAGGTGAGTTTGATTCTCCATACATTGCTTAATGAACTCCTGGAAATTGTCTAATAGGTTGATCTGTCTATCCTCAGGTTTTTCTTCTTCTTCAACTGATTCTGTCAAAACTTCAACAAGACTGGACCCTGTTTCGACATCAGCTGGCATCGTATGCAACATCAATACCTCTTCTGCATCTGATTCTTCATATTGGGCCGATAGCAGGTAATTTTCCATTCCAGCTTCTGATATGAGAACTTCGGTTGAAGTCTTTTGGTATTCTGTTATCATGTACTTCATTCTAGGCTCCCTCTTAATCCTTATCTGATTAGGAACTCCTTTCCAGGGAAGCCACATGTGAGAGTGATCAGTGGACACATACCCATTCAGAGCCTTCGTAAAATCCCTTCCTAAAATTAAACCGTATGCATCAGGAATGTCAACCACCTAAATGTTGATGACCTGTTGGATTCTTGGATCAGAAGCTATCTGCATATGGATCATGTTAAGTTCCCCTACCACACTTACTTTGGTTATGTCCAACTGAGTGACCTTTTTCTGGGAATCAGCAGGTGTGATCCCTAGAGCCCTACAAACTCCAAGAGGCATCACGTTGGTGGAAGCACGAGAATCTAACAGACAATTGTAAAGGTTCTTACCAAAGATTCGGACTGAGATTAGAAATGGTGGGGTTTCTGTCTTTCCTTGAAACAGAGTGGGCTGAGTGTCCACCTGGGCCACTTGAGTTCTATCATTTTCCTTCCCCTATCTCCAGGAGGCGGGTTAGTCCGATTCTGTGTCTGGTTTTGCGTGTTCACAGACTGAAAACTAGAAGTCTGGCCAACGTGCTCACTGAAAGACTTATCCAATAACTTTGAATTTGCATCATAGGTACCTAAGACAACTTTCCTAATTGCAAGAAATCTTAATAACTCAAATGCAGAAAGGTTTACCTTTAGTTTCTTGAATTCCTCTGCAATGTATGAAGCCATCTGCTCCTCACTCATGTCAGTAGAAACTTCTTTAGAAAGTTCTTCTGCCTTTTCCTTACTAGCCTGAACAATCTTTTCCTTTTGTGGCTCAGTTTGAGACTGTCTGTCATTCGAAAGATACTACTTGGAAACATGTGGATAAGACAGATTGTTGCTAGCATTAGGATCTAGAGGGGTACTGAAGTTGTTGGGAGGAATGGAGGTAGTGAAAGGTCCTCCAGGCTGTGGACGTCTATGAGGCATATCCCTCAAGCCTTGCCTCTGAAACATCTGTACTTCTTCAACATAAGCTTCATCCTGATCCAGGGGACCATTGTCATTTATCTCTCCTTCGTTAAACAACTGGGCCACTTCATCTCCATTACAAATCTGATTTGTTTCATCTTTCTAGGAATCAGGTTCTTTCAGTATATTTTCGTTACTGGCTGGAAAAGGAGCATGATTTAACACTAGCACAGAAGAATCATATGAGTTAGAAGGAACGATTTCCTATCCATTCACATTGTTCTCTACCTCATACTGAAAAATAGAAGCAGCAGTTTGGAACTCTGGACATTCCAACTCTGAATGCTGACTCGTTTTATGGAGTCTGCACCATCCTGATAGGGATGCTTCTGCGAGGTACACACCAGTAGGAGGTTTGTCCTGACTGACTGGCTGGTTTGCAGATTGATTGACAATCTGATTTGCAGGTTGATCCAATGGAGTGGGAACTCCCCCATTGTTGGGCCCTGTATTCCAAGTTCTGTTCTGTCCTTGTGGTGGCCTCTTATCAAATCCTGATCCACTTCCTTGGCCTCTATCAAAGTTTTTCCTCCTATCGTTATTGAAACCCCTGTCCTGATTGTACCCTCTGTCATTGTAGAATCCTCTATCATTACGCTGTCCCCTGTCGAAGTTCTGTCCTTGTGAAAACTCCCTGTTCTGATTAGATTGCATTCCCTTCTGAGCAGCTTGCAACTGACTATTCTGATTTCTCAAGTAAGTCACTTCTAGATTCAGCTTTTTTATTTGTTCAGCCATTTCATCAATCCTTTTCTTATTTGGGTCTTGGTAGGGAGGCTAATTTGGGTTACCCTAAGGAGGGACAGTCATTGTGGAAAATCCCAGGGACTGATGTAGCACTTTAGAATTCTGCAAGTAAGCAGGGAAGCTATTCGACTATGACTGGTACATTGGCTGATTAACTTGCTGTTGAGGGAAATTTGTCATAGGAGAGATCTGGTTCATAGGATGACCCGGGTGTGGTACCATAGATAATTGGGGGACTGGATTCATGATTGGGGTATGACTGGTGAGAGCTTGATTTACTGCCTGAATCTGGTTGGGATGTGCAACCGGTCCTAGAGAAGGTAATGGCCCAGTCAAATGTTGTCTCAGGTCTATACTAAGCTTGACAGCTTCTGTATAAGCATCAGTCAGGGTACCCAAAGGGTTAAGTCTCCATTTCAGAAAGGTTGCTGTTAAACTATCCAGAGCCTCATAATAAACTCCCAGGGCAGTACCATCATCTAAAACATATGGGTCTTGTAATCTGGTAAATGCACGATGGAATCTATTATTGAAACTGGCTATGGGTTCGTTAACCTCTCTCTTGAATTTGATAAATTGCAGGTATAGCTCATTGGCACTGATGGGTATTCAGAACTTTTGCAAAAAGGTCTTTTCAAGGTCATTCCAATTCTGAATTGAGCCGGCAGGGAGATGGTTGTACCAATAAAAAGCTTCTTCTCCCAAGGAATAAGGAAATAACCTACAAGCAACATCCTCATGGACGATTCCTTTGTCTTTGAGGCAGGTTTGGAAAATCCTTATGTGTTCTTCTGCAGTTCTGTTCAGGTCATTTGCATGGAATTTCGAGCAGAAATGCTCAGGATTTTTGGGCATTATATTATAAGCACCGAAGGACAAAGGTGATGGATTATTGGCAAGGAAAGCCATTGGTAAGAGCGGGGGTGGAGGTTGTGGTTGGTTAATGGCAGGCTGAGGCTGTTGAATGGGAACCTCAGGGATGGGTATAGCTTCAACCTCAGGATGCGAAGATATGGACGATGTGGGTGAAGGGATGGGTGATGATGATTCTCCCCTTCCTCTAGTCCTCCTGGACCTATTGGGAAACTGTAACTCCTCTAAATCCTCCTCTCCTGTGGTGGATCTGGTATTTCTCCTATATCTCTCTAGAGAGATGGTGTTCAAGAAACGATCCAGTGTGCTCATTCAGGCCCTCCTTCTAGTGCCAATCTGTTGATGGTGTTTTCTGCACAGCAACAACTCAGACAGAATGCAATATTCTATCTCTCTTGAAAGGTTATTTTCAACAATGAATTGTTGAAAATCACCCCAAGGTCTCTCGGGTGTTAGATCATAACAATGCATAAAACAACTCAGATAAAATGTGAAATGCTGGTAATCACAATCAGACCTTACTACAAGCAAACTATATCCTTTCAATTTATCAGATCTGACAATATGATGATCTTGAATCCTAAATCTAACTGAATAATAAAGAAACAGCAAAAGATAGGGATGCAAGGAAGTAATAAAATTTAAACTATTGCAAGGACAAGCAATGTAAATGACATATATGTGGAATGGACCTATCTCAAATAACCAATTCTTATTCGACCCACAAAACAATCTTACAAGAATGGTGCTATCTTCTGAAGAATACAGATTTTCAAATCATAGACTTGCATCTACAATCGAATTTAAGCACACTGAATATATAGTCCAGGTTGACTTTACCAGCCTACTACAATCAGATAGTTACTGGGAGTATAGACCAAAGATAGCTACAAACATTCCAAATATGAAATCACAAACATCATTTATCCAACTAAAACTAATCTATTTCTGAATACTGAACCCTAGATCTTCAAGCAATTTAAAAGATAGAACAAAGGAACCATGCAAGATGAGATAACACAAATTATTTCACCAGGAATAACCACAATGTCTTCAATTGTATTAATCACCAGAAAATGCTGCAACAATTCAACTGTTCTGAATATAATGTTTGCTTCAAGAAACTTCAAATACTCTAACTATAGCTCTTGCTAATCTCTATTACTGTCTTGCTAATGTTTAAAACCAATGTCTAACCCTTACAATGAGGCAAGAATGCCTATTTATATCAAATTCCCCCCAAAACATGTCGGCCCAGCCAAACATTTTACAAAATAAAAAAAAACCGCCAAAATAGGTCAGCCCAGGAAAATAAACTAAGGCACACATTTAATGCCATCATCCAAGTCGGCCAAGGCACAGTCCCCAAGGAAGTCCGGTCCAATGCATGCCCTATGATAATAGGGAAGCACAAATCTCGAACTTGAGCATTAACTGCCACTCCCTTTGCCTTTCTCCTGCACTGACGTCCCTTGGACACTCGAGAATATTCTATCCAACTCAGTAATAGGTGGCGATGGTAAGACCCTGAGTCGGCATTTAATAGCATCTATCCCTTCCTTGGCCCACTCAACAATTCTATTCTAGTCCTCTCTGTTGGCCATATACCTATCTATCACCGCCAAGTATGTAGCTGCATCATCAAGTAAATGGCTAGTGACAGCTCCATCAGAATCCGGGGCATAAACCTCATGTCACCATTCCTTCAGTTGATCTAAGCTCAAATATTTGGGAGCTATCCTCTTCCTCCCTGTCATTACCTCAAAGAAGGCAATGCATCCATCATAAACTGCTGTAAGGTCGCCATCAATGGACTTCCTTCATTTTTGTATCTTCTTCAGACCTCCCTGCCTGACCAACAATGCCTCCAACCACTCCCACGGTTCATCCAGCCTGGAGGAAGGAAGGATTCCATCCTTAGCCAACTGATCCTTGCCATGTCCCAGGATAGTCCTTGATTTCTGCAACAGGAGATCTATGTCACCCTTATCCTGAGATAAGATGTGCTCCAACAGTTCTTTTCCCCGGACTGCATCCTTGGCCACAGACAAGATCTCCTTGATAGCCTCATCCCCTTTCATCTAGACATCCATCAGCCAATCAGTGGCAGCTTGAGCAGAGGCCTTCATCTTTTAAATTCCGGAGATTGTCTCCTTAGGCAGAAAACCCGGAGTAGTAGAAGAGGAAGGGTGGAGAGACTGCAGAGGCTTCATTACCTCTTCCAAACTTTTCCTCAATCTCTCATTTTCTTTCTTCAGTTCTTGTTTGGACTGGGTCTCCTTCTTCAGCCTGTCAACAATTATGGCACTCGACCCCTCAAACTCCTCAATGTCTTGCTCTAGGGAGGCCAGGCCGAGATTAATAGTTTGGACATTGTAGTCCTGGCCTGTTATATCATCCCTCATTTTATCTGCTGCAGGGGTGGTGATGTGAACTACCCTGTTGTGTGCTTCATCCCTTTCCACCCGGGAAATCACGTTAGCAGCTTTCTTCTTCTTTCCTTTTCCGATCTGAGACAGCATTTCATCCTAGTCCAAAGGAGTGTCCTCAACAATCACCTGCCTTTTCTTTGCAAGTTCTCTCTAACCAATCCGGAGCTACAGGGTCAGTCCGGATTTCTTCTGTTCTTGCTTCTCCCGAATCTTCTGTCACCTTTTCCTCTTCCATAGCTGTTACCTCGACCTCCTCCTTAGTTGTTACTTTATCATCTTCTTTCTCCAGACTCTGCTTGGCTTGGTCGACCCCCTCAAGTCCTAATTCTAGAAGCACCGGTGATGGAGTCCTAGCGGGGGTGCTTTCCTCCGGCTCTGGTGATCCGCGACCTTTATCACTCTCTAGAGAATCCTCATATTGTACCAGCGGAGAAGTGTGTCTTTCCTTAGTTTCTACCTCAAGCTCGGTCGCTTCACTATACAGTGTCCCCTCCTTGAACTGCTCGGCCTCCCCGCTAATTCCCTGCTCATCCGGATTCTTCGGTTCTAGTGCACTTGGCGGAGGAGAAACAAGCTTATCCTGCTCTTCAACTGGTTGTGTTGGAGGAGAGTCCCTTGGCTGTGCAGCATCCTTGGGAGAAGGAGTTCTTGATTTTCTGGTATATACTTTGGTTTTCTCCCCTCCGGAGCTCTCCACATCTACAATTGGAGGTTCATCATCTGAAGCAGTCTGGTCTTTCTTCTTGGCTGTCCTTGTAGTTCTTGTCTTCTTGGGCGGTGGAGGAGAATCCTCCTCTTTAGCCTTCTCTGTTTCTTCCTCATCCAAGGACTTGCTAATTATCAGGGTCTTCCACCTGCGCTTGCCAATTGGTTTCCTCTTCATTGCAGGCTCAGCCCCCTTAGGACCTCTGACTTTAATCTTGAAGGGTGAGGTTTTAGCTGATTTCCCTTTGGGGTCCTCCCTAGATTCTTCAGAAGTTGACATGGGGTTAAGATTCCCCATCAGTTCAAAGGTGTAGGGCACATTGGTGTTCTCTAATTCCCAGACTTTGTGCTTAGCCCAAGAAAGGGTAAACCTCAACACAGGAGCCATCAGGTCCTCTAACTCTGTCACTTCAGGTTCACTCCAATCAATGTCCGCAACTGACCTGTCCTTTATGGGCTCGTAGACATGGTCCTGAACCAATTTTCCATCATCATCAAGCTGATCCAGAATCAACTTAACATTGTATTGTCTAATGGCCTCCACAGGCAACCTGGAATACCTCTTCTTCCTTGCATCGAGGTCATCCTTGATGTTGACCCAGTAGTCTTCTAAGTCCTCTTTATGCCTGTACTCCTGGGTAGCCTTCTTTTGGGCCTCTCCTGTTATGTCAAAGTTCATTCTCTTCGAATGGAAAGAGAATCCATAAGCTGCCAACTCCTCACCTGCAGTGTGAGCTGATTGAATAGATGGGCACACTTCTCCCACACCAATCCCAAGAGGGAAGTCTCCTCTGAATCCTGTCTTATGCTTTTCTCTCTTCACAACTGCATCAAACTCACAAATCTACCTTACAACCTCCAGTAGCATGATGTGGTCAGTGGGATACCGAGGCAACCTATAAGGGGCAACTGGACATCCATCAATCCGGAGGTAGGTGAATGTAGGGAACTGGATAAACCATGCTCCGTAGTTCTTGATTAGTCCCCTAGCTCCATCGGATAATCTGATATGTTCTACATTTTGAAGTGTCCGGGTAATGTGCATTGTGAATGCATCATTTGTCCTCCTATAATCCTTATGTCCCAAATGTAGCTCCGGATAAACTTCACTTAGATAATGTCTTGTCAATAGTTTCCCCACCGAATTGAGACCCTTATGGTGAGAGATGGCCATCACTTTGATTAGCAAGAGAACATATTAGACACCTTGCGCCTCCAGGACATTTCTCAGTTGTTTGTCAATCTATTCACTAATGAGTCCTGCTCAGTGATAGTTTGTCCCCTGGCTCATCTTGGTGATCACATGGACCATCCAATTCTCCAATACCCTTGCAGTTCTCAATCCAGCCACCCTGCTCAACAGTGTGATGGCATCATACACATCGGGCACGAGATTTCACCACGTAAATTTTGTTTGGGCAGCTTGGTGGTGAGATTTTGAGCTTCTCGATCCATGAATTAGTGATTCTCATAGGAACACGATTGGCTCATTCTAAATAGCAGTCCTGGTACTATCAATGTTGATGCACAGTGAAGAAGATCCAGGTATCTTGAAGAAGGTTAGATGCTGATGATGGAAGTTTGGGTGAGACAAGACCCTCCCTTGTTTTTAACCTCGTATGTCAAACGAATATTGTCTTGCACATTCCAAAATCAACTCATAGCACTGAACCGCCAGAGGGAACCCTGCCACATGCACTAATCCAGAGTTCATCATTCCTTGTCTCAAAGCTGACTGATCCTTCTCAGCCGTCCTCTGTTTGAACTCCTCATAGCGCCAGGCACCAACATTCGTGTCAGATACCTCGGCCCACACGGAGGACACCTTGCTTTCCGGGAGCTGATTCTTCATGTCTAGTCTCAACCGCTCTGTCTCAAAGATTGAAGATACTCCTGCACCACCTTTGGACTTCCTGGCAACAGCTTTGCTTGGTTCGGCCTACACATCCAAAAATCGTCATTAGAATCCAATTATTATTCATATTCTAGTTCAAAGGGTTAGCACAAATCATGTAAATCCATCAAAATCCATTGCTAACTACTAATCCATCAAGATCCGGAGAAATCAGATAATCCGGGAAAAATCCGCAATCCGGGAAAATACCGTCGAGGCGGAATTTCAGAGAAATCCGACCCAGACGGATTCCTGCTACCAAAGCATCGTTAATCATATAGATCATTAGTGCAGATGGAAAATCAAAGGATAATCGTTAAATTCACTCATTAGCAACAAAAAATAAACACTAGACAATCGTTCCATTAATCCTATCATCGAAATATCACAAAGAACACAACCAGACAGGGAATCCGGAGAAATCCGGATGGAACGGATTTTCGCGGACAGTTCAAAATGCACCGGAAATAACCCCAGCCCGCGGAATAAACCCAAACCGAGAAAATTCGGGAGCGAGGAAATTCCGCGACGACCTCGGAAACCCGAAAAATGATAAGATTCGAACCAGAAGTCAAACGACCACGGGATCTACTCCTCCTGAGCTCGAATGATCTCAAAACTGACGATAAGCAACAAGACTCAGGGCGCAAAGGATTTAGACCCCTCGAAAGCACGCAAAGGATGAATCCCCATATCAAAATAATGATGCCCTAATCTGAATGACCAAACCACCCGCCATTAAAACCAGAACAAGCTTTAAGGTTTTAAAATATCAGTTAGGGATTTACCTAAAGCCCTCTAGTCTGAATAAGACGGGGGAAGCCAACATGATATAGGGACAAAATCGCTCAAAGCACAATAAAACCGCCGTTATGGGCCGAACACCA
>VDFB02058242.1:741784363-741907371 GCA_007258455.2 Sequoia sempervirens | reverse complement strand
CTCCCTCCTATCCCCTCTCCCTCTCTTAGGTCTCTCTCTCTCTCTCAAACCTCTCCCTCCCACCCCCTCTCCCTCCTACCACCTCTCCCTTTGTTAGGTCTCTCTCTCTCCCTTTCAGTCACTCCCTCTGTCTCTCTCCCCTCTACCCTTAATTGTAAACCTTAAAATTTTCACCCTTAAATCCTCTACCCTCTACCCTTAGCCCTTCCCTCCTTTATCTCTCTCTCACTCCCTTCCTCTCTCTCTCTCTCAAGTATCTCCCTATCTCACTCCCTCTAGCTCTCTCCCTAGTACCCTTAATCCTCTACCCTATAAATGTACCATCTAAAGCTTAAAAAAACCAAATTTATCATAACGCAAGTGCATTATTAACCAGTAGAGATATGTCTATTTAGGATTAAATAACGCGCTCACACTATAACTAAAAATGGTAAAAAATCATAATATACCCGTGATGTTGGCCCACATTCTACATATTCTCCTGGTTTTGCACGTGCTCCGACAAAAAGTAGCTTTTTGGTGATTGAGTGAAGTGTGCATGCATGATTTTGAGATTCCATCACCTTTTGAATGTTCTTTCTATCACCTTTGCATGAAATAGCAGAGTTTTCACGTTGAGAGGAATATAATATCAATTCAACTTTGAATTATAGTGATAATTGATAGACAATTGAAATTTTGAGGGGAACAAGCTTCTGAAGAAGTCAAATTTATGAGGATTTTGAGGAAGGAAGAAGCAAAGGTTGCATAATTTGGTAGAACTCCTCTATTTGAAACTTTGTTTTTTTAGGAATGTGAAATATTTGTAGATTTTCTTTCATTCTATTATGGCTTGCTTTCATTTTTGTTGTTTTGCTTATTCCATGTTGATAAAATTGTTTGTTTGTGATGCAATATTAGATTTCCAAGCCACTCAACATCATTTCTTTAGGGAACTTCCTTCCAAAATCAATAAAGAGTAAAAGATCAATTTATATAAATTTTGTCAAATTCATCCAAAACTACTTTTCATTCAACCAAAATCCATTTATTTCATTTCAAGTTATAAGGCTATCAGTAGCCAATTCACCATCTCCATATAGCAAACCATTTTCATAATCAACTTTCAACTTTGTTCTTGTCATAAACAATACAACAATCACTCATCAACTCAACTTACCCCTTCAAGGAAAAAACAATCAAACACCTATGTTCCTTAGACCTGCAATCAAACATCATCCCAGCCATTTAAGATATCTTTGCTCAAATCAACACATCCATCATCCTATCTTCACTTAAACACCATTTGTAACAACAACAAGCGGCATTAGTTTAACACTATCACTAGACCTTTAAGATACCAATTTCATTATGTTTTGATTGTAATATTCCAATATATCAGTATAGACACACTCTTACTACTTTGCATTCAAGAAACTATTGCCATATATTGGAAACATATGCCCAAATCATCAAATCTTTCACAATCTACCTTCAAAACATTACCAAGCATAGACACAATTGTGGCATCACAAATGAGACTGCTCCCAAGCACTTAACAACATTCCTTTAGCCGTTTCTACATATTCTCTATTTTTAGCAAACAATGCCAAATATCTCTAGTAGGCCAACATTCCATCTAATCGGGTGATTCCTTTTCTATCATAAAGCATTTACACAATCCCAATACAAATTCCCAGGCTTATTTTGATCCTTTTCAACATACTATAAAATTTTATACACATATCTCACAAAACAGAGTAGAACCAGCATGTTGTCTACTGGTAAAAGCCCTTAAATAGGTCAATTTATCAAAGCAAGTCATCATAGAACTACTCACTAATCCACCAAACCTGAAAAAAGTCTTAGGCCATGTGTAGAAACTCACAAATAAACAAGTTTCAAGATGGGAAACGCCCATCAATACACAAAATCAGTAAACATTTGATTATAGGGTGAAAACACACCAACCATGAGGGTTTCTTTAATGAAACATTTGCAAAACCTCTACTACTCCACCCAACAATTGAAACATGCTTCATTATGTCTGCAAATTATTTTGAAATCATTTCTAAGCTCCTCTACATGTTGTTTCCTCAAACCCTACTTGAAAACACCATTTTTTTGAATGAGAAAATTCAGAATTTTGTTCATGCAATAGTATCCCGACTTCTTATTTATATTTACCCATGCCACACACATCTTCACATTGAAAAGACACT
Organism: Sequoia sempervirens; assembly: GCA_007258455.2. Taxonomy (NCBI): domain Eukaryota; kingdom Viridiplantae; phylum Streptophyta; class Pinopsida; order Cupressales; family Cupressaceae; genus Sequoia; species Sequoia sempervirens. The sequence goes on along the minus strand of VDFB02058242.1, from coordinate 741,905,170 downwards.
AAATATGATCCATTCCACCGACCTACTAGCCCTACATCGTTGGAATGGCTAAGAATCACTTTTTAGACTCTCAAAACAATTCTAAGGAAACCACAGACCGAGACTTAGGAAACTAAGTTCAAATTAGATTGATTATTTGTATTACAATTCCTACAAATTTCAAGAATGAAAGAAGTCTCTTTCCCTGACAAGAATCAAATCTTAGAATGCTTGAATCACTATGCAACCTGAAAACAAGAATAGAAAAGCTTTCCAAAATAACTAAGCAGAGGTTTTTTTATGGATTTTTATGGATTTTTGGGATAGAAGATCTGCCTTTCTCAAGCTTACAATTATTTTTAAAGGTGTCTAAATCAGTTGAAATAACTGCCTCTTCATCTTCATCAACCCATCCTTTCCCTTCCACAAAAAGACTCTTCACCTTCCTGCTTTTGTGCAATTTTACATTTTTACAATAATTGACAACTTTTGTTATAAAAAGCAATTTTTCAATAATATCACCTAGTGACCTATTTCATGGTGCAAATACATTGAAATTCATCATTTAATGACCTTGACTCATCATATTTACTTGAACATTACAAATTGAACAAATTAGCATTTTGAAGGAATTTCATGACCTAGGTGCTCCTGCACCAGTTTGTCATGTTACAACCTTACGTTGTCAATGGACATTTTAAATCACACAATTCAATACACTTTCCTATTACATTTTTAAACCACATCTCTTTGAGGAATTTTGTTAAATTTAACAATTGACTTTCTTTGTGTATGCTTCCAAAGCTTCAATTAGTTAATTTGACAACTTAGCACTTTTTGCATAGGTAAAATTATTCATCATGCCGAAGAAATGAACTGTTAGAAAGAAAAAACTAACAAATGATCAACTCCAAGCCATCAGAGATAAAGAGAAAAAATGGATGAGGGAATATCGTGAAAAGCAGAAATTGGGAATGATTGATGAAAACAAGCCAATTGAAGAGGAACCTCAACCATCAAAAAGAGAAAATAAATTGGCAACACAAAGGGCACGAATGTGAAAGAGTCGTGCTAGGGGAGATGCAGATACCGTAGTTGGAGACACACCCTCTACCGCAAGTGAATACGAAGGGACACCATTAAGCACAAGCGAATATGGAGGGACACCATCTAGCACAAGTGAGTATGGTTGGACACCATCCACCACATCTGAAGTTGAGAGTACATCATCAATCGGAGTTGAGGAACAATGTATGCCATCATCCCCACGTGAACCTCAAGGTATGTCTTCTATTCCACCCTCGATCGAAGGTACGCAATCTAGCCCACCTCAATTAAATATTGATGAAATTGCTAATGTTGATATGTATGTACCTAAGAGAACACCATCTAGAATTTTGTGTAGAAAGCAAAAGTTTTTGATTAATATTGATGAGGATATTTTGTAGCACATGGAAGGTAAGATTCCATAACACACTTGTAGAAGATATGCTGATAAGATTTGGAAAATATTCTTTGAAAGGATAAATGAGACTGCAATATGTCAACTATTTTTTCAAATGATGCGGGTTTTAAAGTACAGAAACATCATGAAGACTCTTGGGTTGAGAACATCGAATGCATCAAGTGAAAACACTATTGTGAAGAATCTAATGGATGCTTATGAGAGTGTGGGTAAGACCTCACGCTCAAAGGATAGTAATGACACCCGACGTGTCATTACATCAACTTTGGTAAGCTATCAAACAAAGAGATCTTGCCTCATTAAAAAGAGAAGTGAACAAATGGGAATTAGTAGAAAAACTTTATCAAAATCCGTTCAAAGGCGGCAAAGAATTGAGGGCATCGATTCAAATGAATTATGGGCATTATCGGGGAGACTGCCACACAAAGATAAAAAAGTTGTTGAAGCATTAAGAACACTAATTGAAGATTATTGGAAGAATAATACAAGGCCATCTCTGAATCAAAGGGATGTCGTAAGAAGGAGAATCGGTAGTTGAAACTGTGAGCCGCATTGAAAGCATTTTTTGCATACGACTCAAACCCAATTTTTTCATAAATTTCAAAAAATTTATCCTCAAATTAGTATTTCTCAAAGATTTTTTGAAATGATTAAACATTTTTATGTCAAGATAAATCACACACGCACTACTTGTTGTAAACTACATATTGAATTCTCTAACCGTTATGATGTTTATCGTTCTATATGTTTACATTTGCATACTAATGATGTTTTGCAGGATTGTGGCATAGAAGCCCCACCAAAATCTTCAAGAGAGTTCTTATCAAAAAAATTATGTGAAAAAGAGGATGGCCAAATATTCTATAGGACAGCATGCTTGGATGGTTCATGCGAGCGTTGTGGTGGCTTGCAACGAATGCTAGTATGTCAACATATGGAAAGCACATATGAGGTGGGACAAAAACTAGTAGAGTTTGGGAAGTATAAAACAGTCACATATGCTACAAAAGATGGGTCTAAAGAAAAAAGGTGTGAGTTGGTTCTTTAGAAGATTCCAGTGTATCAATTCATGTCCATGTTTCATGAGAATCTAGTGTATTAGTATGCAAGGCATACCCATAGAGCCCGATGGCTGGACACACAATTCAAGCTATGCAAGGACACCTTTCCACTTGGCAGCATAGTATCAGTGGTTGACTTTGCAGAGAACTACACTCTATAGCCACAACATGAGGTGCAGTCACAGTATTACAACTCCACACAGGTTTCGATATTTGTGCACATAGCATTCATACATGCAACTGAAATTACAAAGGATGAAAGGAAGGTATAGAGGGAGTATCACTTTTATATTAGTGATGATCGCACGCATTCTCCAGAGTTCGTGCAAGGTTGCTTCCAGATGTTCTACAATCATTTGGCTCAAAGGGGCATATCATACGGTCGGCATATAATATGGTCATATAACTGTGTAGCACAGTTCAAGAACGCGTGCATGTTCTATTGGTTGTGCAGGATGCATCTCACTACACGTGTTCAACATATGTGGAACTTTTGTGAGGCTGGACATGGAAAGGGGGAGCATGACAGTGCAGGAGCATGCGTGAAAAGAGCATTAGCACAAGAAGAGTTAAAGTATAAAGACAATACACAGTTGACATATGCAAGATCACTCGTGGAGTGGTGTAATGGTTTGATGGGTCCAAGTAATGAAGGTACGTCTTTAGTTCATAGATTTTTTTGGTTGATGGATGATACTAACATTGCACCATATGAGGATTATTGTACACTAACAGGATCAAGTGAGTTGCACTCTATCCTTAGCTCAAATGCAGGTTCATGGAGTATCGATACACGTAAGATGGCATGCTTTTATTCTTCATGTACAATGCAATCCTGGAATGATTGTGAGTTAGGGGAGTGGGTTGACAAATGTTTAACAAGTTATCTTAGCCCACTTCACACGTATCGTCCTTCGATGGCATTGGAACTAACACAGATGGAATCATCAGTCGACTTTGACCATGTATCAGATCTAGTTCAACTAGGTAATATATCTACTTGCTTAGTATTTGAAATTCCATATTGTTATCTTACTTTGTACTGTATTCATAATGTTTACTAATTTCAAGAGATATGTCACACATATAAATGCAGGGCATGTTTATGTAGTTATTGCAGATGAAGACAACGAAGAGGGTACAGACTATTACTTGTGTAGTTGTGTTGAGGCAAAAAAGAAATTGGAAGCCCCAATTATAGATGGAGAAAACATTGAATACCCTACAGGCTCAATTGTTGTTACTGGAATGTGGCTGAGAAGGTACCCACATAAGAGTGTTAAACATTGGTTGTTTGAGGAATTTGACACACATCGTAAGATTCTTCATTACTCAAACCTTGTCGTGGCATCTAATGTTCATTTGAGAAAATATGGGGGTAGACCTTTGAAAAAGACCTTGTGGAAGGTCCATGAGTCTGACCATGAGGCAAGACTTGACACAATAAAGAGTAGAGCAGACCCGGATGGTTCATTGGATTAATTTGTAAGTATATGCACAATGGTTCTTAGTAATTTATACTTGTATCCACGTCAATTTGGTTGATGCCAATGCTATCATCTTATTTTACTTTGTGTATCTGTATGTAACCAGGAAAACATTGATTGGTGTCCCCTTGCATAAAATGCAGATTTATGAGCCATCCAAGAGAATCTCAAGCAGAAAAGAAATGCAACATCCTTATTTTGATGATCTTGAAAAATCTCAATTATGATTTTAATCCATTACAAAAGTGTGTATGAAGCTTGATGAGGCAATTTCAAATTATTCATTTGAATTTAACCTTATCATGACCACCTATGACGTAGACATTATAAGAGCATCTCAAATTTCAAGAAATTCTATTCATGAGAGGTGTTGTGTGCAATAGGTATCTTGGAACTCCCAGTGAAGATGTATGACCAAGACTGACTAAGTTGAGAAACTGCCATGCCTATCTGTAAGTGTCTTCCATCTATTTTGGATTAGCTATTTCTTTTTGTTCTTTTCCTTTGCATATCTGTAACTAAACTAGTAAAAATTGATTGGTCCCTCCTTGCAGAAAATGCTGATTTTTGAGCCATCAAAGAGAATCTCAGCCAAAAAATCAATGCAACATCCTTATTTTGATGATCTTAACAAATCTCAATTCTGATTTGGACAAAATCTTGCAATAAAAGTTCCCTGTTCATAAATTTCTATGTTTTCTTTCAGTTTTGTTAGCTTTGTACCACCTGTACAGTAGATTTAGGCCTTGTCCTTTGTAGATTAAGATAATACAAAGAATTAGGTTTCTTTTGAGTCCATCTGGAAGAAAATCTATTGATTTTTTCCACTGTTAGAGCACATTTTCTGAAATTCAGTTTGGAACCTTCAATTTGAGGTTTTGAGAGTCAAGTAAAGAAATAAAGCATACTCCATTGAATTAGGCTTGTAGATCAGTGGAGTAGGGTTATAGTAGGGTGTTTATGGTGTAGGAGCACCAAGGACAATCAGGACCACAAGGTGGTCAAGTGGTAAATTTTGATTTGTAGTCCATGAAGAATGTTGTAATAAGGTCACAAGGACCATTACGAAGTGTTGTAAATCAATCGGGGTTGGTAGGATATGAGGTTGCAATGTCATGTTAGCATATTGTAAATTTGGTGTAATGAAGCCTTGAATGGCCTAAATGTGAAATGTATGTAAATTCATAATGTAAGGGTCAAGATGATGTAATGAGGCCATCATAAGGTCACTAGTTTAGGTATGGAGTCATTTACATCAATATGTCAAAAGTTGCACATAACAATGTAATGTTGTCAAACCAAAAGTTGTCATTTTGCAAATACTTAGAAGTTGAAGGGTCACACTTGTAAAAGAAGTTGAAAAGTGGTTGTAGTCAGTTGAGGAGGTTGATATGCCTTCAAAAAGGCCTTGTGAACATTGTATGTTGTTGGAAATCATACTTTTGAAAGTAGGAGCACCAACTCCATCTTTTCAACACTTGAACCCTTGTGGTTTCTATTATTTGGTCATTTGATCATTTAGGGTGTTCTTAGATGGTTTGAGGTCATTCTATTTCATTTAATAAGGATTCAATACCATTTTTGTATGTATTAGGTCAATTGAGTCATGATGTAAAGAAGTTGATCAATAAGGGGATTCATGTGGTGAACCTTGTAATTTAAGTGTTTTAGGGTTATTTGTGTTCAATAAGGGCTTTATAGACCATTTATCATGTAATTTGAGTCTTAGGAAGGAGTCTTTAAAGAGTTGCATAAGAAATATTGAAAAATTGCAAAATGCAAAAGTTGTAAAACTGCCAAAAGCCAAAATTAGCAATTTTAGTGGAAGACAAAAAGACAGAAGTTGAAAAGGAAAGCATATGCGTTGGGGAAGATCAAGAGACATTGTAATTGCTATTTTAAGTCCATTCAAGGCTCATTATTCAATATAGAAAGTTTGGTTAATGTTTGATTCAGAGTTTTCAACGCTTTATTTCTAATTTTTCATTGCATTTCCTGATTTTACTGTATTTTCAAAGCTTCCTTCACCTGTACAGACCCGTACATTCTTAGATCTCTATCTCATTCATGTTTTCATGTTATTTGGATGATCAATGGATTTTTTTACAATTATCTTTAAGGAATTGGTCTTTTAGTTGTTCAATGGTGAATTGGAAGACTATAGTGCTGACCTTATGTTAGCTAGATTAGATATATGAACCTGAGTTCGTTTCTTGGTTCTTAAGTCTGAATTTGTATTCCTCCACCCTGCTCTACATTAGCTTATATTCCTTCAAAAAGGCCTTGTGAACATTGTATGTTGTTGGCAATCATACTTTTGAAAAAATACCAAAAGGCTCTATTTTCTAATGTTTTTGTCTCTTTAGAAGCAAAGTTGGGACAGCAGGCATGTGTTCCAAAATAAGTGTATCTAAAAATTATATATATATTTAATGGCCAAAATGGGTACCCTAAAATGTATTTATCCTGTAAATATTCATTGTAGTTTGCATGTTATACCTGATTTAGTGTTTTAGCACTTACAAGCAAATTTGGTCTTCTAGTGCAAGCAATTGTGAAATCTGATTAAACAGTGTTGTAAGAAGGTGTTTTAGCTTTGTTCATGTCAAAATAAATATGAATAAAGTGTACCAAGGTCTGGTAAAAGTTTGGAAGCAAGATTTGAAGGTTAGGTGTCTTTTTGCCTTGTGAAAAGTTGCAAAGTCGTGCAACTTTCGTTCTCTAACTCGTTTGACCAAACAGACTATTCCAATGTATTTGAATAGGCATGTTTACACTAGGAATGGTCATATTTCACACCCAAACACACAGAATCTCTTCGAGCTACGTTCAACTGGATCGATCCCTTAAGGGTCCAAAGGGAAAAATGGCTACAAACTTCAGCATGAGGTTACTCAGACACCGTGATGCTTAGAAACTTCTTTTCTAATCCTATCAGATCATGTTGGGCCCCTCTACAATAACCTCTCTCAGTTTTTGTTATCTCAGAGTTTTTTTTATAGTGTCTATTTTTCAGTTGATGGAAAAAGTGTTAAATGGAAGCAGTGGAAAGTTGTAAAGTGGTGCAACTTTCATTCTGCAACTCATGTGACCAAACGGACTGTTCCAACTCATCTGAATAGAATTTTTTACACTATGAATGGTCCTCTTTCACACCCAAACATGCGGAATCGCTCCAAGCTACGTTCAACCAAATCAATCCCTTAAGGGTCTAAAGGGAAAAATGGCTGCAAACTTCAGCATGAGGTTACTTAGACATTGTGACCCTTAGAAAATTCTCGTCTGATCTTATGGGATCACATTGGGCCCCTCTACAATAACCTCTCTCGGTTTTCATTATCTTAGAGTGGTTTTCCCGTAGTCTCTAGTTTTCAATTGATGGAAAAAGTGTCAAATGGAAGTAGTAGAAAGTTGCAAAGTGGTGCAATTTTTATTCTGCAACTCGTGTGACCAAACGGATTGTTCCAACACGTCTAAATAGAAATTTTTATGCTAGGAATGGTCCTCTTTTGCACCCAAACATGTAGAATCACTCTGAGCTACGTTCAACCGGATCGATCCCTTAAGGGTTGAAGGGTAAAATGGCTGCAAACTTCAGCATGAGGTTACTTGGACACCGTGATGCTTATAAACTTCTCATCTAATCCTATGAGATTTTGTTGGGCCACTCTACAATAACCTCTCTCATTTTTTATTATCTCGGAGTGGTTTTCCCATGGTGTCTAGTTTTCAGTTGATGGAAAAAGTGTCAAATGCAAGCAGTGGAAAGTTGCAAGGTGGTGCAATTTTCGTTCTGCAATTCGTGTGACCAACCAAACTATTTCAACACATTCAAATTGACATGTTTACGCTAGGAATGGTCCTCTTTCACACCCAAACATGCAGAATCGCTCTGAGCTACGTTCAACCAGATCGATCCCTTAAGGGTCCAAAGGGCAAAATGGCTGCAAACTTCAACATGAGGTTACTCAGACACCGTGATGCTTATAAACTTTTTTTCTAATCCTATGGGATTGCGTTGGGCCCCTCTACAATAACCTTTCTCAGTTTTTGTTATCTCGAAGTGGTTTTCCCATGCTGTCCAATTTTCAATTGATAGAAAAATTGTCAAATGCAAGCAGTGGAAAGTTGCAAAGTGATGCAATTTTTGTTCTGCAACTTGTGTGACCAAATAGACTATTCCAACACATCTGAGTAGGCATTTTTACGCTAGGCATGGTCCTCTTTTGCACCCAAACACGCAGAATCGCTCTGAGCTACGTTCAACCAGATCGATCCCTTAAGGATTTGAGTGTAGTATGTTGAAATAGGCTATTCCTCCTATTGTTCAGGCTGTGTCTTAGTGATACAGGCCTGATGTAACTTGAATTGTGGTAGCTTGATATATAGAGTCTATTGATGGTAGGGTTCAATTTGTATGATTTTGAAAAAAGAAGCCAACTGAGTAGAGTTATCAACATTATTCATAAATCATAAGAATTTGTTTAGTACACTAGCCATTTTGATGCCTTCTTGTTAGATTGGTTTTTGAAGTAGCAACTTAATATAGCTCCATAATACAAAATGTGGTTCAAGCTGATTTTCACGTGAAAAAAATGTGAATCAAATCACGTTGATGTGAAAAAAAAATATGAGACCATAGCTTGTGGTGCAGGAACACCTAGGTCATGTAATGCCTTCAAAAGGCTAAGTTGTCAAAAATGTATTTAATTCCATGTAATGCCAAAATTAAATGTAATCAAGGCATGAAAAAGCACAAAGTGTAATATTTTCAAAATGCTAAATATGTAAAAGAGAGAAAAAGAAAGAATGTGAAGAGACAAAATAAGAAAATCAAGAAAATCAAGGAAGAGGACGAGTCATAGGTCGTTCAAGGAAGATGAAGAGGTAGTTGATGGTTGGAAACTTCTTTAAAAGCATTGTAAAGGCCGAGCAAAGAGATCATTGTATTCTGGAAGAATTAAATTAACAAAGAGTTCCATGTTTTAGCTTATTTTCTATGTTTTTCAGTTGTTTCTTAACTTGTACGGATTGTGCAAGAGTTTAGGGTTCAAATTTAGATTGTTTCCAGTAGGTTGTGGAATCACCATTTGTTTACATCCATTTGGGAAGGAATCCATTAAATTTAATGTTTTTTTTGAGCATTCTTCTTATGGCTCGGTCTGAAATCCTGTGCATTGAGTTTTGAGAGTCTTACAAGGCATTTCCACACTACTCCACCAATGTAGGTCAGAAAAATTGGTGGAGTAGGGTAGGGATAGGTTATTTTTTATGTTTTGATGTTTGTGAGTGGAGTAAAAAGCAAGAATACCTTGAAGGAGCTGCTGCTACACATGAAATTCTAAGTTTTCTAGTCAAAATGAACAGTTTCCAGCATGATAGTGGAGAAAGAACATGTGCATGGGTTAGAATATTTTTCCAAATGCCTTTTCATATGTATTTTGACATGTTCCAATGGTTGGCTGGAGGTTTTGAGGTTTTCATGTAGCCTATACAGGAAACCCTCATTGATTTTTGAGTTTTTCACCCTATAAACAAAGGTTTGTCAATATACTATAAAAAGGAGTTTTTTAATCCCTAAAAATGGATAAATTGGGAGTTTTTTGTTATTTCTAATGACTTTTTTGAGATTTTAAGTGTTTTGGGAATGTTTGAAGGGGGTCTTCTTTGAAAATCAGACCTATTTTAGTAGCCTTTTTTATAGCGTTTAGACTAAAAACTACTTATTTCTTCAATATAAGTTATTCTGAGTTTTTGATATGAGGATATGGGCATTAAAAGGTCTCTAAAATTGTTTTGGATCTTGGGTTTTGAAACTAGTGTGTTTGGTTTACCTGATTTAGGGCATGAATGTCTCATTGAGAAGTAGTGCCTTGACTGCTCAGAGAATAGAAGTCTGACCTAACAATGATCAGTGAGTTGATTTTGGGATAATGTTGTCTAAGTGATGGTGTAAGGGATGTATGGAGTCTTGGATAGGGTCTAGAAGTGAGATATATTGTTTTGACAATTGGACAGTGAGGAGACTTGGTGTAAAATAATACATGAAATTGTAAGTTCAGTCAGAACAAAGTTAAGAGAGAAAGTTCCTGATTTGTATCAATTGTAATAATGATGTTCACAGTGCTTGATGGTCTAGTAAAAGTCTAAAAGCCAATTGTAATGATGGATTGACTATTTGGGACAAGAATGAATTGATTGAATGGAAGAGTGCCTTGTTGAAAATGGTATTTTTTAAATGCATGTTGATCTAATTGATTGAATCAAAGTTTTCTAAAATGGTTTTTTGCTTTGAATGAGTCAATTGGAATACAAATTTGTGGAAGGATGAATGATGAATGATAAGAGAATTTGAGTGGATGAAAAGTAGATTTCTGATGAAATGTTGAAATTTTGTTTGATCTTCTCCAAGATGAGTTTGGGACAAGAGTCCCTGAGTTGTTGATTGGTTTGGAAATCTTTGTATTACATCATCTTGTTGCTTACTATTATGCTATGATAGATTTTTCTAAGCATCCATAGCTTGTTGGAAAGCACCTATTTTAGGCTTTTAGCCATAGCAGCAAGGCAATGAACTATTTGATAAAATGCTTTGATAGACATGTATGAAAATGTGTTAGCATAGACAAGGCAGTGAACTCTTTGAAAAAATGCCTCAAAGAAATGTGGTTTCATGGTGATGGAATGGCATGACGAATGCTATGACAAGCAAATTGCTATGGATTGTCATGGCATTCCATCACCATCGAGACCACATTTCCTTTATGTTTTTTTTCAAACAATTTGTTGCTTTTTCATGCTATTGCTTATTAGTATTCTTTGATAGATTTTTTCCACTTGCATCCATAGCTTTTTTGGAAGCACCTATTTTAGGCTTTCAGCCATAGCAACAAGGAAGCGAACTGTTTGATAAAATGCTTTGGTAAACATATATGATAAATGTAGTAGCATAGACAAGGTACAATTATTTGAAAAATGCTCAAAGAAATGGTCTCATGGTGATGGAATGCCATGACATCCGACAACAATTTGCTTGTCATGCATTCCACCACCATGAGACCACATTTCTTTTGAGGCATTTTTCAAAATGTTTCATTCCCTTTGTCTATGCTAAATTGCTTACTATTATGCTATGATAGATTTTTTCTACATCATAGCTTGTTGGAAGCACTATTTTAGGGCTTTTAGCCATAGCAACAAGGAAATGAACTGTCGGCTAAATGCTTTGATAGACATGTATGAAAAAAATAAGAAGATAGATTAGCAGTAAGGAACTCTTGAGGGGTCGTTCGAAGAAATGAGGTTCATGGTGATGGAATGCCGCGACAATCAAAAGCACGGATTGTCATGGCATCCCATCAGGTCACAGACCTCATTTCTTTGAGGCATTTTCAAAGAGTTCACCGCTCTTGTCTATGATATTGCTTACTATTATGCTTTTGATAGATTTTTTTTGAAGCATCCATAGTTTGTTCGAAGCACTGTTTTTAGGTCAGCCATAGCAACAAGGCAACACTTGAACTATTTGACAAAATGCTTTGGTAGACATGTATGAAAAATGTGGTAGTATAGACAAGGCAATGAACTGTTTGAAAAAATGCCTCAAAGAAATGTGGTCTCATAGAATGTCATGACAACCAAATGCAATTGGCAGTTGCTCCTAGTTATTAGTTATGCAATGTGAAGTAATTGTATAACTGCTTAGGTTGACTTTGTAAAAACTATATTGTAATTGAAATTTTGTCATCTATTAGCATCTAGTTATTAGTTATGAAATGTGAAGCAATGCTTTTAGTTTGATAGATGTGCAATGCAATGTAATCAACGTTATGAATATAAACTACAAAAATCTATTTTTTACTAAGTTACCAGTTTGGTTTTGGGTTCGGGATCTGGTTCGAGAACCCGGTTCGCTGGTTCGGGAAATTTGTTTTTTGGGGTTGGGTTTGTTTTGGGTTTGGTAATACAAAAACATATAAAAATCAGAAATATATACATATTTTCAGCAATAATCAAGTTCAGAATACGCCACCATATTAATAGTCAAATAACATAGCAAAAATACACCACCACTTTCATAGTGAAATATTAAAATATTAGTGATCTACTCGAATGTCATGATACAAAATTATAAATTAAAGTTCAAACATAAAAATATCAAGTGTTTACAATCAGCCATTATTGATCATTGATCAACTGGAAAAGTTTGAACATATGTGGAAGGCAAAAACAAGAAAACAGTGTTACAATTATTTACATTGTGAAAGAGCAAAACCTTTTTCTTGCAGATCGTAGAAGAATCTCATGATTTTTTGGGTGTCCTTGCCTTGGAACGGAACTATCCCGAGCCATGAATGATTGACCAAGAACTGTGAGAAAGAAATAAGATAAATCACATGCAACTTGTTGCAATTTCTTTCCTTGGGAAAAAGGGTAAAGTTTTCTTTTCAGGGAGAATCTCCTTTAGAGTTTGAACGCATTGATAATTTTCAAGATAGACTTAGCCAAATATGTCATCTAGGTTTGAAGCTTTAGGTAAAATGTTTTCTTAAAATTTTGTTCAAAAATTCAAGATGGCCTCCCTTAGGGAAGAGAGGCATATCAAACCTAACACTCTTATGCAACACTTCTTAAGTTCTTGTTGATGTAGTATTAGATGAAGTTTCAAAATAGGCATGGCTATATAAATTCTCATCTCACGACTATCATTGCATCAAATTAAGAATTTTCAATCCTTTATGGTCTAGACAAGAGAAGTATGGAGTAGTGTTCCAATGCTAAAGTCTTATTGTGAATCTCTTCGCTATGAGTGGTTCAAAAATGAGGAATCTGTCTTCTGCACCAAATAAGAAATATTCACAATATGTGATAGGAAGTAATAAGTCCATAAGATCGAGTATGCAAGAACTAAGAATTACATAATTGGCTTACATTTGACTTCTAAACACAGAAATTTTCACACTTTTCGATGTTCACACGTAAGTCAAAAAGTATATGTGCGTAAGTTGTAAATTATACACTTGAATACACGTAACTCATATCTATTGAACCATGAATTTATAATGCAAATATGGACACCATCGATAAAAAATATTTGTATTAAGAAAATAGCCATGTACGCATACATCAATATATGTCGATATAAGTATAAAATATAGTTACAAAATAGCCATATAGGCTTATGAGAATTCCATATAGGCATACAATGTCAAATATATCCAATACAAAATATGTACAAAATTTCCATGTAGGCATACAACAAAGGGCTCTGTGCATTCAAAATTCATTTCTCTCCATTCTCTAGTTCAAATATAATTTTCTTTCCCTTTGCTCGATGATGGTGATAAGTCTGTCACCCATTTCTGCTGTACTCGAGGAGTGTTCCCTGCTCCTCCCTAGTGTTTAGCTCCTGGTGAAGTTTCAACTATTACAATAAGAAGTAAAGACATTAATAAATAGAAATTATATTATAAAAATTAAAATATTTAACAAAATAATCACCTACGGCCATCTCATGATCACTCTCCTCGATGGAAATATTTGCATGTCGATGCTCAGGCATGCTCAAGCCCTGTATAACCATCAAAGTAGGAATTAAACTACGAATCAATAATGGTTTGATTTTTCACTAGAACTAGTTCATCTATAACAATGAATGTAAATTGAAATTTAGTAATTTGCCTCATACCTCCCCTATCAGAGCCATCGAGGATTGTATAGCAGAGGAAACACCAATATCCATTTGCCCTGTAACATTTGGCGATGTTTACGTCACCAACATCTGAAAATAAAACAACAAATTATTCAATCACAAAAAGTTACAATAGCGATCCATGTGATGACTTATAATGTATGAGATCTAATGAACAAAATTTTGAGTACAAGTATTAAACAGATATATTTCTAATTATTAGTTATCGAATTTGAATTAATGCTTTGAGTTTGAATGATGTGTAATGCAACGTAACCAACAATATGAATATAAACTACACAAATCTATTAAACTTAGAATTCATTACTTAAGTTCTCTTTAAATTCTATATTACCTCCGTGAACGTTTGATCAAATCTACTGGCACTCGGAGGTGTTTCCTTGAAACCTCCAATAGTACCCTGTTCAACATCCAAAATCACATATTAAAATACCATTCGTAAAACAATGCTATTAACACATGTAATAAATTTATAATTGTTTACTAACTTTACATACCCCACCGATAGGTGTACTGCAAAAATAAGTAGGTGGATGACTAGTGTATCCAGTCTCTACACTGTGACCCTGCAATTTTATTAAAATAATAAAACTAAATTAGTTAATCTTGCATTTCACAATCAAAATTTAATAAATTAAATTCAATGAACATGCTGAATTTTACTTGAGTGTCAATGCCATATGCATCATGCAAAATGTCAGCCATCCTCTCCATCCCCGTAGATGCATATGGATCAGGCTGCGTAGTAGCATATGGATCCTGTGTAGCACCCTCCCGAGTGCTCGGTAGGGTCATACGAACAAGTCACCCCAAGATTGACACACATGGGTTTGAAGGCCACCACCTGAAGACTCCCCTGGATGGCGTTGTACAATAGGGCTAGTGTGATGGATGACACTCTGGGTCAAATTTTGTGATCGCCTACAATGTCTCTATGTCGAACCTCTTTGCCAGGCATCATAACTACTCATGAGGCGGCCTAGCGAGGTCGCCTTCCTGTAGTAGGATCCGGCATGCACCGGGCCTATCCTGAGCTGACCCCCACCTCTCCCCTGGAACTCCTTCATATCAAAATAATTTGGGATTTGGTTCAATACAAACTCACTGTATAGTTTCCTAAGAAAATATTGAGGGACTTCACAATTATTGCATGGTGGGTAATCAAAGACCATATACCATCTTTCATAAAAATGGTTCTTAATCTCTTGGTGGTGGCACCAATGAATAGGAAACCTCTTTGCATTAAGTGTAAGATTTTGATTTGTTTTAGGTCATTGAATAGAGAGCACAAATCACCTTTAGTAATTTTTAAATCTTTTACTTGTTTATATGATAATTTGTCATAATATGCCCTGGCTGTCTGCCTCCTATCTTGCCATCCAGATATTTGTTGGGTGATTACATCTACATTTTTTAACATGTCTTTCAATGAATTTTCTAGAAGCATTCTTTCTGTGGTTGAAGCATTTGGATCACTCAACCTACTGATAAGATCCTCAAGTTGTTTTCTATTGTTCTCAATTTCACTCCTCAAATTTTCTTGAGTGCCAGGAGAGAATTAAGAGAATGGTGGGGGAGGTTGATTTTGTTGAGGATTTTGTTGTTAAGGATTTGCAAGATTTCCTACAAATTTTTAAAAAAAAATCAAATCTAACCTAAAACAAACAAAATCAATTTCAAACTAACAAATTCAAAACAAATAGCAAACAATACTTACCTCTCACATCTCTTCATCGTCGTGGTACCATATTTGCAAAAAAAATCCAACTGTTCTTGATGAAATTTGTAGAAATCCTTCCTCCTAGAACGCGAGCGCAAAAGTGAGGGTTTTTGGCCGCAGGCAGAGCTAAGAAACAGTAAAAAGCAAATGGTACAAATTTCACTTTTTTTTTCTTTTAAAATCAAATAACGCGCTTGTGTTAACGTGAGCACGTTATCTCTTTCCATTTTTTTTCCCATTTGGCCACAAAAGTGTGACCAACTTCATGCACCCACCCCTTGGATAGAAGCAATTTATAGTGAATATGAGTAAAGGCAAAAGCAAAAGAGGAAACTATGAAGAGATACCTCTCACAAAGATGGAACAGCTTCACTAATGATCTTAAGTAGGTTGAGCCTCATTCCATCCAAAACTATGCAATAGCTCTTAAAAGAATTAACAGATATATTCACATTGGAAGGACAAAGGGGTGATTTTGGCTTCCCTTAACTTTTCAGCCACCCATCCTAATGTGGCTTGTACCAAACTTTAGGTTCTACCAATATGATATTGCTGCAAAGAAACAAAGATGGAGAAAATTGGATAGATTGAGAGGATTCTATTGGGATCCTAATTCATCCACAACACATTCTGATGTGGGATAGTTGTCGGTTGCAAATTTCAGAGCATTGACCAAGCAAAAGAACAACGCTTCCCCTGCTGGAGGACCAGCAAGACCTTAGGCTGGGGGAGTGATGATTCTAGTTTATGGTCTCATTTTTGGGTATAATTTGTTATTTAATTGCTAAAGTTATCATGGACTTTGACATTAAGTGTTGATACTTTTATGATATTTTCTCAAACTATAGACATTGGGCTTACTTTTTGGTGTAGGAGCACCTAGGAAACACCCCTAGGAAACAATTTGGGTTGATTTTTGTTTGGGTATGTTTTTGTGAAGGTCATGTGGACCATTTGCTTAGCATTTATGGATTTTGAATAAAACTTGATCTATTGTGATCAATGTAATGAGAAGTGTAAAGGATAGTCGAGAGTAGTTCCTCATTTGGTCTAGATTGGCAACGTTTGGGAAAAGTTGGAAAACACAACGGGTTTTTCAACTCTTGTTGTTTGCTCATTAGAAGGCCAACCTAGGATTGTTAACTACCTTGGAAGCCTTTAAAAGGTGAACCTCGAGTGGGAAGTGAGGTTGGAATGAATGTTGAAGTTGTAGTTAGCTTGTGATCAAGAGAACAGGGATAGTTTTGGTGTGCAATTTTTGTTTCTTGTTCTTGTTTCTGATTCAGCAAAATAATGAATTGATCAAGGATCTTGGAAGGTTTAGCATGTAGTGTGATTGTTTTTGAAGCATTTTTTGGAACAATAGCTAACTAGTTATTCATTTTCAAGGGTTCTTGTAAATACTGTGTTCTTCCTTCATTTACAGTTTTAACTGGTAAAATTGTAGAACAATGGGGTTTTAGCTTGCATTGCCACTGTAATTTGAGTATGGGCTTGTTGGGAATGAAGCTAAACTCCATGAATATACATATATTAGGAGTAGGGGTCTGTAGAAGTCCAAAAAGTATGCAAAAGTTCTATTCCTAGGCGAGCTGGCTATGCTAGTTAGGAAAGACAGTGCAAAACAGTCACTAACATTGCAGGGGTGTTCACCTTCTGGCAACTCAGGGTGTGTGGAAGTTGAAGGAGGCCTTACAAAGGCTTGGTAAGAATTAGGGGTCTTCACCAATCCATTTGGTGGCTGAAAGAAGCAGACTATTCACTGTGTGCACAAGAAGTGGCTTAAAAAAGCCCTAAATCTCTCAAAATTAGCGTTACCCCTGTGTACGGCCTGTGAAGGCCCAAAACCCCAAAAACCTTGGAGAGCCAAGAAATTGAGCCAAGGTCCTTTTTGGAAGTTTGTGGTGTTCATCAAGCAGGAAGGAGTTTTAGCCTTTTCTCTCGAGTTAAGAGGTCTAATAGGGGCTCAAGGGCTAGTAGCCCTTCCTAAACCCTAGGATAGGGTTTGGTGGTAGCAATGAAGAAATGAAGCTTTGTGTTTGATCAAGGGCCACAGTGGGATGGTTTTGAAGCCTTATAAGATACCACATGCCCCCTGCAACAAGTTAGTGAGGTTTGGAGAGTTAGCAAGCCTTTAGGAAGATTAAGGGCTAGGGAGAAAATGGAGGAGAAAGCACCAAGTTTGACTTGGTTAGGTGTATGCTGATGATAGAAGGGTTGGCCAGGAGAACTAGGGGTGCCTAACAAGCTTTAGGACCTATAGGCCAAGAAGGTGGAGAGAAAAACCAAAGGTTTTGCTAAGGTGAGACCTAGAGCATGGGACAGTGATTGTATCATCCAACCCTGCCCTATCACTTTTATTTTTGCAAACCTTTAATGATAATGGCATGTTATATGGATTGTCTATATTAATTTTGTAGGTGGTTATAGATATGCAATTATTGTGCATGCTAACATTGCCATGCTGATTTAATTTGAGGATGCTAAATTGAGGAAGACATCACCAGCTGGGCATGCACCATGGCATCCAACAAGGGAATCATTTAAAGGTCAAAGGAGGTCGATGATTGGAGATTCCTCATGCAAACCGAATGTAACTGCCTTGTAGTGGTCATTATTGATGTTGAGAAAATGTGCACGTTACTACAGCACTAAATCTATGGTTGGACATGCACATCTGATTGGATTCCATGCATGCATAACTGATGCCCCACTTTCTCTATTTTCTCTAAATGGCATCCTCCCAGTTTGTGGAGTTGACTATCTTGTTTAGTTGATAGTGTAAATAAGGATTAGATGCTCCTTTTCAAGGGGGTTGCATGATTTGATATTGTACTTGCATTCTTTAGTTCTCAGGAATACAGATATATTACTCTTTTGTACTCATGATTTATAGTGAATAAAATAAATTTTTGAGTTTGAGCATCTAAGTTCTCATTAGTTTTAGAGGATACTTATCCAAGGGGGACCACTTGGTGAGTAATTTTTCCTTTAGTTTAGTATTACTTATTGTTTAGTAATTAGTTAAAAATATAGCACTAATTGTTCCTGCAGCCACTAGAATTCCATTCTATGATTGTTCCTGTAGCCAAAGTAGATAGAGTAGTGCCTTGTTTGTTTGCTCAAATTTTCATTTGTCATGCATTTTAGCTTGGTGTAATTTTTGATTTGTGGTTAGCATTCATGTTATTCCTTTCTAAGCAACTTACTTTCAACATTGTGTCTTTCTTAGCTATAGAATGAAAATGGTTGCTCTGGGTTCCTAGTGCACATATTGTGCTAGCCCATTTCAAGTTTGTGTCCCTGGGTTGAAAATTTAAATGCACCTTCATGATGATTGAAATAGCTATTCAGTTTAGATGTCCAATCTTTGAATCATGGTTGTAAAGGCCTAGTTGTTGAATCATTGTAGGAGGAAGACACTCTCCCTCAAATGGATTAGCAAAGAAGTTGATAGGAGGAGAAATTTTATCCTTAATATTACTCCCAAATAAAGCAAACCATGACTTCCCATCCACCAAAGATGAATCAGCCTTAGCAGCTTCAGAAATGACAACTCTAGAAGTGACAGCTTCCTTAGCAACTTCAGAGAAGACAGCTTCAAAAATGACAGTTGCCTTAGGAGCCACATTCTTAGACCCCACCTTGCCAGGAGAAGTACCATTCTGACCTTGAATGGCTCCAAAACCTAGACATAAGGACCCATGAGGAGTCCCATCCAAAGAACCACCATCAGCCTAACCTCCACCATTAATGCCAAGCCCAGTAGCAGGGGTTCCCGCCTTGTTTGAATTTGAAAAAACCTTACCTACAGTAGCACCACCCAACGTTGCTCCCATCTCTCTTTCCATTTATTTTTGTGAAACAAAGTGAAGCTTGTTGAAGTTGTCAATATAATATACATATTTATGTTAGTATAGGCTTGTATGAATTTCTAACACACACACACACACACATATATATATATATATCACCTCATAGCATCAATGTTATACTTATATATATTTAGATGCATTATATGCATGTAGTAGTAAACAATACTCCCAAATGAAGACATAACAGCTAAGGATGACTTACCAACTTCTACCCATAAACTGACTCAACTCAATCATTCTAATGTGGTGTGTGTGTATGCTCAGATAGTTTACTTTTATCGGTTACCCGACCAAGATCTTCTCCAGAGTGATACTTTCCCTCCACCTAGAAGAATGGAACACATACCTAAATCCACTAACACATGCACAAGGCAATCAATTGTTCATAACATATGTAGTATACATAAACATCTCCAAAGTTAGAAGAATAATTCAATAACCATACATTCACATTTATGCAGCATTTCTCCATGAAATAACATCAAATGAAATAACATCACATGAAATAACATCACATGAGATAACATTCATATTGATAACAAGGTACACGCATAATTTATTCATCTCCATAATTCACATTCCATTCATATTTACCCTATGTAGTAATGGTAAATAGTAACTTCACAATTGGGGTGTAACATGTTGTTTATGACTATTTTGTGATATGTATATAAAAAATATATATAAGTATAGCATATATGCTATACTTATATAATGCATCTAAATATATATAAATCATCTCATAGCATCAATGATATACTTCATAGCATATATTCTATACTTATATATATTTGAATTCAATCTTTATTATAATTTGGTGTTACATGTGGTATCTTATGTGTAGCTTAAGATAGCATTAAGTCAAATTGCCCCTAAGTAGTGTATGTGATAGATTAATTCATTAAAAGTACTAAATGAGAACTCTTTGGCCAAAGTATTGTGAATGTCTGAGACTCCACTTTAGATTGTGTGACTACCGAGACTACACTATCAGTTCGCTGTGATCCAATATTACATGCTAGACAGAGATTGTGGGATTACAAGTTGAAATCCCCAACATATATGCAAAAATCAACATTCGTTTAGAAGTTATAAAAAGAAATGGAATACAATAAGGCACTATGTACCAGGTCAATAGAATTTGTAAGGAAAAAAATGTTCTAAGCTGAAAGGTGCATCAATCAATGAAGTTTTGTGGGTATGGATTTTCCTCCACATAAAGGATGTCAGAAAGAGAAATGGATTAATAGAATGTCTTGTAACTTGTAAGTTGTTGATTATTCATTAGATCTCGTATTGAATTATCCAAAATGTTGAATTTATGAGATAGAAATCCACAATGAATCTAGCGTTGGAAAATATATATATATATATATATATATATATATTCAAAGTATACAATTGAGGCAGGAAAAGGTAATAGAAATCCAATAACAAGGAATGACAAAACATTTCAAGAAGCAAGTGTCTGCTAAGAGTTTAATTTTAAGTAGATCAAAAGTTGTGGAAACACTAAGGG
Organism: Sequoia sempervirens; assembly: GCA_007258455.2. Lineage (NCBI taxonomy): Eukaryota > Viridiplantae > Streptophyta > Pinopsida > Cupressales > Cupressaceae > Sequoia > Sequoia sempervirens. The sequence continues at coordinate 741,884,352 of VDFB02058242.1, read as the reverse complement.
GTGAAGGAAGAGAGGTTTGATTAGGATTAAGTACCCCAACCAATGAAAAATGTGGATATGTTTTCAATTTGGAAGAACTTTGACTTCTTAGTTAGTCATGATGTCAAATAAGTCATACATTTTATGACCACAAGGATAAGATATTAGAATTTTGGAGAAAGATAAATGGAAAGGTCAAGGATTATGACCTATTATCATCCCATATCTTATATTTATCTGATTGAAAGATCAAATGATATTATCATTGATGCCTTAGAAAAGGATAGGCGGATAACTTGATCATGATGGGGAAAGATCATTATCTATGGGATTGGCAAGGGAAGATCTAGGTTACTCATGAATTGGAAGAAAGTCTCTCTACACTCCTATATACCTTATATAGGGGATTTAGATAACGATGTTATTTCTATACATAGGTAGTAATACTACATATTATGAAATGTATCCATGTCATGAAGCGTCTTGACACTATAGCTTACTATGCTAAAAAACCTAGGAATGATAAGGTTTAGCTAATAAACCATAGTGATGGAGTGAAAGATAAGGTAGGATGTGACGCTATGCAACCACATCAATTATCCTTACTTGATTGATCACTACCTTACTCTTGAATGAAACCCTAGGTTTAGAATAACCTGATTGGGATGAGAAGTTCATTCAAATAAAAAGAGAGACCTTAGGTTAAGTATTAACCTATTGAGTAGGGTTATGTACTAGACTACTCATTAACACCTTTAAGTTGGGAATAACTTACTTGGTTGAGTTGTACATTTGGTCTTGATTGGAACATATAGAGGTAGAGTAACCTATAACATCAGACTAGTCATTAACTGAGGACTCTATCCTAAGAATTGGAAGGGAATATTGAGATTGAGATTCACCCATGTGAATGTGTAAATCACTTGAGCTTATTAAATTCTATATGAATGGAAACATAGGTGGGATACCTAGTGAGTTAAAGTAGCTACTTGGTGTTAGTTAACAAATTTGTCCTTCAAAAAAATGAACGAAAATGACTCAAAATGCCCGGAAAGAAGAACAAATAGCACTAATAGTTGAGTCACTTGCAATGATAGTTGCAAGTGCTCTTTGCTTATTTTACAAGGCGCAGCTACCTTTGAATGGTTTGCAATGAATGAGAACTCAAATATGCTTTTAACTGGAAAGAAATAAAGGAGGAAACTAACACCTATTTACAGGTAAGAAAGTAGATGTGGTGGATGAAACTTAGAGTGAAGTGAATGCAAATAGATTATACACAGCCCACCTATTCTATATCCACAAACAATACCTAGGAAGAGCAACTAACAACAAATTCCCTTTCAATAGATGAATTGAATTGAATTCAAAGATTCAGAAAAAAACACCCACACAATTTGATATAACAGAGAATGCATTGGAAAATATTATGTAGACACAAAGGACATTTATAATCAAAGGAAACTTTCATAAATTCATAGATTCAGAAATACATTCCTTATTTCTCCAACACAAAAAGTGAGTTCAAAGCCTACACCTCCCTATACAATAAAACTACATGAAATAAAAACTCTGTTGCTCCTACTTCCCCCTGGATAGCAAGAAAAAGATCCCTCAGAAAGATTTTTTTTACAATAAATAAGCTTTCGTTCAGTTTCCTGAAGTTTCTTTCATAACTACCACCGTTTCTTGAACTTGAATTTTATTTTATTTCAAGAAACTTTCTAACTTTCCTTTTCCTTTTCAAATTCATAACTAATTCTTTAATTTTGATTTTTCCTTTTCTTACAAAACTTAGCATTACCAATTGTAGAGTCATATATACCTTACATTGATTTATTTACCGGATGATCAAGTAGTCTCTGGCTATTAGTCACTAGTCCAAGAGAACAAGACATACCTATCATGTTATCTACACAGTGGCAAACAATTGCTTTACACAATATCAAGTTGTGATTATCAAATTAGATTGCTCTATAGGTTCCCATAAAGGAACATATTCTTCTACTATTGGGAGGCAATGAAATTCCTGATCACTTATGTTGTTGCAAGGTGAGATATGTGAAATTTTCATATTTTGATATTGCCATCTTGATCTACGGACCCTTAAGAATAGTATGTATGATTGTTAAGTTATCGATGACCAGTCATTCTTTCTTTTTAATGCTTAACGATCCCAAAATTTCATTATAAAATTTTGTTAACACAGAATAGACCATTCCTTCATTCAAATGTTCTTTGTGATGAAAAATTTTAGTATTTGTATACTCTTGTCCAATTGGATCATTGACAGATGTGTTTCTTCTCATGAAATTCTTGTCAATTAGTGTAATACTCTACCCTTCTTTCTGATTTTTTGAGGACATCGTATCAAAATGATTTAAAATTCTTTGTCCTCTGGGTTCCTCCACTTATAATAATATGTTGATAAGGATTCATACGATTGTCTTGGTCCATTTCTTGAATACAGTGAAATACCATATCATCCATCCCCTTTCCTTCAACATCTATCCAGTAAGTTTAGTTTCAAAGATTATGGTTGTCTATGGAATTCAAGATATCTATCATAAACTATAGAATATCCATTGAACTTAAGACTCTTCGCACCATTAGAAAAGTGCTCTTCCTCATAATCATCCGCAAGTCTCTCAAAGTGCTCCTTTTTGCACATCCCATTACTTAACAATGACCTCTAATGGTGCCACAAAAAAGAAGAATCCAATGACAGGTGAAGATTCCTTACCATACCTTCTAGTTAGAGCACTTGAACCATAATATTTAATGTTTTGATAGATTCCCAAATCTACTTCAAACTCCTTTTAGTGCGGCTAAGAAGATGCCAGTAGGAACTGAAAACTGGCTTTACACCTATGAGATTCTACGAAGACATGTAGAAGATTGTCATGGTGCCTGCAGAGAATACTGGCAGAGATGGCAAACAAACATGGGTGAGATGATGATAACGGTATAGGAGTCTGGCTTTGTGACCGACGATGCATTTGCTCGAACCTTTCCTGAAACTTTTCAACATATCCATGATGTTGAAAATGATATAATTGTAAACCATGAGATGACATTTCTTTTGAGATGGTGTGCCCTGTCTATATGTCTCTATCCATACAGGCTTCTACAAATTCAGTGCACACTATATATTAATCTTTATATAGCAATTGAGCATTGAGAATATCTTTGAATGTGAGTTAAATTCAACCATATCACCTGCAACAATGTCATCTTGCAAATTTTGCACAATGTTTATCATATGTCGAAGTGAATAGCTCATTGGGCTCAATATGAGGGGATCGTCATATGTATTAAACTTTTCCAATGATATCAATAAATTCCTCACTTTGGCCTGCCCTTGGAAGCATTATGCGATACACCTCATGGTGACACATCTTGCACATAACTACAATCATTCATTTTCGGGGAACCACGTCCTTTGAGGCAACCTGCTCAAGGATTAATTGATAAACCAATTTAATGCATATCCTTGTCGAAGGCTCACATTCTACTGCAAATGACGAGAAACCAAAAATTCCCAATAGAAGTCGAGAAGTCAGGCCTTTCACTAACTTTGGAACCTCAGAGTTGGGAATGTTGGAGGTTCCAGAACTTAGAAAATTCCTAAATTTTAAAAGCCCCAATGATGTTGGATGACTTTATGGATAGATAAAATATTCTCTTTCAATAAATCCATTCCCACTTTTAAAGTCTCGATAAAACTCTTCCACAAATGAGATAAATAAAATTATTTCTCATACCAATGAATTTCGCTCACTCCTTCACTTTAATTCCCCTGAAAACATTCTTTGGATGAATGATGAAAACTTCAATATCTACCACCTAATAGCTTGATTTCTCATGAAATTTGAATAGTACTATTATTCTTCACCATATGGCAAAACCCAGAAAACATTTGACCTCTAGAAACTAAAATGTATGATTTTTGCTTTGTTTGCAAATCATGGACGAGAAAATGCAAAGCTTAAAATCTCATAAACAGAGAAGTAATTTGGCATGAAAGTTTAGCATATTGTGTGAAACAAGGTTAGGATCATGTCCATAAGAGGAATTTACATCAGCTCATGGAATTTCAAATTTAATTATTTTTTACGATTCGGCAAGCTTGAGGGCATGTAAAGGAAATGCACTAAGAATTAAAAATTTCTAAGCTCAAATTTTGGGGTAACACTTGTTTAATTACTTTACACTCTTGAAAGGAAGTCATGTTGTTGAAAAGACTCTTCTTTGATTGGATCTTTTATTAAAAGGGATACACTCTCAAAGGGAAGCATCTATTGTCATGTCATGACATCATAGAAATTTCACTTAGTGTGAAATGTTGGAAATTTTACTAAGCAGAACATCAAGGTTGTTACTTGTGCTCAAACAGGATATACCAAAGTTGGACTCACCTATGGGATTAAGTGAATCAAAGGAGATAACAAGGAACTTTCATGCTTGATAATTAGGTATGCAGTTAAATTTGATATCTTCTAGGGACCAACATGATTTAACAAGGATTAATAATCAAAAATAGTACCAATTCTTATCGAGAAAATTAGATTGAGTTAAAAGATGGATTACATCTTTGAAAATAATCCAAGGACGGAAGAAATCCAAGTTGTGGATGTCTTAAAATAAAGGAGATTTATCTATGCAAAACTCCTAACCATTATTACTTGGGAAATAAATGTGTAATGAGACCACAAAATAGTTTTTCACTTAGTCAAAGAATAGACTATTATTGGATATAAAAGAACTTGTGTACCCAAAGTTTTGGAAGATTCGGGATTAAACAAGGAAATCAATGTCATAGTTAGGACATTTGAACGACAAAGTGAATTGTCATATGAGGATCCACTATAACCTGGGAAAAGATAGAGTAAGAGGCTACATGGAATGTGGCAAGATAATGTCTAGTATGCCAAGAAATGAATATTAGATGTCATCATTAGTAGGACATGTATACTCTCTTGAGAATCTAGAGGGAAAGTGGTAGAACATAAGGTAGATCAATATTTCTATGTCGGTGAAACTAACATAATGTTCTAGTGGATAGATTTGCCAAAGTAACCAACATTATTTAGAAACTTGACTTATAGGATTTTGGTCCTAAATAATATATTGTGGGAAGTAGTTGCTTAGTATTCTAGAGAAGGTTATCTTAGTTGTGGATGAGAAAATAATGATAGGGTTATGTAAACCATGTTCATACTATGAGACATTCAATTGAACGAATGTGCAATATATTATTATAGCCAAATAGACAGGAATGGTAAAATCAAATCTTGAATGATTTATAAACTTCTAACATTAAGGTTGGACCATATATGGAAAGGAAGGTTGGAAACTCTATTAGGCTGAAATAGGTTTAAAAATAAAGTTAACCATAGACTTGATATATTTTCAAAAAGGAGTAATAGATCGAAGAGATCAATGAAAATTTGTCAATACAAAGCTTAAGTATGAAGCAATATCAGAATTTGACAAGTGTCCAAGAGTAATGTTGTGCTCCAGATGGACAAGTAGTCAAGAATAGTAATTTATGGTAAGGAAAATGGATGTGTAAGTGAAGAATGGACTCGGTTTATGAGTTATCTAAAAGTGTAATTACCAAAGGGGAAGGATGGGACCCATGGTGTAGTGCACAATACATTACTATTCCTTTCTATTTGGATAATTCTAAGGATAAATTCATGGGCCGATGATTTTTAATCACTATGTTTTAGGTGTCATATATAGCTACTATTGTATCTAGGATGTGTATATATGATAATGTAATAAAGCTCTTTGGGAGAGTAAGTATGTGCGAGGCATATGATATTTCCCTATGCAATAATCCTTGGGGGCACTCAAAGCAAGGTCCAGGAAGGACAAGGTTGCAAGGAGTGATGCTACATAGCATAAATGTTTATAAATATTGTACATATTTTGAGAATGGTAAGTAAAACTTTATTTGACTTTATCTATATGTTAAAGTGATATAGATCATTGAGGACGATGATTCACAAGGGGGGAAGTATGTTACACCCCAATTGTGTAATTACTATTAACTATTACTATGCAGGGTAAAATGTGAATGTGATGTGAATTTTGGAGATGAATAAATTGGGCTCGTACCATGTTATCAATGTGAATGTTATCTCATTTGATGTTATCTTAATTGATGTTATTTCATGGGGAAATATTGCATATATGTGAATAGATGGTTATTGAATTCTAACTTTGGAGATGTTTATGTATACTACATATGTTGTGAACATTTGACTATCATGTTACCTTGTCTCAAACCTTGGAAATCCAAAAAAATTCATAATAGTATAGTTGTGGTAACCATATTTTGTGGAAAATCTCCACAAATTCTCCCCATGTCAACTTCCTTGAGTTGATATTAGGTTCCAACTTCTTGTTCATCCACCAGTTAGAGGCTTCCCTTGGTAAATGATACGCACCCCATGTGGCTCTAATAACCTCATCATAGTTTTGTATTTCAAAATACTTTTCCACTTGAACAAGTCACACCTCAACCTCGTCACCTCTGACACTACCATCAAACATGGGCAAGATTATCTTCTTCATGTCCTTGGAAAGTTTGGAAGCCAGAAGCTTCTTATTCCTTTCCACTAAAGGCGTAGGTGATTTTTCCTTCTCATGATTATGGGTTTCATTATGCCCATGGGAAGAGTTTTCTCCCTCATGCTCATTAATGGGTACTTCCTTTTCTACCCTATCCTTAACTTTTTCTTGTTCAAGGTTAGCCAACCTTGTCAAGATTTGGTCAAGCCTAGCCTCTACTCCAGTGGTTCCTTGTCCAACCACCTAACTTCCACCAGGATTAGTTTGTGTCCTCATCATCCTTATGTGATTGGTCTTTACTTGAATGTTTTATTTGTGTTAGACTAAATTATTTTATCAATTATCTTACAAAAAACATTTTAAAAAAAAGGCATTCATATGCACACAAGAATTCCACATAAGATCAAGCACATGATTCTTTTAATAAACACATAATTTTATTCATTTCTTGAGGATTTCAATATCCTTTCGATTATATGGAGTGACTATTTAGATAGTTAAGTGGAGAGTATCCTTCAGATTCACTCTCAGACACATAACTTAAAGGAGTATAACCTACAGACTGAGACATTTGTTGTTTCCTATCTTTCTATTCATCTCTCATTTGTTTGTACCTATCCCAAAAAAGATAATAAACTTCAAATTTATCATCTGATACATAGTTACGAGAGGCAATGTCAATATGGTATTCATCAACAATGTAGTCTATTGTTTCTCATCTGGTAGTGTATGTGGTACATATCCCTCAGACTTGTTACTTGAAGAAATTTCTACTACTTCAGCTAGTGGTAGAACTATAAGATCCCTAAAGATGAATGTTGGACTAACATTTTCTTCTAAAGGCATATCCCTAGAAAGTGATAATGACTCAAACTTTTCTGGTGAGATAGTTGGTAGGTAATTGTACATAGCCTCCATCTTCATCTTCCTCTTCACATGACTGATCCAAGAAAGTGTGTGACTAAAATTTTTAGTGTCACTCAACTAGATGGAATTATTGTAGTTGGTTCCCTCTATTGTTCTAATGATGGCTTCCCTTTCCTTCTTGGACTTGAGGTAACACTCGTTTCCAATTACTGACTTTCGATCCATTAATCTTAGATGCACCATCCTGGTAGAAGAATTCACAACATTAGATAATGTTGGATAAAAATAATGATGAGCTCATAGGTTCTAGAGCTAAACTTGGTAGCTCTAATACCATATGTAACATACTAACTCTTTAATGCAGTAAAAATTCATAAATTTACACCTTGCGACTAAATAAATTAGGTAACAAGTCATTGCAATAAAAAATTTCTTTCTTATTTAAGAATATACCAAAAATATGTCATATCAAATTACAATAAAGATTATATTTCTTTACAATAATTTCACAAGTTACAAGAATACATACATTTACATATATAGCTACAATGAGCTTTAGAACAAATAGTTGTAAGACAGTCCAAGATCCTTCCTTTCAAATCTTGGTTCTTTTGTCACCTACTATGGAGGAGAAACATCACTCAAGCACTTTTACACCAACCATAGACTCATAATGTGGTCCCCCACACATCTATCATTCGATAGATGGCCCTTCCCTTTGATGAAGATATTGGTAGACTAACCAATAATGACAATAAACTAAGCATAGTGTTGTGCCCTACATAACTAGAACTTGTAATCCCACAATCTCTATCTAGCATATAATACTGGATCACGGTGAACTGATAGTGTAGTCTCGGTAGTCACACAATATAAAGTGGAGTCTAGACATTCACACTACTTTGGCCAAAGAGTTCTCATTCAATACTTCAAATGAGGTCATCTATCACATACACTACTCAAGGCCGATTTGACTTAAGGCTATCTTAAGCTACGCATAGGAATTTCCTTCAATGGATAGTCCATCATCCCAGAGATAACCTATCACCATATTAATCTACTTGGAATTAACCTACTTAACTGGTAAATACACAAGCTAGGAATTTCCTTCAATGGATAGTCCATCATCCCAAAGATAACCTACATACTTGGAATAACCCTACTTACAAGTAAGTTTACAAACTCTATAAACTTAAAAGTTATCAGAGTGGTGCAAAGGAAGCGTGGTGGTCCCATAACCCACAGGTCCCAGGATCAAAACCTGGCTATGATACCACATGTAACATTCCAACCCTTCAATGCAGTAAAAATTTCTAAATTTACACCTTGTGAGTAAGTAAATTAGATAACAAGTCATTCCAATAAAAAAATTATTTCTTTATTGAGAATGTTATAACAATATGCCATATCAAATTACAATAAAGATTCTATTTCATTACAATAACTTCACAAGTTACTATAATACAAGAATACATACATAGCTCCAATGAGCTTTAGAACATATAGTTGTAAGATGGTCTAGGATCCATTTTTTCAAATATTGGTTCTTTTGTCACCTGATGTGGAGGAGAAGCATCACTCAAGTGCTTTTCCACCAACCACAAACTCATAATGCATTCCCCCACACATCTATCATTTGATAGATGGCCTTTCCCTTCAACAAAGAGATTGGTAGAGTAACTGATAATGACAACCAACTGAGCATAGTATTGTATCCTACATAACTAGAACTTGTAATCCCACAATCTCTATCTAGCATGTAATACTACATCACGATGAACTAATAGTGTAGTCTCAGTAGTCACACAATCTAGAGTGGAGTCTCAGACATTCACACTACTTTGGCCAAAGTGTTTTCATTCAGTACTTCAAATGAAGTCATCTATCGCATACACTACTCAAGGCTTATTTGACTTAAGGCTATCTTAAGCTACACATAGGTATTTCTTTCAATGGATAGTCCATAATCCCAAAAAAATTATCACCATAATAATCTACTTGGAATAATCCTACTTAACTAGTAAGTACACAAGCTAGGTATTTCCTTCAGTGGATAGTCCTTCATCCCATATAACCTATATACTTGGAGTAACCCTATTTACACATAAGTACTTAAACTCCCTCCCATATTGGATTATATATCCTAGGAGTAAACACAATCTTTCCTAGCTAAATAAATAACTTAGCTACATACACCATATGTGTTTTTCATGTTCAATCACACCTAGTATATAATACTTAAGATAAACATCCATCTCCTACTATGGAGTATTTAAAAACACATTATGAAAAAAATGTAATAGCTTCAATTTCCTTTTCAAGACACTTTATTATCTTAAATGCACATATTGGAAAAGACATTTCAACCATGCATGCAAGACACATCATTCAAAAGTAAAATAACAAAGAAGAAGAGATCTCCGTGTCTATTGTCACTTATCCAATTGAAAGATAGCAATGCATCCCTCTCCAACAACAAATAGCTTGATAATCAACTTCTCAAGAATGTCACAAAAACTCTATCTCACAAGTTGATAGCTTACTTCTCTCAAACAGCAATGTTGCCTCTTAACAAAATAGTACTTTCATATTATCTCACTCTCAATATATAATAAGTATGGCTAGGAATAACATAGAATTATGGAATTGCAAAAGATGTGTAATCTCTTGGAAAAGAATGTGTCCCTTCCAAATGAAATGGCTCAGCTATTTATAGAGAAATTTGGTCACCTCAAAGCCTATAGTTTAGGCATGTTAAAGGATAGTAAGCTCCATGCAAAGCAACACATGAAACATATCATAAAGGTGGAGACTTCTTAAACTAATACTCAGCATAATCACCTACTGGTTGACTTGTTTAGTGACAACAATCCAAAGACTAATTCAATCTGCATATGCTTAATTCAAATTGTCACAATGAAAATACATCTACAACAACTTAGATTCAAAGGTGGCACCATTTCCATTATCTCACCCTCATGTTTGGTGTAGTTTAACTATCAAAAGAATCAGTCAACTTCCATTTTAGGACAAGTATCCATCAAACTTCTTAGAGGATGAATCAACTTAAACAGATAACTACGTTTGACAAAGTCAAGGTTGGTCTTACTAATGGCGTAGACCAAGTCAAGCTTAACATAGACAACAATACAATGTCATAAATTGTGTGTCTTTCTGAATGATAATCAGTTTTCTCAAATATTCATAAGCTATTTAATCGACTTCATTAAACATATTCAATAATGACTATTATTGACCTCCATTATCATAGTCTCTATCAACTATAACAACCTTTATGTAAGTATATATGTATATAACAACCTTTATGTATGTAAGTATGTATATTTATATATATAACCATTATTATATATTTACATATACATACACACACACACAAATATATATATATATCATAAGCCTATAATGTAAGCATACATTCGATATATATATATATATATATTCACATCTAATTCACATATAGCCACTCACGATTACCATCATATTGATAAGTGTTTACGTGTGGTACATCTATACTTGTGCATATACATGTCGTTAGATCCCATTGACATGTATGTGCATATATATACACATACTTCCATGTACATCCCACTTGTCAATATAATCATAATAGTACAAGAAATATCTCAAAAGCTCAAATAGATAAACGCCGCCCAATAATGCATGCAATAGTAAACAATACTCCCAAATATAGACATAACAGCTAAGGATGACTTACCAACTTCTACCCATAAACTAACTCAACTCAATCATTCTAATGTGGTGTGTGTATATGCTTAGATAGTTTACTTTTACCAGTTACCCGACCAAGATCTTCTCCCGAGTGATACTTCCCCTCCGCCTGGAGGAATGGAACACATACCTACATCCACTAACACATGCACACGATAGTCAATTGTTCATAACATATGCAGTATACATAAACATCTCCAAAGTTAGAATAATAATTCAATAACCATGTATTCACATATATGCAGTATTTTCCCATGAAATAACATCAACTAAGATAACATTCACATTGATAACATGGTACAATCCCAATTTATTCATCTCTAGAATTCACATTTTACCCTACATAGTAATAGTAAATGGTAATTACACATGTAACATACTAACCCTTTAATGCTTTAAAAATTCCTAAATTTACACCTTGCAAGTAAATAAATTACATACTAAATGTGGTATCTTACAATATGGATTAGTATCCATATGTAGTAATAGTAATAGTAAATACTAAATCTTGTAAGTAATTACGATATGTAGTAATAGTAAATAGTAAGTACCTTCTTTCTAGGAATGCAAGAGTTCTCATCTATTCAAGGTACTGCGCCCACAAAGAGTCGTGGCACTCTGAGATGAGTTCACTCCGCAAATCCTTCCACTTCAGCACATGTAATCTGTTATCTGGAAAGTAAAGAAAATCATTATGCATATCCAATCGGCACATCTAGCTAGATTTTACCTGAAGTACAATTTGATGTGCTTGAGAGTCATTTTGCAACCCTTCCTTGACCCACTTAAAATGTGTTTAGCAACCCTGATTTGGCTTGCTCCAAAACCAAGTTGCTCTCCTAATGTGGTGAGCTAAGTCTTTAGACTCAATGCATCAACAACTAAATTATGGCGCCTGAGATTGTACATGAGTTCAAAGTTGAACTCTGCTAGTAATTCTTGCCACCGTGCTTGCTTAGGGGTCAGCTTAGCCTGCAACTTGAAATTGCACCTCGTGTTCCATGTAAGTCAACTAAGAGCACACCATTCTGATGAGGATGATCTAATGTGCAATATTCCAAGCTGAGGACTGGCCAATGTTATAGATCATTATAAGTAGAAGGTTAAGGAATTTTTGGCCATGAGAACTAAAGTCCATATGAGAGAATGGCTTATCATGAGTTCCTTGTTCATTGGGAAGGAAATTCGAAGGATGAGGTGACTTGGGAAGGGATCGATTCTCTTTGGTGCGATGAGAAAAAATTCATGGAGTTCCTGCAAGGGAACTCAACTCATTCTAACTGAGTCCACACTTTGCATCCTTGTGCTGAGAATTATTTGTGTGAAGCAGAGGCCGAGCACCAACACCGAGGGCATCACCTGAATTAGGTGGGGGAGAATATAAGGGGACATGTTTCTGTGAATTCCTCTACATTGTTGAGCTTGACATGACCTGGTTCCTATGCAACATTGTCCCACAGAATAAATGGGTGTGCAATAACCCAGTCAAAGTGGAGCAAGTTGTTGGCACGATCTGGATTCAAAGTGCAGTGTGTGTCTCGGCGTGCATTGAAGGTTGCATGCTCCAATCCATCACTCAATGCATGATCCAATTGTATGCTAGGTGTGTGTTGTATTTTGGGTTACGTCATGGCTATTTCGAGTTTTGTGGCCCAAATGAAGTGTTCCAAATTTGGTGTGTGGTCAATGTGGGACATTTTACTCATTTCAAGTTATGAACACTTTGTACCATGTGGCACACTTGTAGCACCTGTGTCCTTGTTGGCCTAGTCGCATTCCTAATTGGTGCACACCTCTTGGAGCTTCTTTGGCTCTATAGAGGGATGCATTATTCAGTTCATGTGTAACAGGAGAATGTGATAACTTGTTGTGTAGAAGCTAAGTGTGAAACTATTTATACTCTTAAGTGTTGTGTAAAAGAGTGAAGGTTTTTTGGTGCAGATCCAAGGAGGTGCATCCTTTCCCCCCTTGTCTGCTGCAAGGTTTTCTGAGTTTGAAATTGCATTGCACTTTGTCTTGTAACTGAACTAAAAGATCTAGTGAGGTATCCTATAAATGGTTGCGGGTTATGTAGGAAATCTCGACAAAGCCTAACCTACATGAACTTGATCCATGACATTGTAATTCTGGTGTGGATTAATGTTAGAAAGTACTTGCCCCTATATCTATGTGCACTTTTATGCTTGTTGTGTTTGCATTCAATCTTAATTACTTTACTATGGTGGCATTTATTCTGAGTTATGAAGTCCCGATCCAAACTTAGAGAGAGGTGTAATCCAATTAGCAAACTCCTCAGATCTCCTTGAGCTAGGAGAGCCATTGTTTTGGTGTTGCATGAGGATGCACTCATTATAGCCCCGTGTTAGTTGGTATCAAAGCAGGTTGCAGACTAAACTCGACATATTATAGCAACTTTTGGTCCTTGTGTGCACCACATCCATGGAAAGAAGAGGCCCCACAACTGACACTGAACCTGAACCTGGAGCCAAGCATGAGCAAGTCATATCAGGAGTGTGTACTAGGCGTGGTGAAAAATGTGACCAACCTAGAATGTGTGACTAGTTACAAAACTTGGAAGCTCACATGTCTGCAACAAAGGATATGGAGTTAGACAAGCACACCACTAATCTGGAGACTGCGTACAATGAGGTAATGGTCGAGACCCACACTGTGAAAGATGCACTCAATGCACTCAAGGAGTGCAAGTTTCAACAAGAGGGCCAGATGTTGCATAACACGCTCCTTACCCATGGTTGAGTGTAGTCCTCTAATAAGGGTTCAAATCTAGTGGATGATTATGATGGAAAGCATGACAAAAAGGTTATGGGGAACTTCTTTTGGGACATTTAGAAGCTATTTGTGAACATTCCTAGGTTGTTCGATGATGCCCAACTCAAGAAAGTCATTTCTTTCCTCACTGGGAGTGCTAAGCTCTGGTGGAGATCAAGGCAGGCTAAAAAATAAGTTGGGTACATTGTTGAAGAAATAGATACTTGGGAAGAGCTCAAAGATTCCTTGCATGATCAATTATGTCCTGGGAATTCAGAGTGGGTCATGCAAGCCCAGTTTGATGAGCTCAAGCACATCAATAAGGTGTGCAATTATGTAAAAGCTTTTCAGACTTTGGTGTTGGAAGCCCCAAAGGGGATGTCCGATTTCAAAAAGTTGTACCTATTTATGCAGGTATTGCAACAGTGGGTGCAAGCACACCTGTGCTGACAAAATGTGTAGACAAAATGTCTGAACGTCTCCTTGACTTCAAGGGGGATGCGGCTAAAGGGTATGGTGGGGGTAAGTCAGATGTTGCATAAAAGAGAAGACCATTCTGTAATAAGAATAAGGAGCATGGGGGTGTGCCCTACCCCAAGCATAGTGAAGTCAAAAGAAAAAAGAAGTAGGGCAACAAGCCTTAGAGTGAGCCATCTACAAACTCTGAGAAGAAAAGGGAGAAGAATTATTTCATATGTGGTTGTTTAGATCATTGGGCATGGGAGTGTCTGGAGTGGCAAAGAGTCAAGCAGTACTATCCCATGAGGAACCAGTTGTCGAGATGGGTGCTCTGCAGCTCTTGAATATAATCCTTGAGAATCTTCAAGTAAGTGCACCATCCCAAGATGCCTCGACTCTACACGAATTGTGTTTTGTAGAGGTTTTCTTTGGACCAATAGGGGTGCTTGCTATGCTAGACTCTGATGCAACCCATAATTACATTGTTGCAAGCAAGGTGAGAAGGCTCAGTCTTCCTATGGCCAAGGGACAAAAGTTCTTTAAAAGTGTGAATGGCCTAGTAGAGAAGTGTGTGGGGGACATATGAGGTGTTCCTATTCAAGTGGGATCACGGTAGGGTGTGGCTAATTTGGTGGCTATAGACATGACAAATTTTGACTTGATCTTGCATCAAGACTTTATTCATCAATCTTGTGTCACACTTGCCCAACATCCTAGTTGTGTTATTTTCATGGAACCCAAGTGACCAAGTATGCTACAGACCATGAAGGTTGGTCTCGACAAATGAGTGATCTCTGCAATGAGTTTGCGCAGAGCTTCCTGGAAGGACACCGATGAAATCTATTTTGCAGTGCTCCTTAGGGATTGGGATGAAGAGGAAGAAGCCAAATCCTCTAATCCTAACGATGTGCAATATGTCATTCAAATGTACTCATATTTCATGCCAAAATGGTTTCCTACGAAACTCCCACCAAGGAGGCATGTAGATCACTAGATCGAGTTGGAGTTGAGAGCTTGCCCTCCTATGAAGGCTCCTTATTGATTTTCTACACATGAGATGGAAGAACTAAAAAGATAGCTCTTGGAGCTCACTAAGGCTGGGTTCCTTAGGCCATTTTGCTTACCCTATGTTGCCCTTATTTTGTTCCAATGAAAGAAGGATGGATATTTGTAGATTTTTGTGGATTACCGAGCTCTTAACAAGCTCACAATCAAGAACAAATACCCGTTGCCCCTCATAGCGGATAGATTTGATCGACTCACTAAGGCGAGGTATTTTACTAAGTTGGACTTGCACCAAGGTTATTACCAGATTTGGATTTCTCTTAGAGATGAGGAGAAGACTGCAATCACAACGCAATATGGATCTTATGAGTACCTAGTCATGTCATTCAGATTAACTAATGCACTAGCTACATTTTGTACTTTAATGAACGATGTGTTACACCCTTTGCTAGATAGTTGCATGCTTGTATACCTAGATGACATTATAGTTTTTAGCTGAACCTTAGAGGGACACAGAGTTCATTTGGCAGAAGTATTCAAGTTGTTGCAGTGGAACAAGTTGTTTGTGAAGAAGGAGAAATGCTCCTTCACACAAACTAAGATCCAGTTCTTAGGTCATATAGTTGGACATGGCTTGTTTAAGCCCAACCCAAAGAATCTATGTGCCATAGAGGATTGGGAGCCACTTTGATCAGTCCATGAGATGCGCTAATTCCTGGGATTGGTGAATTACTAGACTACAAGTTTTTCCTAGGGTATTCAAAGATTATTGTTCCCTTAACAAACCTACTGAAAAAGGATTGCAATTAGAAGTACGGACCCAAATAGCAAGAAGCATTCAAGCAACTTAAAGGTAAGCTCATGGAGCAACCTATACTAGAACTTCCAAGATATGGGGAACCCTTTGAAGTCTAGACTAATGCATCTGATTTTGGTTTGGGCAGGGTCCTTATGCAAGATGTCCATCCTATGGCTTTTGAGTCTAGAAAACTCAATGACTGGAAGTAGAACTACTTGACACACAAAAAGGGGATGACGATGATCATGCACTACTTGAGAGTGTGGTGCCATTATCTTCTTGGAGTGTCCTTTGTAGTGAATACAGACAATGTAAGTTCCACTTATTTCAAGTTGTAGGCTGAGCTGACCCCTAAGCAAATGTGGTGGCAAGAATTCCTAGCAGAGTTTGTCTTCAAACTTGTGTAAATCCTAGGCGCCATAATTTATTTTTTGATGCACTGAGTCGAAATAATTAGCTTAGCGCATTAGGAGAGCAACCTAGCTTTGGAGTGAGCCAGATAAGGGTCACTAAACACATTCTAGAGTGGGTCAAGGAAAGGCTCCATAATGACTCTCAAGCACATCAAATTATACTTCAGGTAAAATCTGGTCGGATGTGTCGATTCTATATGCATAATGATTTGTTTTACTTTATAAATAACAAATTATATGTGTCAAAGTGGAAGGATTTGCAGAGGGAACTCAATTTAGAGTGCTACAACTCTTTAAGGGTGGGGCACCTTGGACAGAAGATAACTCTTGCATTGTTGGAAAGAGGGTACTTTTGGCCTTGTATGAGGGAGGATGTGGATACGTATGTGTGCACATGCTTGACATGCTAACAAGATAAGGCAGTGATGCACCTCCCCGGTGGAATTTTGCAGCCTTTTCCTGTTCCAATACACCCTTGGGCGAGTATCAGCATGGATTTCATCACACAATTATCGATGGTGAATGGATTCACAAGCATAATGGTTGTGGTGGACCGTTTTTCCAAGTATGCCATTTTCTTCTCATGCAAGATGCCTTGTCCTACTAAGGTTGCAGTCTAGTACTTCTTTAGATTTGTGGTGATTTATTGAGGCATGCCACTCAGTATTATCTTAGATCATGAACCAAGGTTCACCTCCAACTTCTGGGTGAAGCTTTTCAAGTTGATGGGGACAAAGCTCTTGATGTCGACAAGCTATCATTCATAGACAAATGGATAGGCTGAGTGGATAAATGGGATCCTACAAGATTATCTTCGACACTATGTTTAGGCAAACCAAACCAGCTGGCCTCACTTGTTGTGTGTGGCCCAGTTTACTTATAATCTACAAAAATCAAGTGTGAGTCATTACTCACCATTCTAGTTGGCTACTAGGCAGCAACCTCTAACTCTGCATTCCATTTTGTGTGGATATCTAGGTC
This sequence comes from Sequoia sempervirens, assembly GCA_007258455.2. NCBI lineage: Eukaryota > Viridiplantae > Streptophyta > Pinopsida > Cupressales > Cupressaceae > Sequoia > Sequoia sempervirens. Next base: position 741,866,748 of record VDFB02058242.1, on the reverse strand, counting down.
TGAGCTCTGAGCCAGCAAAGTATGTTAAGCAATTCAATGATCGTATCAATTTGGCATGATACCATTTGACCAAGGTTGTGAACCACATGAAAAAGTATACAGATGCACACTGGAGTCTCGTAGAATTCCAAGTTGGGGACCGAGTTATATTAAGGAGGACCAAAATCAATTCAAAGCACCTAAGGGATTGAGTGCTTCATTGATCCAAAGGTGGAATGGTCCTTTCAAAGTGACCCAGCGAGTTGGAAAAGTTTCCTACAGGCTCTGTTGTCAATCAAGATTGTGCCCTTAGCCAAGATAAACTTAACTATCCTATTGAAATATGGAAACACTCTCAGATTGTGGGTGATCTATGGTGAGAGTGAGTCTCCAGAGCGGGCTGGATCCCCTAGAAAATCAACTAACCTAAAAGACTTTTTGAGGAAAGGGTTAAGAGGAAAACTGAAAATTAAATCCGATAAGGATGATTCACCAGAATTTTAAGATTGACTTTGATGATTCTACTCACAAACAACTTCTCCAAACTTCAACCCTCACAATCTCACTTAACACATACAATCCAATAGTAATTTTGATGAAGATTCACAAAAATAAACACAAAATACAACCTAAATCATATGAAACACTTGCACACAAGTTTACAATAATAAGACATAAAAAGGATCCAGTATTTGAATTACAATGAACATCAAATTATTACTACAAATCTGAGACAACAAATGAGAAGGAAAGATCTGTTTTTATTGAAACTGAAGGAGTATCAACATCAAAATCTGAGTGCAAAAGTGTTTACAAAACTCTACAATACAAAACTCTACAAGATGAACCAGAGAGAAAGAAACAATATTCTGAAATGAGAAAAATCAAAATTTTCTCGAACTTATATCTCCCAAATGTCTCTAATATCGAGAATAGAAAAATCTCACTGAACTGCATCTCTGAATAGTAACTTCGATGGAATTTTTGATCTCAAGAGAAAGCCTCAAAATCAGTGCCCAAAACTAATCCAAACTGAATGAAAAAGATGGGAAGATTCTCTCCAAAGCATGTTGACCCCAAAAGACTAAAAAAATCAATTATGCCTAACTAAAAACTAGAAAAGAAGCTTTAGTTTGTCAGTTTTTTCCCTCTTTTTCTCAAAAGACTAAAACTCAAAATAGAAATCTCTCACATAATTGCATTTTAAAATAACAAGTATTAAGATAATTTATAGAACATTATCTTAATATGGTCTTACATCATGGCAGTTTGGATTATTACAAAAGGAAAGCCTCAATTTACACTTGATTTGATCTCTTGATTTTTCTAAGAATACAAGGCGAGGTATATGATTTTGAATAAAATTTTGCCAAGTATTGAGCTTCAGTTGATTTTCTAAAATCATAAAACTACTAAAATACCTAGCATTGTGACCTTATCCAAAAGTCAAAAAATAATTCTAAGGCATAAAACCTAGGTTTAGAATACATGCAAAGGTAAACTTAATAATACCACATAGGTATTAGTTAGAGGCATTTGACTTTTTGAAATAATGTGATAAAAATCACAATTTTGAGTTAGGGTGAACTTGCAAACCCTAAAACAAAACTATTGAATCCCTAACTTTTTAGCTTCATTCACATTTCCAACCTTTGAAAAAAACTACTCTACACAAACAGCTGCCATGAGCTAGGGTTCAACCTTAGATTTCACTACTCTTTGTAGCTTTCATGTCGAGTTATATTCAGGGAAACTTCGCAGGTGGTTATTTCCGTTATAGAACATGCAAAAATTTCTTTATTATTCTCATTTTGAATACCTTCTTTGGATTTTTTAGCCACAACTGTGATCAAATACCTGATGCATTTCCTTTTGGTTTCACATTTTGTTGTTATCCTTCTGCTATGAGGCTGATATTAGACTTCGCTAGAGCTCACGTTTGACATTTAAGAGGCGGGTCTCATGTTGCATAATTCTTGAATCTACATGAGGTTGCGGGTAAGAATTTTTCCATACCCTTGTGCATTCTCATGCTCGGGCTTTCTTTATGCAAAACTACTACAAAAATTTGAAGTCACTTCCTCAAAAAAATAAATTGTATTTTGTATGGCCACAACCTTTATCATTTGTTCTCTCTATTTCCTCTATGTGTTCTTCAAGTATCTTCCCTTTTTATGGGTGTCTTTATATGCCTAAACAAACTTTTGTGTAAAACTCTACCAATTTCTATGCATTACCTTCATGGCCACGAGCTTCAAATACCTATTTATCATCTTATGCAAAAGGAAAGCAATAACTCAGGTCAGGTTGTGGCCTATATGGTTTTATTCTTTTTCTCTTGAATCCTGCCACTTGTAGAAATGCATTTTCTCGCCTTTGAATGTGATAAGGAGACAATATTACTTGTTTCTACAAAAAATGAAAATATTTTACTTTCTCATCCTGAAATGTTGTCTATTTTGAGTGCCCTTTCATTTTCCTGTAGGTTGCCACCTTGTGTCCTTTAAACTTTGTTCCTCCTCAGGAAGACATTCCAAGCATAGCTTACATCCTTTATTTCATACACACATGGTAGTTGTGGATGTATACTTTACTGCATTGATTTCCTCCATGGTATTGTGAAAGCTTTTAACATACTATCAAAAGGCTCTTATCACATAGTCACAATGGTATTTGACAATGAACTCAATCCCCGTTTATGGACACTTTTCTATCACTAAGAAAGCACTTGCCTTTGCACTGTGGCACACTGTCCCCTTGATTAGAGTTGTTTTATGATATTGAACCTATCAATTGAAGCCACTCAAGCTATTTCCATAAAATACCACTTGTGATTTTTTCCTTTTTTTTACAAATGAAAGGTATTATTGCTAAGGCATTATGCATTGTAGGAGATGTAGATTTTAACATCATTCTTTACTTTTTGAAAAGCTCTACTTATTGTTTTCACCATTTGCTTTCATTTTAAAGCATCAACATTACAATGCTCATTTGATGGAATTCTATAAAATATAGCTCTACTCCATCATTTGCCTACTGCCTATTGAGTTGTAACTTTTGCATTCAGTGCTTTGCAATGTTCCTCACGTTGTTTTGGTTGTTGTCCCATCATGATAGCTCATTTTTTATCATTATTTATTATTTCCTAGTGGTTGTCTTGAAGAACCTGCCTTTTGAGCACTTAATAAATAGGTTATACCATTAATGTATGCATCCCAAACAACATGAACAACAAGAAATATTGATGAAACATGGCAGCAATAAGATATGACACAACACTATGAGAACAAATAATGACAACATGAAATCTTGTCTACAAACAGAACTCCTTCAACAGAAAAATGATGCATTTAACTTCTATTCTAAATTTGATTTAAGCATTCAAGAGAGCTCATTTTTCACTTGTGCTTTTCACTTCATTGCACTTAAACTGATTGTCATGAATGAGCAATACTCCTTCAGCTGAAATGTTCTTTTACCTAAGCAATGTGAATATGTTTCCTATCTCATTTCCCCCTTCTGAGAATTAGGGGTAGCATGTTGGGCTCAACCCTTGTGGGAGCCCATTTTTGCACCACACGCTATAATTTCTTCATAAATGGATCAGCAACATGATTTCACCTATACTTGCATAGTGAACAAACATTTTAAATAAAAAATAGTGAAGCTCAATGATCCTATGATATTTTATTTTTTAGGCTCTCTTGCATACTAATGTTTGTTGATTTGATGCATCATAGGCAATGTATTATATTTCTATTGATACAGCACATAGTGAAATTCATATCCGAATCTCTAACAACTTTTCTCATCATGATGCAGGTTCGCTTAGATTCAGGAGCAAGGATGGAGCAACTACAATGAAGACCAACACTGAACACCAATAGGCAATGATGGATATGTTTTTTTATTATATGATTATTTTCCTTTCTTATCTTTGAATGTATAGTTCATTCCTTATGATGTGTTGGTTCAGTTATTCCCACGGCTTGTGTGGGACACTTAATCTCTCTTTTCTTTCCAATGAATGTGAAAACAAAATTTTGCAATCTTGTACAATTATGTATATATCTCTCTTGCAAAATGAATGCAACATTGTAAAGTGTATGAATCATTGCAAGATGAATGAAAGCAATATTTTTATATCTCATGTAGTCTCTTTCATGTTGTAAAACACTGAATGGCAAGTTGAATGCTTTCTTTTATTGAAAACACATTGCATAATAAAACTGAACTTTCCTTTTAAACTCCAATATATGCAATGGTTTAAGCAAAGCAGAAATGAATTGAAATATTTTCACCTCAAAATAAGAATAAACTGCTTCAACTCTACCAATTTAAGTTGTAGGTGAAAAATTGGTAACAAGCTCAATCTACCCCTGCACTTGAAAGTACACCCTATGTTCCATGTAAGACAGCTAAGAGTGCACCATCTTGACGAGGATGATCTAGTACGCAATATTCTGAGATGAGGACCTGCCAATGTTTTAGATCATCCTGAGTAGAAGGTTAAGGATGTTCTGGTCATGAGAACTAGAGGATACGATAGAATGGCTTATCAAGAGTTCCTTGTTCATTGGGAAGGAAAGTTGAAGGATGAAGCAATTTGGGAAAAGGTTGAGTCTCTCTCACGCGATGAGGAAAAAGTCATGGAGTTCCTGGAAGGGAAATCAACTTAGTCTAACTAAGTCCGCACTTTGCACCCCTATGTTGAGAATTCTTTATGTGGAATGGAGGTTGAGCACTGACGCTGAGGGTGTCACCTAAATTGGGTGGGGGAGAATATAAGGGGACATGTTTCCATAAATTCCTATGCACTATTGAGCTTGACATGACCTGATTCCTATGCAACGCTATCCCATGGAATAAATGGGTACATAATGACCCAGTCAAAGTGGAGTGAGTTGTTGGCGTGATCTAGATTCAAAGTGCAATGCGTGTCCCGACGTGCATTCAAGGTTGCATCATCCAATCCATCACTAGATGCATGATCATATTGTATGTTGGGTGTGTGTTGTATTTTGGGTTACGTCATGGCAATTCTGAGTTCCACGGCCCGAGTGAAGCATTCCAAATTCGATGCATGGCTGATGTGGGAGTTCTTACTCATTCTAAGTTATGAACACTTTGCACCATGTGGCGCACCTGTAGCATGTGTTTCCTCTTTGACCTAGTCGCAGTCCTGATTGGTGCGCACCTCTTGGAGATTCTTTGGCTCTATAGAAGGATGCACTATTAATTCATGTGTAACAAGAGAATGTGATATTTTTTTGTGTAGAAGCTAAGAGTGAATTTGTTTATTCTCTTAAGTGATGTGTAAAAAGTGCAAAGGGGTTTTGGTGCAAAGCCGAGGAGGAGCAACTTTTTCCCCCTTGTTCCAATCTGGTGCAAGGTATTCTGAGTTTGAAAGTGTGTTGCACTTTGTGTTGTAATCGAACTAAAAGATTTAGCGAGGTATCCTATAAATGGTTGTAGGTTATGCAAGCGATCTTGGTGAAGCTCAACCTGCATGAACTTGATCCATGACACTGTAATTTTAATGCAGATTAATGTTAGAAAGTACTTGCCCCTATATCTATGTGCACTTTTATGCTTGTTGTGTTTGCATTGAATCTTAATTACTTTACTATGGTAGCATTTATTTTGAGTTCTGAAGTCCTGATCCAAGCTTAGAGTGAGGCATAGTCCAAGCAGTGAACTCCTCAAATCTCCCTGAGTTGGGAAAGTTGTTGTTTTGGTGCCACACGGGGACGCACTTGGCGTAGCCTCGTGTCAGTTGGTATCAAAGCAGGTTGTGGACTAAATTTGACCTATTATAGCAACTTTTGGTCCTTGCATGCACCGCATCCATGGTGGGAAGAGGCCCCAAAGTCGACACCGAGCCTAAACCTAGAGCCAAGTGTGAGCAAGCCGTATTAGGAGTGCATACTGGGCGCGGTGAAAACTGTGACCAACCTAAAACACATGATTGGTTACAAGACTTGGAAGTTCATGTGTCTACAATAGAGGCCATGGAGTTAGATGAGCACACCACTAATTTGGATACTACATACAATGAGGTAATGGTCGAGAACCACGCGGTGAAAGATGCACTCGATGTGCTCAAGGAGTGCAAGTTCCTACGAGAGGGCTAGATGTTGCATAATATGCTCTTTACCCATGGAAAAGCGCAATCCTCTAATAACAGTTCAAATCTGGTGGATTATTATGATGGAAAGCATGATGAAAAGTCCCTAGAGAACTTCTTCTAAGACATCGAGGAGCTATTTGCAAACATGCCTGGGTTGTCCAATGATGCCCAACTCAAGAAAGTCATTTCTTTCCTCACTGGGAGTGCTAAGGTCTGGTGGAGATCAAGGCAGGCTGATAAACAAGTTGGGCATGTTGTTGAAGACATAAATACTTGGGAGGAGTTCAAAGATGCCTTGCGTGATCAATTTTGTCTCAAGAATTTAGAGTAGGTCGTGCGAGCCCAGTTCGATGAGCTCAAGTACACCAATAAGGTGCACAATTATGTAAAGGATTTTCAAACTCTGGTGCTAGAAGCCCCGAAGGGGATGACCGATTTCAAAAAGTCATACTTGTTTATGCGGGGATTGCAACAGTGGGTGTAAGTGGACCTACACCAACAAAATGTGCAAACTTTGCCTCAAGCCATAGTTGCAACCAAGCGTCTCCTTGACTTCAAGGGGGATGCGGCTAAAGGGTATGGAGGGGGTAAGTTGAATGCTATGGAAAATTGAAGACCATTCCATAATAAGAATAAGGAGTGCGGGGGTGCACCCTACCCCAAGCGTAGTGAAGTCAAAAGCAATAAGAAGTAGGGCGGAAAGCCTCAAAGGGAGTAGCCTGTGAACTTTGAGAAGTAAAGGGAGAATAATTGTTTCATATGTGGTCGTCTGGATCACTAGGCATAGGAGTGTCTAGAGTGAAAAAGAGTTAATGTGGTACTATCCCATGAGGAACCAATTGCTAAGATGGACGCTCTACAGCTCTTGAATACAATATGTGAGAAATTTCAAGTGTACCATCCCAAAATGCCTCGACTCTACACAAATTGTGTTTTGTAGAGGTTTTCTTTGGACCAACAGAGATGCTTGGTATGTTGGACTTTGATGTGACTCATAGTTACATTGTTGCGAGCAAGGCAAGAAGGCTCAGTCTTCCTATGGTCGAGGGATAGAAGTCCTTTAAAAGTGTGAATGACCCAGCAGAGAAGTGTGTGGGGGACATACGGGGTGTTCTTGTTTGAGTGGGATCATGGTTGGGTGTGGTTAATTTGGTGGCTATTGACATGACAAATTTTGACTTGATCTTGGGTCAAGACTTTATTTATCAATCTTGTGTCGTGCTTGCCCCACATATTGGCTACGTTATTTTCATGGACCCCAAGCGACCAAGTATGTTGCAAACCATAAAGGTTGGTCTCGACAGTTGAGTGAACGCTGCAATGATTTTGTGCAGAGCTACCTGAAAGGAAACTGACAAAATCCACTTGGAAACGCTCCTCAAGGATTGGGATGAAGAGGTGGATGTCGAATCCTCTAACCCTGAGGATGTGCAAGATGCCATTTAGATGTACTTAGATGTCATGTCGAAATGGTTCCCTACAGAACTCCCACTAAGGAGACATGTAGATCACTGGATCAAGTTGGAGCTGGGATCTCACCCTCCAACGAAGGCTCCTTATCAATTGCCCGCACCTGAGATGGAACTAAAAAGATAACTCTTGGAGCTCACTGAGGTTGGGTTCCTTAAGTTGTCTCACTCACCCTATGCTGACCCTATTTTGTTCCAATGAAAGAAGGATGGATCTTTGTGGCTTTGCATGGATTACTGAGCTCTTAACAAGCTCACGATAAAAAAACAAATACCTGTTGCCCCTCATAGTGGAAAACTTTGATCAACTCACCGAGGTGAGGAATTTTACTAAGTTTTACTTGCACCAAGGTTATTACCAGATCTAGATTGCTCCTAAAGATGAGGAGAAGACTATAATCACAACAAGATATGGATCCTATGAGTACCTAGTCATGTTGTTTAGATTAACTAATACAACAGCTATGTTTTGTACTTCATTGAATGATGTGTTCTCTCCTTTGTTGGATAGCTGTGTGGTTGTCTACTTAGATGACTTTTTGGTTTTTAGCCGAACCTTAAAGGGACACAGAGTTCATTTGGAAAAATTATTTGAGTTGTTGTAGTGGAACAAGTTGTCTGTGAAGAAGGAGAAATGCTCCTTCACACAAACTGAGATTGAGTTCTTAGGCCATATAGTTGGACATGGCTTGCTAAAGCCCAACCCAAAGAAGTTGTGTGCCATAAAGGATTGGGAGCCACTTCGATCAGTCCATGAGGTGAACCAATTTATGGGATTGGAAAATTACTACCGTAAGTTTGTCCTGGGGTAGTCAAAGATTTTTGTTCCCTTAACTAACCTATTGAAAAAGGATCGCAGTTGGAAGTTGGGACACAAACAACAGGAAGCATTCGAGCAGCTTAAAAGTAAGCTCATGGAACAACCTATGCTGGCACTTCCAACGTATGGGGAATCCTTTGAAGTCTAGACCAATGCATTTGATTTTACTTTGGGTGGGGTCCTTATGCAAAATAGCCATCCTATGGCTTTTGAGTCCAAAAAACTTAATGACCGAGAGCGGAACTACTCAGTGCACGAAAAGGAGATGATGATGATCATGCACTGCTTGAGTGTGTGGAACCATTATCTTCTCAAAGTTTTGATTGTAGTGAAGACAGACAATGTAAGTTCCACTTATTTCAAGCCACAGGCTAAGTTGACCCCTAAGGAAGTGTGGTGGAAGGAATTCCTAATAGAGTTCAACTTCGAACTCATGTACAATCCTGGGCACCATAACTTAGTTTTTGATGCACTGAGTCAAAAGACTCAGCTTTCCACAATAGGAGAGCAACATGGCTTTGGAGCAAGCTAGATTGGGGTCGCTAAACACATTCTAGAGTAGGTCGAGGAAGGGCTCCATAATGACTCTCAAGCACATCAAATTGTACTTTAGGTAAAATCTAATCGAACGTGTCAATTCCATATGCATACTGATTTGCTTTACTTTACAAATAACATATTATATGTGTCGAAGTGGAAGGATTTGTGGAGGGAACTCATTTTAGAGTGCCATGACTCTTTGTGGGTAGGGCACCCTGGACAGAAGAGAACACTTGCATTGTTGGAAAGAGGGTACTTTTGGCCTAGTATGAGGGAGGACGTGGATATGTATGTGCGCACGTGCTTGACATGCCAACAAGATAAGGCAGTGATGCACCTCCTAGGTGGACTTTTGCAACCTTTTCTTATTCCAGTGCACCCTTGGGTGAGTATCAACATGGATTTCATCACACAATTGTTGATGGTAGATGGATTCACAAGAATAATTGTTGTGGTGGACCGTCTTTCCAAGTATGCCATTTTTTGTCTCATGCAAGACACCTTGTCTTGTTCAAGTCACAATCAAGTACTTCTTTAGATTTATGGTGAAGTACTGGGGCATGCCTCTTAACATTATCTCATATCATGACCTAAGGGTCATGTCCAACTTCTAGCTAGAGCTAATCAAGTTGATGGGGACAAAGCTCTTAATGTTCATGAGTTATCATCCACAGACGGATGGAAAGACAAAGCAAATAAATGGGATCCTGGAAGATTATCTTTGGCACTATGTTTGGGAAAACCAAACCAACTGGCCTCACTTGCTAAATGTAGCCCACCCTAGCTATAATTTGCAAAAATCAAGTGTGAGTCAGTACTTGCCATTCTAGTTGGCTACTGGGCAGCAACCTCTAACTCTGCATTCCATTTTGCATGGATATCTGGGTCTGAGATCCAAGGCAATGGAAGAGTATGTTAAGAAATTCAATGATCATATCAATTTGGCATGATACCATTTGACCAAGGCTACAAACCACATGAAAAAGTATGTGGAAGTGCACTGCAAGCCTATAGAATTTTACGTTGGGGACCAAGTTCTATTACGGATGGACCAAAATCAATTCAAAGCACCCAAGGGATTGAGTGCTTCACTGATCCTAAGGTGGGATGGTCCCTTCAAAGTGACCCAGTGAGTTGGAAAACTTGTCTATCAACTCAATTTTCCCCTGAACTTAAAAGTGCACCTCGCATTCCATGTAAGTCAGCTAAGAGCACAACATTCTGACAAGGATGATCTAGTGCACAATATTCCAAGTCAAGGACCTGCTAATGTTTTAGATCATCTTGAGTAGAAGGTTAAGGAAGTTTTGGCCATGAGAACTAAAGGATATGGGAGAATGGCTAATCATGAGTTCCTTTTTCATTAGGAAGGAAAGCCGAAGGATGAAGCAACTTGGGAAAGAGCCAAGTCTCTTTGGCTTGATGAGGAAAAAGTCATGGAGTTCCTGCGAGGGAACTCAACTCAGTCTAACTAAGTTTGCACTTTGCACTCCTGTGTTGAGAATTCTTTGCGTGGAGTGGAGGCCAAGCATCGGCATCAAGGGGTGTCACCTGAATTAGGTGGGGGAGAATATAAGGGGACATGTTTCCATGAAGTCCTCTACACTGTTGAGCTTGTGGTGCAGGGGCACCCAAGCTCCTTAAGGATCACCTAAGAGGTCAGGAGGTTACAAGGGTCTTGAAGACCTATAAACCATTCCAGAACATCAACTATGATATCTTGAAGCCTATAATGGAATTTGGCATGGATGAGAGTAATTGGAAGATCCAAAGTCCTAAGGGTCCTAATAAGGACCCTAGGACCAAAATGCATTGTAATTGACAAATAGTGTCCTAAGAGTCTAGATAGGTTTATAATGCTTTGATTGTGTCAAATAAGGTTGAACAATAATGATGTAATAGTTTTGAAGGTTTCTAGGTAGTAGGAAACAATAAAATGCAAGTTGGAAATTCAAATTTTGAAAAACCAACAGCTAGTTGTGTTTAGGCAGGTAAGTAGGTTTTTTGATGTTTTAGCAATAATCATGTAATAAAATCAATCCCAATCAGTTGGGATAGTTGGGGAATGAGCATATAATGCTAGGGAAGGAATTTTTATGGAGGGTTGGCTGATATTACAGGAATTGTATGGACTGCTACAGGAAGAAGCAAAAAAAATCAATTTCTTGCATTTTCTTGTGTACTTTTGATGAATATCTGATTGTTATTGATTAAATACTCCATTGAATGATTTATAGACTTGTATATACATTTATTTACACCTTTTCATGTCCTGATACACATTTATAACTATTTCCTTGTAACATATTGCTGACTGTCCTCAAAAAAGTCAGATTTTCACTAGTTTTTGGTGGTTTTCATGGGTGTTTGATCCATTTCATGAAGGAATGATGCTGTGACCTATGAAATGGATCTCTTCTAACATTTATAATACAAATATAACAAGATAACATGTAGGTAAGAAAGAATATCAAGGTGTACACCGAGTTCTCATAAGGTAAAGTGCTTGAAGATGGAGGCTAAGGTATAGCAGTGGGAGTTATGCCTTAATAAGGGGAATTTTTTTGAGTTTGGATTGATTTATTATGTTTATCTAATTGTGTGAAGTCCAAGAACTGGTTCTAGAAGTGTTGGGAAGGATAGATTTCAAGAAGCCCTAGTTTTGGAGCCATTTATTGAGGGTTTTGTGTTTGAGGGTCTTGAGGGAGTCAAAGAAGACTAAGACCTTGAAAATATTTGGTTTGGAAAAATTTTGAGACACTTTTGAAAGTTTCATAGTCAGGGGATAAGGTTAGAGAGGGGTTGCTTTGAAAAAGAGGGCTAATTAGGCCTAGATTTTGAGGAAACAGCAGATTTTGGTAGGTGTGATCCAAAACAAGTGCCACCAGGAATCTAGTATGTTGTTTAGCATCATAAACCACAACTTAAAAAATCATTATATTGGAGGGTCCTTTGGGGAAGTTGAGTGAAAGTTCAAAAATCCACCGTTAGAGGCCTAGTTGGGCTAGAAGCCTAGTCAAGGTGCAAAAAGTGAGTTTTGTCTAAGACAGAGGGTTGGGGTTTTGAAACCTTTCAAGTCAAGTTTGGTTGGGCTCCTTGAGGTCACTCCAATTGTTTGGGTCCATAAGGAAAGCATATAAGTTATAATTACACTATTGAAGCCTTTTCTCCATCTGGGTGCCTAGTACAGGGGTTAAGAGTGCAACTTTGAAATTCTTGAGAATCATTGTGTTTTCTTCAAAGTCCCATACCCTCTGCATCATAGTGGTATCAGATCAATGAGTAGGTCCTTTAGAGATTGAAGAATCATCAATGGCACCTAAAAATTAGTTAGCAAGAGAGTTGGAAGAGTTAAGGGAAACCTTGGAAAGGGAAAGAAGGGAAAGAAGAGAGCAAGAAACAGCAAGAGAGCAGGACAAAGCAAGGGAAAAAAGGAAATGGAGAAGGGAGAGAGATACTATGTAAGCAAGGATAAATAGCCTTGAGAGAAATAGGAGAGAAGAGCAAGAAAACTAAGAAGATAATGATGAAGATGAAGAGCATGTGAGGGTAAATCAAGAACAACCTGCAAGTGAGATAGAAGACCCTGAAGAAAGGAGGTTTGTGAGGTTGTTGAAGGCAGTACAAGGTCATGGAGGAAAGAGTCACATAGATTTTCCTGTCTATCAAGGGAAGATGGATAGTGAAGAGGTGTTAGGATGGCTTGATGCCTTAGAGAACTATTTTGAGTTTGAAGAGATGGATGAAGAGAGGAAGGTTAAGTTTGCCAAAACCAAGTTGAGAGGTACGACATTGACATGGTGGACTAGTTTTCAGAATGATAGGATGGCTAGGGGATTGGAAAAAGTTTCTACATGGGCAAGGATGAAGAGTTTAGTCAAAGAGCAATTCCTACCATCTGATTATACCATTCATGTGAAGAGGATGAGGCAGAATTTAAGACAAAAGGACATGGATGTGATGTCCTATACTGAGAAATTTCACAAGCTTGGTCTCAGAGGAGGATATGAGGAAGAAGATGAGAAAGTAGCAAGGTAAATTAATGGCTTGAGGTATAACTTACAAGATGAAATTGGTTTGCAGATGTCAAGGACATTAGGAGAATGTTTTCAATTGGCCATTAGAGCAGAAGAAAAGGTGAAAAGGAAGCAAGAAAGATCAAGCAATGGTGGAAGAGGAGGTAGTTAAAACAAAGGCAGAGGTAATAGAGAACAAGGGCAAGGTAGCAATGATAAGAGCAGCAATGACAAGGGCAAAGAGGTGGATACACTCCTAGAGGAGGAGGCAGATTTGGACAAGGTAGAGGCCCATTCACAGGTAGGTGTTTCAATTGCAATGAACCAGGGCATCCTTCCTTCAAGTATCCTAAATGGGAACAATCTGATAGGGGCAGAGAAAGGAGAGCTAACTTGGTACAAGAAGAAGAAGACAAGAAGGAGGAACCAAAAACTTTTATGGCAAACCCTGTAATTGATGGTGAGTTTCTTATGGTCAAGCAAGGAGAAAGACTTCATCAAGAGCCAAAGGTAACTATTTTCAATACCAATTGTCTCAATCATGGTAAAATATGCAGACTGCTCATAGACTCGGGTTCACATAGCAATTTAGTTTCATATGATATGGTAGCCAAGTTGGGAATTGACACATTTGATCATCCTACTCCCTACAAGGCCATTTGGGTAACTCAAATGCAGCATGTAGAGATTTGTAAGAGAGATTTTGTGGTTTTTTCAATTGGATCATATTAGGATAGGGTGCTTTGTGATGTCATTCCAATGACTTGTGGTCATATCATCTTAGGGAGACCATGGCAGTATGCTAGAAGGACATTGCATGATGGATTCCATAATACATATTTGGTACATAAAGGAGATGTTAGATATAAGTTGGTTCCTTTGCCTCTGGAGCAGTCTAATGAGAACTTTGTGATATGTTTTGAGAAGATTTTGCAGGTGAGTATGCAGGGTAAGTCAGGTAAGATAGGGGAAGATACTGGTTGGTTGAGAAAAGACAAGTTGCAGTAGGGTTGTGAAGGATATAGTCCTAAAAATCAGAATCTTTGGGACTTGGACAGTATTAAGATTGGAAGTATTGAATGCCCTATAGTTGGGAATGATAATGGTGGTGTTTCTTTACAAAGCAATGAGTGGAATAAGGGCAGAAACATGGCACAAGGACAGATTGACATCAAATAGCAAAGAGGACAAACACATCCTTGTTTTGAGTCTAACATGAGTGCATGTTGACAGAAGAGGAAGAAGGTGACTTTGGAAGATTGCATACCCTATAATTTGAAGGTGAAAACATATAGGAACAAGGAGAAATGTAGTGGCAACCAATTGAATACTTCTTGGGGCAAGAATCTTTTCTTTCTTGGGGAGAATGGTGCAGGGGTACCTAAGCTCCTTAAGGATCACCTGAGAGGTCAGGAGGTTGCAGGGGTCTTGAAGACCTATAAACCATTCCAGAACATCAACTATGATATCTTGAAGCCTATAATGGAATTTGGCATGGATGAGAGTAATTGGAAGATCCAAAGTCCTAAGGGTCCTAATAAGGACCCTAGGACCAAAATGCATTGTAATTGACAAATAGTGTCCTAAGAGTCTAGATAGGTTTGTAATGCTTTAATTGTGTCAAATAAGGTTTAACAATAATGATGTAATAGTTTTGAAGGTTTCTAGTTAGTAGGAAACAATAAAATGCAAGTTGGAAATTCAAAATTTGAAAAACCAATGGCTAGTTGTGTTTAGGCGAGTAAGTAGGTTTTTTGATGTTTTAGCAATAATCATGTAATAAAATCAATCCCAATCAGTTGGGACAGTTGGGGAATGAGCCTATAAGGCTAGGGAAGGAATTTGTATGGAGGGTTGGCTGATATTACAGGAATTGTACAGACTGCTATAGGAAGAAGCAAAAAAACATCAATTTCTTGCATTTTCTTGTGCACTTTTGATGAATATCTGATTGTTATTGATTAAATACTCCATTGAATGATTTAGATACTTGTATCTACATGTATTTACACCTTTGCATGTCCTGATACACGTTTATAGCCAGTTCCTTGTAACATATTGCTGATTGTCCTCAGAAAAGTCAGATTTTCACTAGTTTTTGGTGGTTTTCATGGGTGTTTGATCCATTTCATGAAGGAATGATGTTGTGACCTATGAAATGAATCTCTTCTAACATTTATAATACAAATCTAATAGGATAACATGCAGGTAAGAAAGAATATCAAGGTGTACACCAAATTCTCATAAGGTAAAGTGCTTGAAGATGGAGGCTAAGGTATAGCAGTGGGAGTTATGCCTTAATAAGGGGAATTTTTTTGAGTTTGGATTGATTTATTATGTTGATCTAATTGTGTGAAGTCCAAGAACTAGTTCTGGAAGTGTTGGGAAGGATAGATTTGAAGAAGCCCTAGTTTTGGAGCCATTTATTGAGGGTTTTGTGTGTGAGGGTCTTGAGGGTGTCAAAGAAGACTAAGACCTTGAAAATATTTGGTTTGGAAACATTTTGAGACACTGTTGAAAGTTTCAGAGTCAGGGGATAAGGTTAGAGAGGGGTTGCTTTGAAAAAGAGGGCTAATTAGGCCTAGATTTTGAGGAAACAACAGATTTTGGTAGGTGTGATCCAAAACAAGTGCCATCAAGAATCTAGTATGTTGTTTAGCACCATAAACCACAACTGAAACAATCATTAGATTGGAGGTTCCTTTGGGGAAGTTGAGGGAAAGTTCAAAAATCCACTGCTAGAGGCCTAGTTGGGCTAGAAGCCTAGTCAAGGTGCAAAAAGTGAGTTTTGTCTAAGACAGAGAGTTGGGGTTTTGAAACCTTTCAAGTCAAGTTTGTTTGGGCTCCTTGAGGTCACTCCAATTGTTTGGGTCCATAAGGAAATCATATAAGTTATAATTACACTATTGAAGCCTTTTCTCCATCTGGGTGCCTAGTACAAGGGTTAAGAGTGCAACTTTGAAATTCTTGAGAATCATTATGTTTTCTTCAAAGTCCCATACCCTCTGCATCATCTTGACATGACCTGATTTCTATGCAACGTTCTCCTAGGGAATAAATGGGTGCACAATGACCCAGTTAAAGCAAAGCAAGTTGTTGGCATGATCTGGATTCAAAGTACAGTACGTGTCCCAACATGCATTAAAGGTTGTGTGCTCCAATCCATCACTAGATACGTGATCCGATTGTATGTTAGGTGTGTGTTGTATTTTGGGTTACATTGTGGTGATTATGAGCTTTGTATCCCGAGTGAAGCATTCCAGATTTAGTGTGTGGTTGATGTGGGAGTTCTTACTCATTCCAATTTCTGAACACTTTGCACCACGTGGCACACCTATATCATGTGTTTCCTCTTTGAACCAATCATTGTCCTGATTGGTGCACACCTCTTGGAGCTTCTTTAGCTCTATAGAAGGATTCACTATTCAATTCATGCGTAATGGGAGAATGTGATAATTTGTTGTGTAGAAGCTAAGTGTGAATTTGTTTATTCTCTTAAGTGATGTGTAAAAAGGGTGAAGGGGTTTTGGTGCAAAGCCGAGGAGCGGCACCTTTTTCCCCCTTGTTCCAATCTAGTGCAAGGTTTTCTGAGTTTGAAAGTGTGTTACACTTTGTGTTGTAATCAAACTAAAAGATCTAGTGGGGTATCCTATAAATGGTTGCAGGTTATGCAGGCGATCTCAGTGAAGCCCGACCTGCATGAACTTGATCCATGACACTGTAATTCTGATGCAAATTAATGTTAGAAAGTACTTGCCCCTATATCTATGTGCACTTTTATGCTTGTTATGTTTGCATTGAATCTTAATTACTTTACTGTGGTGGCACTTATTTTGAGTTTTGAAGTCCCAATCTAAACTTAGAGCGAGGCGCAGTCCAAGCAACAAACTCCTCATATCTCCTTGAGTTGGGTGAGTCATTGTTCTGGTGCTGCACAAGGATGCACTTGGTGTAGCCCCGTGTCAGTTGGTATCAAATCAAAAAATTGAATATGGAGAAATATCTAATACTTAAGGTTGCATTGTGGTATGGCTGGGAATAACACATAAATATGGGATTGCAAAAGATGTGTAATCTCTTGGAAAAGAATGCATCCTTACTAATGAAATGGCTCATTTATTTATAGAGCAGCCTATCAACCTCAAATCCTACAGTGTAAGAATGGTAATGGATAACAAGCTCCATGCAAAGCAACACATGAAATATAGTAGAAAGGTGGCAACTTCTTAAGCTAATACTCAACATAATCACCTACAGGTCGACTTGCTTATTAACAACAATCTAAAGGCTTATTCAGTTTGCATATGTTCAATTTGAATTGCCTCATGGAAAAGACATCTACAACTTGGATTCAAAGGTGGTACCAATTCCATTTTCTCATCTTCTTGTTTGGCGCAGTTTCACTGCTAATTAAAATAGTCAACTACCATTTCTCAACAACAAACATCCATTGATCTATTTAGAGGATGAATCGACCAAATCATTTAAAACATTTTGACAAAGTCAAGGTTACCCTTATCTAGGGTGTCGACCCAATCCAAGCTTAATATAGACAACAAATCAAATGCAATATATGTTTCATAATGCATGACAGTCTAATTAAAACTCAGCTTCACAAAATAGTTATAAACAACATTAAAATCATCCTCTATCTGTAAAACTCATTTACAAAACAGTCATAAACATGTTACACCCTGATTGTGAAGTTACTATTTACTATTACTACATAGGGTAAATATGAATGTAATGTGAATTATGGAGATGAATAAATTATGCTTGTACCTTTTTATCAATATGAATGCTATCTCATGTGATGTTATTTCCTTTGATGTTATCTCAAATGATGTTATTTCGTGAAGAAATATTGCATAAATGTGAATGGATGGTTATTGAATTATTATTTTAACTTTGGAGATGTTTATGTATATTGTATATGTTATGAACAATTGACTGTTGTGTGCATGTGTTAGTGGATGCAGGTATGTGTTCCATTCCTCCAAGCAAAGGGGAAATATCACTTGGGAGAAGATCTTGGTCGGGTAACCAATAAAAGTAAACTATTTGAGCATATACACACACCACATTAGAAAGATTGAGTTGAGTCAGTTTGTGGGTAGAAGTTGGTAAGTCATCCTTAGCTGTTATGTCTGCATTTGGGAGTATTGTTTACTACTACATGCATTACTGGGTGATGTTTATCTATTTGAGCTTTTGAGATCTTTCTTGTACTATTACGATTATATTGACAAGTGGACTGTACGTGGAATTATGTGTATATATATGCACATACATGTCAATGGGATCTAAGGGATCTAATGACATGTATATGCACATGTATAGATGCACCACACATAAACACATATCAATATGATGGTAATCGTGAGTGGCTATATGTGAATCGGATGTAAACATATATATATATATATATATGTATGTATGTATATGTATATGTATATGTATATGTATATGTATATGTATATGTATATGTATATGTATATATGTATGTATGTATGTATGTATGTATGTATGTATAGTATTTACACGTATCCATATGTTTATGTATATCAATACATGCATACGCTGGTGAATGGACATGCTCATATGAACGCATCGATATAGATATACCTACACATACGTGTACATAGAGGCATATACATTTATACATATATATATATATGCATACATTCAATATAATGTGTTTGTTATATATTATCTTGCATGTACTCATATATATATATATGGTTATATATATACGTATATATATATAGATATATATATATATACGTATATATATAGATATATATATATATATACGTATATATATAGATATATATATACGTATATATATAGATATATATATACGTATATATATAGATATATATATACGTATATATATATAAATAGATGATAGTATTTAAATATATATATGTATATAATACATATATTATATATAATAATAATTTTATTTTTTTTGATACGATAATCAACATTTATAGGGTGTTGTACCCTTTACACAATGAGGCACAAGGGCCAAAAAAGATCAAGTCCAAAAAACATAAACAACTAGCCAAAAAACATAGACACAGTAGACCAACAGCCGACAAACACACCATGCAACAACAAAATACTAATTGGAATTCTCCCAATTCTAATAGAGGTGATTGACAACATCACCCCTATTCCATTTGAGGCCTTCTTCAACAGTATTCTTATCCATCTCGTCCTTCATCACAATAGAGAGGGTGCTAGTAACACAGTGGACCAACTTGATAGTGAAACGGTTCAAGCCACTAAACTTCTTCTCCATCTTCCCCTTCCTTTCCTACAACACACAAAGATCCTCCCCTTTATCAACATTCTTCACAATATTAGCATGCTCCACATCCAGAGCGTCAGAGGACTAGGAAGTTGAGTTCTCATTATGCATTTTGTTGAAGTCCTAAATGTTGTGAGGCCCTTCAACAAACTCCCCCTGTACATCCTCAGACTCCTCCACATCCCTAATACCTTTGTTGTCATACCACTCCTCATCATAATCAATTTCATTAATCTATACTTTATTGTTATTTTTTGCTAGCCTACCAGATCTCCTAATGTTGGTATTTTCAACTCTAGTCTCCACTGTAGTAGCGACCATAGTATCCCCCTTGGAATCCCTTCCCACCACATTCTTTCCTCTGTTATCTGCGGTTGGAAGATCCATCAAACCCTTCCCCTCATCCTTCACTTTCTTCTTAGTAGTAGGTTTGTTGATAGTCTTGGCAGGGGAAAACTTAAGCTCACAAAGACCAGTTGCAACACTAGACTGGCAATCCTCGCACTCCCCTTATACTTCTTGGTGGTCGGTTTAGGCTTAGGGATTTCAACAGTCATCGAAGGGGTTTTTCTTTTGGGACCCTTAGACTCAGGCAGGGAGATATTGGTCTGAACAAGGGGTTCAATTTCCTCAACATAGATAGTGGAGATGGGATTGGGTAGGCAAAGCACAAGATGAAAGTGGTAAAGCCTCAAAATGAAGCCTTGGTGGAGTGGCAGGGGAGGAGGATCCTTTGGGTTTTGGGCAATAGACTCAATGCACTTCTCAACAGAGCTTTCCAAATCCTCAAGTAAGAAAAATGAGAAGCTTAATAGAATTTTGTGGCGGAGGTGATTCAAAAGAGGAAAATGATAGAAATAGTAGGTTTTGTATCTACTTTCTAAGGTAATGTACTTCATGAGAGTGAGGCAGACCTGATCCCAAGGCCACGAGAGAGCATCTCTTTCAAACCTCGAATGGTTGTGAACAAGTTTTTTATTACTCACAAAGAACGCATTCAGGCTTTCGTTGTCTTGGGCTTAGTATGCTTTGGGTACTTATTTTTGGTACACAACCCCGCCACTTGAGCAATCACCTCCTCATTCACTTTGAAGTAGATACCACCCATGGTAACCCTTCTTTCTTTCTAGGAATTCACAAATTTCATAGATAAACTTGGATCATGACCCACCAAACTTTCCATTAGAGGTGTCATAATGTCAGTCCACCTTCAACACATATGTGCCAAACCAATGGGTCCTTGTGAAATTTCCCACAACTATCATGCTTCGTTCTCACCCTATGGCCACCCATGTCATCGCTCTGCACATTGAAAAACCAATAAACTTGTGAGAGAAAAAGGTTAGAAATTTTGATAAAGTGATAGGTCACCCGCACACTTAAATTTTTAGGCCAAACGATGCAACCTTGGGCAATCAAGACCATGTACAGGACACACGCTTGAAGATTTAAATCCCAAAAGGCAATCTTGGTGATCTCATTAATGAAAATATTCAAACACTTGTGGCTAGGTAAGCATGAAATGATGGAAATGGAAGGTTTTCCTTTGATATTACTTTTTCACAAGTACCTATGGAAGTTGGTCGCGGGGCCAAATTTAGATAAACCTAAGATCATGCCCTTTAGAGAAAGAAGCATTTTCTAAGCGAAAAAGATAGGACCAATCAAAAGCTTCACCTCATAATTATTTATCACATCAAATTTGAATTCAAAAATATGCAAGAATATTCAAGTGCAAAGATCAAACCCCAGAAAGAGATTATGTAAGGCCAGGCCCAACTTGGCCGTAATCATAAAGTACTCCCCATAACTCCTCATAATTTCCTTTTTAAAAATGGACTCCACCCCATTATTCAAATTTTGACACTTTTATGACACCTCAACATTCAAACCCATCCACATTTCCCAAAAGACAAGAATGTGGACCCCCCATAAGGCCAAACATATCACATAGTTAGTTATCATCATGGATGATACATGTGCCTTGATCCTTAAGGATTAAACCTTGAAAACCTGGCGGTAGGTTACCCAAATTTTGCCAACACTTAGAAACTTTCCAATGGGTGCCAAGATTAGCCAAATCATCATTATGTTATTATAATTCAACTATCTCTTATTCAATTGAAACCAATTATAAAGGTTATTATAGTCGATAGAGACTATGATAATTGAGGTCGATAATAGTCATTATTGACTATGTTTAATTAAGTCAATTAAATAGCTTATGACTGTTTGAGAAAACCAATTATCATTCAAAAAGACACATGATTTATGACATTGTATTACTATCTATGTTAAGCTTGACTTGCTTGACACCATTAGTAAGACCAACCTTGACTTTGTCAAACATAATTATCTGTTCAAGTCGATTTGTCCTCTAAGAAGTTTGATGGATACTTGATGTCATAAAATGGAAGTTGACTGATTCTTTTGGCCATTAAACTATGCCAAATATGAGGGTGAGATAATATAAATGACACCACCTTTGAATCTAAGTTGTTGTAGATGTCTTTTCATTGTGACAATTTGAATTAAGCATATGTAGATTGAATTAGTCTTTGGATTGTTGTCACTAAACAAGTCGAACTATAGGTGATTATACTGAGTATTAGTTTAAGTCGCCACCTTTCTGATATGTTTCATGTGTTGCTTTGCATGGAGCTTGTTGTCCATTAACATGCCTAAATTGTAGGCTTTGAGGTGACCAAATTGCTCTATAAATAGCTAAGCCATTTCAATTGGAAGGGACACATTCTTTTTCAAGATATTACACATCTTTTGCAATTCCAAAATTTTGTGTTATTCCCAACCATACTTATTATATATTGAGAGTGACAAAGTGTGAAAGTATTATTTTGTTAAGAGGCAACATTGTTGTTTGAGAGAAGTAAGCTATCAACTTGTGAAGAGTTATTTGTGACATTCTTGATAAGCTGATTATCAAGTTATTTGTTGTTGGAGAGGGATGCATTGTTGTCTTTTAATTGGATAAGTGATAACAGGCATGGGGATCTCTTCTTCTTTGTTATTTTACTTTTGAATGATGTGTCTTGCATGCATGGTTGAAATGTCTTTTCCAATATGTGCATTTAATCTAATAGAGTGTCTTGAAAAGAAAATTGAAGCTATTATGATGTTTTCATAAAGTTTTTTTAAATACTCCATAGTAGGAGATGGATGTTTATCATAAGTATTATATACTAGGTGTGATTGAACATGAAAAACACATATGGTGTATTTAGCTAAGTTATTGATTTAACTAGGAAAGCTTGTGTTTACTCCTAGGATAGATAATCCAGTATGGGAGGGAGTTTAAGTACTTACGTGTAAGTAGGGTTACTCCAAGAGTATAGGCAATTTGGGATGAAGGACTATCCATTGAAGGAAATACCTAGCTTGTGTACTTACTAGTTAAGTAGGATTATTCCAAGTAGACTATTATGGTGATAGGTTATTTGGGATGATGGACTGTCCATTGAAGAAAATACCTATTGTTGTGCAGTTTTTGTGCACACGCCCCGCTGGAAGCAGGGACCCTCTTTCATTTCGGTTTTGGTTTCTTGGCCCTTTCTTTTCGAGGTTTTGTCTTACTTTAGGCATGTGCTTAAATGTTTATTTTTATTGCCTAAGTGTTTCCCTAGGTTATTCTTTGAAAATCCTAAGTTCTGGATGGATTTATGGTTTTTACCCGGATTATGGATTTTCCACCTTGGTCAGATTTTCCCAGATCCCGCTTGGACTCCGGCTATGCACTGTTGTTCGAGGATTTTCAATTTTTGAGGATTTCCACGTGGACCGGATTTTCCCAGATTCCGCCCTGTCGTCGGCTTCCCAGATTTCCTAGCTGTCTTATCGATTGCATTAATGGCTTTGTATGTGCTTTGAAGTCTAGATTTTACTTGATTTCTGAGATCTTTTGTGCTATTATGCTCACCATTTTCCATTGTCTGAGTTGAGAACTGCATCCTTAGAGTTTTTTCTTTGGGTTATTGGCTTCATTTTGAGGCGTTTGGGTGATTTGATTGATTTGGTAGCAATTTCTTGTGCATTCCTGTGTTGTTCCTGCATATGTTCTTTTTGGACGCCGTTGGGCTTCGCATTTACTGCTTCTGAGATCAATTTCTGCTTCATAATGGTATGTGTTTGATTGCCCTGCCTTTGATTGAGAATTAAGTATGGCACTTTGAGGTTATGAGAGTGATCATTTCATGCCAGGGTTGTTCAGTTTTGCATCATTTGTCATCTCTTGGGTAAGTCTTGAACTCACTTATCTATCTACATTTTGATGAATCTTGCTTGAGAGTATTTAGTAAACCCTAGTAATGACTTAGTAGTTGAAACAACTGAATTCAAAGTTGGCCTATGTGCTAATAGCGGATGGTGGGGTTTGAAACCTAGGGCAGGGCCATGTCAGGTTATTTTGTCTAAAATGGGCCTGAAACGCAAAGAAAATCTATGAAAGGTCCATCCCTGACTTGTCTTGAGTTGAACTTGTGAAACTCGTGATTGATTTGGGGTCTAAGTAAAATTTTGACTATCCACCCCTTCCAAATTTTCTTCATTGTGACCCTTTGTAGTTGGGGAGATGTCATATTGATCACCCTATGTTTCACCGAGAGGCCTTCCTAAGTTCGTATTTTACCGCCATGATAGTATCATTCCTCACACCGATAAAATCTCTTTCACTGTCAATGAGACAAAGAGGGTTTGCCTAGACCTCACCCCGTAAGAAAGCCTCTCATCGACATGCATTTTCATGTACGCCATCAGCGAGACAAGCCCTAGTCGGCAGGAGGTCATAGCGGAATTCATTAGTTATACTGATGTTCCTTTGCTTCACTAAGACCATGCTAAGTCACAGGACCTTTCGGCGAGCTCACAGCTCTTTCTGAGGCCTTTGCTTTCAGCGAGACTCCTGGCGGTCGCCAAGACTTCATGGCGAGGCCATTTTTTCTTAGTGAGCTCGGATCCCCTTCGGGGAGACCACAGGTTGTCGACCAAATGTTATAACGACGAGATTCTATGTCGGCAAAAACTTATGTAGTCACTAGGACCTCTAAACAAACTCAAGACGTTGCACTGAAAGCCCTCCTAAGTTCATATCCATTTGTTGTGACAATATCTTTCTCACACCAAAGGTCTCTTGTGTTCTATCGCTAGTCGGTGAGACCAAGAGAAATTCGCTGTGACCTTACCCTGACTACCCGTTGGTCACATCGAGATGTTTGTTATGTAATGGCCCGACAAGCAACCCCAAAGGATACAATACATCTAACATTTATGGCACCAATTTTTTTTTTATATATATACTTACATACATCATAATAATCATATACCATATGAAATGAAAACTAAACATGAACTACATATAACAAATCCCTTGGGTTTACTTGACTGCATTACTTTTCACAACAACATTATTACATCACATGAAAGGTAGTATACAATAGTAACCATAAGATAATATGAGCATGGTTAACACATTAATCAAGAGTTACAATATTACAATGCCGTTTCCCAACATGAATGCGGAAGATACAATAAAATGGAATGTTACATTTGATATGGAGTACAAAGCTGCAATAGTGGATTCAACTCTGGATCAACTCAAGAGTCACTGCAAGGTACAATTTCACACTTCTTGATTGATGACTAGGGACCCAATGGGGTGCATAGCACGTTCCACCCAACCACGTGGACCCGAAGGCCCACCCCCCATGCTAAGAGATGACAAGAAGGATCCCCAACAATAACCATCATACAGAACAAGGATACAAGACTTCACAACAAGATCCACAATAACATAAGGCAATTTTAGCACAAGATATTACCAACACAAGATGTGCCCAACATAAGGAATAACCAATAAAGCATCAACATACAAATTCCAACATGTGCTTCCAGAGGATCAAGAATATCATAGAGGAAAACAAAACATACATGGTTGATTAAAGGAAGAGTGTCATCGCAATGTTGCATGGGTTACCCTGGCGAATCTTACTAGGCCCCGGACCCCTACTTGGGTTACCCCGGTGACCTCTTACGAAACCCGGCCCCACATGCAATCCAATGCGGCATCGATTATCTTTCATAAGGACAAGACAATGATTTTGCCATTCCAGGCCTTCTCAACTCATCTCAAGCCCATACAAGCACTTGAGCCATGAGTGAGGCATTCACTTATATCTTGTTAATGTGTGATTCTATCCAAAACCCCTAATTAAATATTAATGTTTTCACTTGATTAATAAACTTACAATGAGTTACCCTGAGACCTCTTCCGGGTCTCGGCCCCCATTGAAAGCCACTCCCCTTATGAACAACAAAACTCAAAAGACACTATCAGGGTAAGCCCCATGCACAACATATAAAGCCACAAGATAAATTGCATTAAGCAAGGCATACACCATCCTACACAAAATCCTCATAACGAAACTATTTTCAAGTGCAATGCTAAACCCAATCATCAAATAGATCATACGAGCATTAGCTCACAAAGAACCAAAAGTGAAGGCCAATAATAAAGCAACACCTTTCTTTCCCTTTCTTTGGAAGACTAATAAATCACTAAAACAAGGGTTTCCCCATGGCAACAAAACTTGATCTCAAAATCAACATCAAACTCAAAGCCACATAAAAAAAAAAAATCCAAGTGCACCAAGAGGTTGTACCAAAAACTGTATAAGTTCAACATCTCAAAACTAGAGTACAAGCGAGGCATTTACCATCTTGCCTATAGCCATAAACATAGTTACCCATGAATTAAGATACAACCCACTCATAAATTTAAAATCACAATTGCGATCAAAGTCTTGGAAAGAAACAAATTAATGAAGAATCAATATGAAACCAATTTACCCATGCCTCTGGAAGTCCTAGGAATGACAACTACCCACAAACGAGGGTAGAACAAGGCAACACGAGCTTTCCAAATAAATTCCAACACAAGGATAAAGTTTCCCCTCAAAATCAAGAATAACTCAAGAAAAGTCACACCAAAAGAGATCCATCAAAACCATCTACAAATCAAAACAGCCACACTACCAACATTGCTTCCAAGGGAGACTTCTCTTTTCTCTGCATAGGTTACCCAATCATGCAATGCTCATCAACCTTACAATTTGACTCAAAAAGAAACAAAATACAACCAGAGTCATTGACCATGACAACGAAACCACCAGCCCATACACAATCAAGTGTTAACAATATCTTTCTTAATAAATAACTAACTAAATCATAACTATAAACATGAAATTCCAAAAGAAATTCAAGGGAGAATCTCTTATAAGTCGTAACCCTTTTTAAAAAAAAAAGAAGAAGAATATTATAACCTATATTTCGCAAGACCAAATTTGATCTAATACTATAGGGTTAAAGTTGAAGAAGTAGACCCAACATAGGGTGTGACTATGAAGATACATTAAGACAGGCGCATATTCAAAGGCATGCGAGAAACATAAGCTTTAATCCCTTGTATAATTAAAGAAGCATCATATCTTAACCATTAATTACTAGATGTAAATCTGATTTGACATAAGAATATATCTACACCCTTGTGTTGACCTCTAGTGTTCCTTAAACATTTCCCAAGATGACCATTATGTCATTAACCGTTAACAACAAGGAATCAATTGTTCAAACAATTCCTAATAGGCACTAATAACCACCAAATGATTTCATATGTATATAGGGTTCAGTCTAAAATACTTATGTGACCGTCATGAAGAAAAGAAAATATAATGGTAGACAAGACTACTACCGAGGAGTGACTGGAGTAACTCTCATATATGATTCTTTTGACCAATGATCTAGAACTGCACGAGACCCTAAGGAGATTTAGTTTCTAACCTAAGATGTCGGCTCTCCTAAAAGAATGGCCTCTGTTTCATTTACATGGACAACACAACTCTAGATAATTCAAGGACAAGGGGAAATCAATACAGGTAATGCAAGACCCCCAACCTTTAATTAGTCGATGACGTTATAATAGGTGAGGTATAAATAAAATTCCAACGAAATGATTTGGACAATAGTAAATTATAAAGGGAGGAAGTAAGGTAGTTCCAAATTCAGAAAAGCTATTTAAACTTATACACTCTCTAACGTCTAAAGCTTCAGCAGTGTTAAGCTACAGTATCAAGAAGTTATTTAATTATGTACAATGCCTTAGTTCAAAATGCTGTAACTGTGACAGGTTTCCAAGTATATTAGAAAGTGATTATTGGAATTTGAAAGTATCGCCATCTACTTGCATTATTATTATCATTTTCAAGTGCTACAACTGTGATAGACTGTCAGCAGAATCAAGCAGATTATTTAAACATTTAAACTTCTTAATATGTTCAACCTCGCGGCTGAGACAGGATGACAAAGAAATCTGAGAGATTATTTAAATCTATACACCCCACCATGTTCAAGTTGGTCATTGTGACAGGTTACAAATAGAATCAGAGAGATTATTTGAACATTATATAGTTTCAACGTATATCAAATAAATCTTTTAGTGTCATGAATTTTAAATCTGTTTTCAAAACTGTGGACTGCTTAGCCATTGGAAAAGGTGCATGTGGGTTCGTAACGATGGGAATAACTTATACATTGTAGAGCTATAATAATAAATGATGGTGAGGATTTAACAGGTTTTTAGCTATGGAAAAGCTAAGATTGCAGTCAGAAGAATGATACAATTTTCAGCGTTAAATTCTAAATATTTACAGTATGTGATTCAAACCAAGAAAAGCTTTATCAAAAGGAGGGCATAAAATATAACGAATTCAGACTTGCTCGGACTCCTCTAGGGAATAAGGGAGACAAGGGAAGTCTAAGTCATTTCTAGATCTCTACAAGGTTAGAGATTTATCATATATAAGGTTTAGGCGCTTTCTCCTTTTTATATAAAATATGCCTCGATTCAAAGAAACTTTGTAATATTACATACAAGTAAAGAACTGTCCTCCTTGACAAGCACAAAGATTAACTATACATTTAAGAGTTTATCAGGTCAAAATCATACTGAAGAAAGTTTGTGTAAGGGAGTTCAAGATGATCGACGAGATGTTTTCCAATCCCTTCCCATGACTCGAGTGTTAGGCGATAGCACACCGACTAAGAAATTAGAGTAAGAACTAAAGGAAACTCTTCCTCACTTGAAGCGGGGTCTTTGGTAAAGCAGAGCATAGAAGAAAGGTCTAATGGTAGGATAAAACCCATGGAGTCTCTCTTAAAATAACAATCACCTAAGACACAGGAGATATGGTATAAGCTGAGAGGGTTTTTAAAAAAAAAATGGATTAGAAGGAGGGAAGATCCCTAACCAAGAGCACATTATCGTAAACATTTGGTAGCCAAGCATGTTCAAAGAAAGAATAATTAATTCTAACTACTAAAAATTGGATACAGAGCTTCCAAAATAAAATATATTTCATTGTTCGCAACCTACTTGTTTTCCTGAGAATGAGCTGAGTTGTCAAGCCGGTTAGGTGAATTGGATCATGCTATCTCCTTTTTGAAGTCTAAGGAACTTGATGCCAAAAATAAAATGTGACCCCCTATTAGTGACTCTCCTTCCAGCTGCAACCAGTGCGTGCTTAATGCCCTGTTCAGATTTTTTTTTGCCTAGATCCTAAAATCTAGCGCATCCCATAAAAATCCTTCCCCAAAAATCTACAAATAGTTTCATAATTAAATGATGCGTTGCCCAGCATGCAGAGCCCCAATCCAATAAAAACGTCACTCGCTCCATGATG
This sequence comes from Sequoia sempervirens, assembly GCA_007258455.2. Lineage (NCBI taxonomy): Eukaryota > Viridiplantae > Streptophyta > Pinopsida > Cupressales > Cupressaceae > Sequoia > Sequoia sempervirens. Next base: position 741,837,732 of record VDFB02058242.1, on the reverse strand, counting down.
AAGCAGTTACAAGGAGTGTATTCTAAAATTAGTGTGCATGGCATGCGAAAAATAGGGAGAGTGGTACACCCAAGTGGAGATACATGCACCTTGCTACCATTTCTTTTATTTTTTATTTTTTATTTTTACTCCTTAACCACAACAGATATCGAGATATATATATGATTCATTTTTCCAACAATTACACACCACCATAGCAATAAATATTTATTTTAGTTTATTATATTTATTTATTTATATTATCATATTATTCACAGCATGCTATCAAACAATTATCTCTAAAGGAGAGACCAAATCACATATGGCTTCATGGTCAAGACGAAGTGCAGAGGGGGTATTACATGTTACATCGACGTTCCGTAAGACTCTGTAAGTTTGCTGAGACATCATTTAGATAAACTTTACTATAGCCGAAGTGATTTCTTAAACTCTGATGGTCGGTGAGACAAGAGAGATTTGTTGTGACTTTACCCTAAAGAGAAAGTCTCTCACCAACATAAATTTCCTCATCGCCATTTGGCAGGACGTGCCCCACTCGGCGTGACCTCATCCCGAATAGAAGTTGTTTGGCCGAAGTACTTACCTTTCCACCGATTGGTTCCGAGTTTTTCCTTATCCGTGAATGTCCGTCAGGTCCGAATTTCTCTGAAATCCTTTGTCTCCTAGATTTCCCAAAAATCCTCTTTGGCTCCTTCTTCGCAGGAATCCGTCCCTCACGGATTTTCCTAAAATTTGATGAAATGTAGAGGAATATCGAATAGCATGATGTGTTAGTGATTTTCAATACATTTTATGATTTATTCATGCTATCTTATGATCTCCCATGTGATTTGTTGATTGATTATGATCAAATTTAATGGTTAAGAAGGTGTTTCCTGGTTTTTCTTGCTGGAATTTGATTGGCCTGGAATTTCCCGAAATTCCTCTTTGGCTCAGATTCTGCGGATGGTCTTGAAACCTAAAATTTGTTGTGATCCTCTCACATGAGTTTTAATAACACCCTCACTTTATGAGATGCATTCTAATGATGTATTGATGAATTAACCTCGCTCTCCTATGGTTTTTACTATGATTTCCATGTTGGATGCAGGCTGAATCCAGCAAGGCAGCGGCTAGATCCTCAATGTCTGATGGAAAAAGGATCAAGATGGACATTAAAAGCAAGGTTCCTGAGAGGAAAATCACTTTTGTCTGGTCAAAAGTCACTGATACAAATGTTGGCCTCTGAGACTATGAGGAATTTAAAGCAAGGATGGTAGCTAAGGATCCTCCTTTGGTGACTAGAAGGATGATGGAATCGGGATTGTCACGTGTTGATGGTTTCCCTTCTATGGTGTAATGCTATGAGCTAGTTCTTAAGTGCGCCAGGCACTATGATCAAGACACACAAAGGATAATTGGTCCTCAAGGGAGAGTTGTTGCTAATCTCAACCCTATCTCCATTGCCCAAACATTCGATATGCCGGACAGGTCTCATGTGGTGGGATTCACCATAGAGGCATCTCAGGAGTTCTACGATGAGCAGACTGTGAAATCACAACAATTTATCAACTCTTGGCTGAAGAAACCCAAGTCTCACTATTCCAAGCTGCCCAAGCAGCTGTTCTGAGCAAAATTCAAGAAGGAATACTATGATGCCATCACCTTTCTTAGCAGGGTGGTTGGATTGAAGAGTGCGGGTACATTTGAGAATTGGATGTACCATGTTATCATGAGGATGGAGCAAGAAAAGATTAATTACCATTGGGAAAGGATCATCAGCCAAGTAATTCATAAACAATTGTCCAATGTGTTGCAAACAAAGACCTTCACAATGACCTCATATTTGGTCTATGCACTTGCAAGATTCCATCCTTACAGAGGATTGGATACAAAGGGAATTTTTGGACAGGATATTATTTATGAAGTTTTCCCTCAGTTACACTTGGGAGGTTCAAACTATAGGAGGGAAAATAATGCATTTACCATGTATATCACTAGAATGCTTTAGGAGGCAGAGCATGTGAGGATTTCAGACCAAGCTAAAGAACTTATCAAGAAATCTGGAGCATGGTTTATTCAGTTCCCAACCTTCTCCTACATCTGGATTGATGGCTGCCAAAGGGCCCCATACAGACTTCCAAGGTACCCCACTGATCACATTATATTGTTGGAAGTCACCAGGCAGATTTGTGACTTCGATGCCATTGTCAAGAAGGACAAGCATAAGACTGGTTTTGGTGGAGATTTCCCACTAAGGATTGGCACTAGAGAGGTTTTTCCTTCCATTGGTTCCGCCCAGGCTTCAGAAGAAGAATTGAGTGCTCTTGGCTTGTCTTTCCACTCCAAGAGATCCAGATTTCATATTACAGGAGAGGCCCAAAAGAAGGCCAGTAGAGAATATAGTCATAAGGTGAACTTGGAAGACTACTAGGCCAACTGCAGTGATGAATTTGAGGTCAGAAAGAAGAAATTCTCTTTACTTCTAGTGGATGTAGTCTGCTTGTATAATATAAAGGCAGTTCCCGATCAATTAGAGGATGATGGAAACCTAATTCAAGATCATGCCTATGAAGCAGTAAAGGACAGACCAATTGGTGATGTGGATTGGTTAGAGGAGGAGAAAACAGAACTGAAACAATTGATGGATCCGGTTATCAAAGTCACCAAGATGTGGCTAAAGCACAAGCTATGGGAGCTAGAAAATAATGGTGTACAGTGCACCTATGCACTAATGGGAGATTCGGATCCTCACTCCACCTCTGAAGAATCTACTGAGTAAGATCCTAAGGGCAAGGGTAAAGAGGATTCTCCTTTCAAGGTGAAGATAAAAGGTGTTCAATAAGGAGAGGTCCAAGAGACAGAAAAAATAGAGAAAGCCAAAGGCCAAGAAGTGGACAAGGACTAAGAAGTCCAAGCAGAGTCCTGAGGCTAGTGTTCCTATGCCTAAGAGGAAAAGAATTGTCAAATTGTTAGAGAAGACTAGCTCCAAGACTGGGGAGGAAGAAGTTAACCCACTAATTGGTAAACGTTGAAAGTTCAGGGGAGAAGTCCAAAGTATATAGAAGGAGGTCTAGGACTCCTTCTCCTAGGGACAGTGTGCCTAAGGCTGATCTCCCTCCGGTGGTTTCTCATGAGGAGCAGCATGATGATGTTCCTATCACTCATGAAACCCAAAGTGAACCAGGTGAGGGGGAAAATATTGAAGATCATACGAATACTGAGGGTGAGGAGTTCCATGAAGGGGAACTTTAAAGTGCAGAGGCCGAGGTTGAAAAGATAATGCAGTCCCCTATGGTTGCATATGCGGATTCCCCTGTCAGAACTGAAGAAGTCCCTCCACAAGAAGAGGAAATAGTGAAGGTTCCTTCACCTGAACAAGAAGAAGAGCATGTTGAGAAGAAGGAAAGCAAGATAAATGAGACTCATGATAAGCAGAATTTGAGTGAGGAGGCACCTAAGGATTAGTAGGAGGAAAAACAGGCAGAGGTGCAATTGGAGTCCACTGTCCCTAATTGGCTTGACAGAGAGATAAAGAGAAAAAAAATTGTGGTGGAGGACACACCACCGAATTGGGATGCACTACTAGCCAAGATTGGAAAAGATAAAGGTAAGAAAAGGGCTAGGGTGATCTCAAAGATTGAAAGAGATGAAGCTCATGATCGGGTTGTTCATATTGCCACCTCTGCTCTTGATAAAAACATGGATGATGTGGTTGGAAAGGACTACAATATTTAGACTTTCAACCTAGGACCTACATCAGTCGAGCAGGACATTGAAGATTACGAGGGTTCTAGTCCAGTTATTGTGGGTAGATTGAGGGAGGAAATGAAAACCAAGCAGGAGCTAAAGAAAGAAAATGAAAATCTCAAGAAATGCTTGGAGGAATTAATGAAGCCCCTACAATCCATTAACCCTTCTTCTTCTACTACAAATCCTCTACCTCAGGAGACCATAACCGAGCTAGAAAAGATGAAAGCTTCCACCCTTGCCACTACGAATTGGTTGAAAGGAGTGCAAATAAAGGGTGATGAAGCTATTAAGGAGATTATGTCAACAGGAAAGGATGCTATCATGGCAACTGAGTGGTTGAAGGTGGTGTTGGCCCAAGATAAGGAAGATACTAATCTGCTTCTACAGAAAACCAGAACTATAATGGAATATACCCAGGATAGATTGGTGAATGATGGGATCCTTCCTTCTTCTAGAGTTGTTGAACCATGGGAGTGGTATGAGGCATTGCAGATCAGGTAGAAGGTGTTGAAGAAGATTTATAAACAAAGGAAGCAGATCGATGACACCCTAACTAGGGTTTACAATGGTTCCATCGCCTTCTTTGAAATTATGACGGGAAGAAGGAAGATCACGCCCAAGTAATTGAACCTGGAACAGTTGAGAGAATGGTGGCATGATGTGTATGCACCACTTGATGATGGGTCTATTTCTGAGTACCAGTTGGATGATGCGGCTACCTACCTTGCAATTATTGATAAGTACCTAACGTATAAGGTAGATTGGGATAGGTCGGTCAAGCGGTCAAGAGAAGAGATTGCGTCCATTGAGAATCGACTTAGGGTTTTGCCTTTGCCACCTGTCACCGACCTGGATGGGGCGTTCTCGAAAGTACATGAAGAGCCAGATCGAAACGAAGATAATAGGGAAGGGAGCTAATGATAGGCTACGACGCGATTTGTTCTTCCCTATTATCTTCCTGTGCATTGGTCTGAACTGCATGGCGGATCCCAGATCGACTTGGATGGAACGTGCATTTAATGCATCCCTTTGACCTATTTTGAACTTCTCTTGGCTGGGTTGTTGTGCCATTAATGTTGCGAAACTCTTGCTGGGATGATGTGTTTTCTGGGGGGATTCTATATATTTGGCATTTCGCCTCATTTGTAAAGGGTTAGATAGTTAGAAAGTTAGTGAAAAAGAGTTAGAAGATAGAAATAGAGCAGAATAGTTAATCAAGTAGAGCTAGGGTTAGCGAATAGTGGCTATCAAGCAAATATTGTAATAGAAGCTAGAATTGTTGCTATAGTGGATATTTCAAATGCAAATAATGACATTGTGATTTGGTGCCATTTTTGTATTCTCTTGTCTTGCATGGTTCCTGTTATTCCATCTTTAAAATTGCTTTGAGTTGGTTAATATTTAGATTAGATTTGATTTGATAATGTTTGTGATTTGATACTTGAATGTTGCAGCAATCTCTTAGTCCATACTTTTCACAGCCAACCGATTGTTAGTTGCTTTGCAAAGTTATCCTGGACTTTTTATATTCCTTGTGCTTAAGTTCGATCGTGAAGGTTTATTCACTTCAACTGCAATAGGGTTGTTTGAATGAATGTTCACGATTTGAAAATCTTAACACCTTAGAAGATTGCACTATTTTTTATAAGATTGCAGATTTATCTGGGTCAAGTAGAGATCAGTTTTGAGGGATTGGTCCATTCTGGGTGTTGGTCATTTTCATTATTAATCTTAGGAGTAGTATTAGATTCAGAAATATTTTTGAAACCCTTATGTTTTTCTATTTCTTTGATCATTGAGTCATTTTTTGAATTAAAGTATTATCATATTGTTAGATCTGATAAGTTAAGATTCAGTATTCTGCTTGTAGTAAGGTCCCTTTGTGATTACCAACATTTTCACATTTATCACTGAGTTGTTTATGCATTGTCAAGACTTGACATTAGAGACCTTGGGGTTATCTCTTGAGGCTTGCTGATAAAGATTTACCTTTCAAGAGAGATAGGATTCTATATTATGTCTGAGTTGTTGTTGTGCAGAAAACACCATCAACACCTATGTGTAGCTTAAGATAGCCTTAAGTCAAATCGACCCTGAGTAGTGTATGTGATAGATGACTTCATTCAAAGTACTGAATGAGAACACTTTGGCCAAAGTAGTGTGAATGTCTAAGACTCCACTCTAGATTGTGTGACTACTGAGACTAAACTGTCAACTCACTGTGATCCAGTATTGCATGCTAGTTCTAGATTGTGGGATTACAAGGTTGTAGTTATGTAGGACATAACACTATGCTCAGTTGGTTGTTGTTATTGGTTACTCTACCAATCTCTTCATCGAAGGGAAGGGCCATCTATCGAATGATAGATGTGCAGGGGATTGCATTATGAGTATGTGGTTGGCAAAAAAGCACCTAAGTGATGCTTCTCCTCCACAATAGGTGACAAAAGAACCAAGATTTGAAAGGAAGGATCCTAAACCATCTTATAGCTATTTGTTCTAAAATTCATTAAGCTATGTATGTAAATGTATGTTTTCTTACATTGATGTATTTTAACAAATGAAAAGGAATTCATGTTGTAATATGTTATGCATCTTGATTGGAAATTATAATTAAAGAAAAATAATTTTTTTATTGCAATGGCTTGTTACTTAATTTATTTAGTTGTATGATGAAAAATTAGAAATTTTTACTTCATTGAAGGGTTAGTATGTTACATGTGGTATCAAAGCTACCTGGTTTAGCTCTAGAACCTATGAGCTCATCATTCTTTCCATCCAACATTATCTAATGTTGAGAATTATTGTGTCAGGATGGTGCATCTCAGATTAACGGCTCAAAAGTTAGTAATTGAAAATGAGCATTACCTCAAGGCCAAGGAGGAAAGGGAAGTCATCGTTAGAACAATAAAGGGAACCAACTACGATAATGCCATCTGGTTGAGTGACATCAAAACTTTTAGTCATACACTTTCTCGGATCAGTGATGTGACAAGGAAGATGAAGATGGAGTCTATGCACAATTACCTACCAACCATCTCACCAAAATTTTTTGAGTCATTATCACTTTCCAAGGATATGCCTTCAGAAGAAAGTGTTAGTCTGGCATTCATCTTTAGAGATCCTAGAGTTCTACCACTAGCTGAAGTAATAGCAATTTCTTCAAGTAACGAATTTGGGGGATATGTACCACAAACACCACCAGACAAGAAATGGTCTCATGAACAAATGCTTGTGAAAAGGGTAGGCCATATTGTTGATGAACACCATATTGACATTGCCTCTTATAACTATGAATCAGATGATAAATCTGAAGGTTATTATCCTTTCTAGGATAGGTATGAACAAATGAGAGATGACCAGAAAGATAGGGAACAACAATTGTCTCAATTTGTATGTTATACTCCTTTAAGTTGTGTCTGAGAGTGAATCCAAAGGATACTCTCCACTCGACTATCTGAATAGTTACTCCATGTAATTGAAAGGATATTGAAATCCTCAAGAAATGAATAAAATTATGTGTTTATCAAAAGAAGCATGTGCTTAATCTTATGTGGAATTCTTGTGTGCATATGAATTCCTTTTTTAAAAAAATATTTTCCTTAAGATAATTGATAACATGATTTAGTCTAACATAGATAAAACATTTAGGTAAAGACCAATCACATAAGGATGGTGAGGACACGAACTAATCCTGGTGGAAGTCAGGAGGTTGGACAACAAACCACTTGCGTAGAGACTAGGCTTGACCAAATCTTGGCAAGGTTGGCTAACCTTGAACAAGAAAGAGTTAAGGATAGGGTAGAAAAGGAAGTACCCATTAATGAGCATGAGGGAGAAAACTCTTCCCATGGGCATAATGAAACCCATAATCATGAGAAGGAAAAATCACCTATGCCTTCAGTGGAAAGGAATAAGAAGCTTGTGGCTTCCGAAATTTCTAGGGACATGAAGAAGATAATCCCACCCAAGTTTGATGGTAGTGTAGGAGGTGATGAGGCTGAGGTGTGGCTTGTTCAAATGGAAAAGTATTTTGAAATATCAAACTATGATGAGGTTACTAAAGCCGCATGGGGTGCGTATTCGTTAGCAAGGGAAGCCTCTAACTAGTGGATGAACAAGAAGTTGGAACTTAATATCAACTCATGGAAGCTAACATGGGGAGAATTTGTGGATATTTTCTATAAAAGATGGTTACAAAAACTATAATATGATAAAAAAACATTTAGATTTCCAAGGTTTGAGACAAGGTAACTTGGCAGTCAATGAATACTGCGAGAAGTTCACCCGACTTCTACATTATGTTCCCATATATCATAAGGATGAGTGCTTCCACATTAAGGAAATTTATAATGGGACTTAATAGTAAAATTGAAGGGGAAGTGGATATTCATGGTCCAACAACAATGGATCTTGTATATGAGAAAGCAATTAAGCAGGAGCAAAAGCTTAGGGTTAATTCCACTTGTCAAGAAAGAAAAGAGCAAAAGAAGGGTGTGCGAGTTCCTAACAAGATAGTTCCAAAGAAGGAGGAATCTGTGCAAAATGCTCCAAGGAAAAAGGGGGAAATATTTTGCAATAATGGAAAAGAGATTAGGAGGGAGTGAAAAAGGAATGATTCTAGCATGGGTAATACCAATAAGACTAGTGAAAATGTCAACAAGTCTAGAGAAACCATAGGGAAAAGAGGGTCGCCTATAGAATGTTTTATATGCAGATGGGATCACTATACTAATGAGTGTCCCAATAAAAATTCTGGATCATGGCCATATGGTAATCCATTACCCACTCAACAAGCAATGTTTCAGCATAAGATACATGCAATAGTGGACAATCGTTAGGCAGGGTACCAAGTATCTCCAGTTGAAACGCTAGGTATTTTGTTTGGCTTACCTATTTTTGTTCTTATTGATACTAGTGCAACTAAGAATTTCATTTCACCTAGAATATCTAAACAATTATCTAGAAAGGCGAGGCACATGGCAAAGTCTTGGCATGTAGAGTATGCAAACCAAACAAGAGCAAAGGTGGATCAATGTCTATTCGAGGCTAGGATATAACTACCTAGTTTTTCTACATAAGTTAACCTTTATGTCACACCTTTAGGATCATATGATATTATCCTTAGTATGAATTGGTTGTGGAAACATAGGGCTAAGGTAGATTGCCATGCCAAGACTATAGAATGCCTAGATGATTTTGGAAATCAAGTTAAATTCCAAGGGATACCTAGAGAGGTTAGGATTTGAAAAATTATGGCAATGCAACTTATAAGAGATAAGAAGAAAGGGTGTAACTCTTCGCCGTAAAGATTGAGGAACTTGGGAAGCATAGTGATGATTCGAAGTTCCAAATTTTATAGGAACTAGAAGATGGTGAAATAGATGAAACCAAAAAATTAGATATGGAGAAGTATCCAATATTGAAGAAATTTTTGTATGTGTTTCTAGAGGAGTTACTAGGGTTGCCTCCGAAAAGAATATTTGATTTCTCTATAGATATAGTCCCAGGGTCATAACCTATTTCTAAAGTACCTTACAGGATGAAAACCATTGAACTTATGGAACTTAAGACACAATTGGACAAATTATTGTCGAAAGGACTTATAAGACCAAGTGTATTACCTTGGGGAGTGTCAAGCATCTTTGTTAAAAAGAAGGATGGTACATTGCATTTATGCATCGACTAATGTATGCTTAACAAAGCTATGGTTAAGAAAAAGTATTTGTTTCCATGCATTGATGATATTTTTGATCAAATGAGGGGATTCGCCATATTCTCTAAAATAGACCTAAGATCTGGATATCACCAATTGAGGTTTAAGGATAAAGATATCTTGAAAACTGCATTCAAAACCATATATGGACACTATGATTTCACTATTTTACCTTCTGATTTAACAAATGCACTTGCAACATTCATGAACTTGATGAATAGTGTGTTTAGGGACTTCCTTGACAAATTTGTACTAGTTTTTCTAGATGATATATTGATTTATTCTAGAAATGAGGAGGAACATTACAAGCATTTAGAAATGGTCCTACAACATCTAAGAGAGCATAGGTTGTATGGTAAACTTTCCAAGTGTACATTCTTCCAAAAGAGGGTACATTATTTAGGTCATGTGATTTTAGCAGATGGAGTTGTTGTAGATCCTACTAAGATCAAAGCAATAATTGAGTGGCCTATACCTAAGAATGTGATGGAGGTAAGAAGTTTCATGGGTTTGGCAGGGTATTATAGGAAGTTTGCAGCAAAATTTTCTAAGATTTCTTTCCCAATAACTTCTTTACAGAAGAAAGGAAAGAGATTTGAATGGACCAAGAAGTGTCAAGAGGCTTTTGACCTACTCAAAGAGAAATTAACCACCATACTAATCTTAAAAGTACCAAATCCTGAAGGTAACTTTACGATTATCACGGATGCATGCAAAGAAGGGTTAGGAGGTGTACTGATGCAAAATGGGCAAGTAATTGCTTATGAATCTAGGAATTTGAAACCCTATGAGATGAATTATGCATCCCATCATTTAGAATTAGCAATTGTGGTTCACACATTGCAAATGTGGAGGAACTATTTGCTAGGAAAACCATTTGAGATGAAAACTGACCATAATGGGTTAAATTACCTTTTTACTCAAATTAATCTGAATGCTATACAAAGAAGATGGTTAGAGTTAATAGTTGAATATGCTTTTAATATCAGTTATATTAAGGGGAAAGATAATTGGGTTGTTGACGCATTAAGTCGAAGATGACACATTGCTTCTATAGTAACAATCCAAACTGATTTTAAGGGGCAAGTACTCCAAAAGTGCAAGGAAGATGAGTATTACTTGCAAGTTAAGCAAGCACTCACTGATAATCCACAAGATTCTAGGTATGAAGGTTTTCAATTTGAACCTAATGGATTATGTAGATATAAGGGTAGAATGTATGTACCTGATGTAAAGGAATTAAGAAATTTGGTATGGAAGGAAATACACGAAGCATTGTTCTTTGGACATCTTGGAGTGACGAAAATGATGGTTTATGTTAAACCATTATACTTCTAGAAGGGAATGAGCATCATCATCCTACAGGTTTGTTATACCCACATGATATACTAGAGAGGAAGTGGCAAGTCATAAGTATGGACTTTGTGCAAGGATTGCCTATGTCAAGGAATAAGCACAATGCCATTCTTGTGGTTGTAGATAAGCTTACCAAAGTAGCACATTTTATACTGGGAACCTAACTAATGGAGCACCTATCATAGCAAGAAAATTGTGTAGGAATTTTTTAGATTGCATGGGATTCCTGAAAAATTATTTCAGATAGGGATGCACGAGTCACTTCTAGGTTTTTGGAAAACCTTGTTTACTACACTAGGGACTGAGTTGAATATTAGCTTAGCATATCATCTGGAAATAGATGGGAAAATGGAAAGGTTAGATCAAGTATTAGAAGACCTACTTAGGATGTATTGCATGGATTACCAGTACAAGTGGGAGTATTACTTGCCCTTGGTTGAATTTTCTTACAATAACTCTTATCATTTTGCAATAAAGATGGCTCCTTTCGAAGCTTTGTATGGTTGAAAGTGTTGAACTCCTATAAGTTGGGATAAACTTGAGGATCGAGTGAGTTGGGCTAGAAATGTTGGCTGAAATGGATGAACAAGTTAAGGTTGTTAAGAAAAGGTTAGCTAAAGCTAATGATAGATAGAAAAGCTACACTAATGCTAAGAGAGTGCCCCGTAATTTTTCCTTAGGTGACAAAGTGTTGTTGAGAGTGAAACCTCACAAGAGATCCATTAAATTTGTAAAGTCTTCTAAGTTAGCCCTGTGTTACGTTAGACCTTTTGAGATTCTAGAGGAAGCAAATCTAGTAGCCTATCGAATCATTTTGCCACTAACTCTTGCTAGAATGCATAATGTCTTCCATGTGTCCTACCTTAAAAATTATATACTAGGGGATAATCATGTAATTGATTGGACTAAGTTATAGGTATGGGACCCCAAAGTAGTAACTCTCGCTCATCAAGGTGCTAGGAACATGTAAGCTATGCTTGCGTAATAGAGAAGTCTTGCAGTGCAAAGTCCAATGGGACCAGTATGCAAAAGACTCAATTACTTGGGAGGACTATACAAAAATTCAACTAAAATTTCCTCATATTCTTAGTGCTTTTGAGAATGTTTGAATAATGTGTTGTTAGTTGTTATGTTTTAATAATACCTGAGGTCATCGAGGACGATGATTCATAAGGGGGGAGTAACACCCCAATTGTGAAGTTATTGTTTACTATTACTACATAGGGTAAATATGAATGTAATGTGAATTCTGGAGATGAATAAATTATGCTTGTACCTTGTTATCAATATGAATGTTATGTCATGTGATGTAATTTCATTTGATGTCATCTCAGTTGATGTTGTTTCATGGAGAAATACTGCATAAATGTGAATGGATGGTTATTGAATTATTATTATAACTTTGGAGATGTTTATGTATACTACATATATTATGAACAATTGACTATTGTGTGCATGTGTTAGTGGATGTAGGTATGTGTTCCATTCCTCCAAACGGAGGGGAAGTATCACTTGGGAGAAGATCTTGGTTGGGTAACCAGTAAAAGTAAACTATCTAAGCATATACACACACCACATTAGAATGATTGAGTTGAGTCAGTTTGTGGGTAGAATTTGGTAAGTCATCCTTAGCAGCTATTATGTTTGCATTTGGGATTATTGTTTACTACTACATGCATTATTGGGTGATGTTTATCTATTTGAGTTTTTGAGATCTTTCTTGTACTAGTAGGATTATATTGACAAGTGGGATGTATGAGGAAGTATGTGTATATTTTTGCACATACATGTCAATGGGATCTAACAACATGTATATGCACATGTATAGTTGTACCACATGTAAACACTTATCAATATGATGGTCATCGTGAGTGGCTATATGTGAATCAGATGTGAATACATATATGTATGTATTATGTATGTATTATGTATGTATATATGTATATATCTATAACAACCTTTATAAATCGGCTTCAATTGAATAAGAGATAGTCAAATTCTAATCACATATATATTATGTTAAATATATATTATTATGTATATATAATATATATTATATACATATATATATTTAAATACTATCATGTATTTATATATATATATGTATGTATGTATGTATGTGTGTAATATATAACCATTGATATATATATATATATATATCGAATGTATGCTTACATTATAGGCTTACGATATATATATATATATATATATATATATATATGTAAATATATATCAATGGTTATATATATACATATATATATAAATACATGATAGTATTTAAATATATATATGTATATAATATATATTATATATACATAATAATATATATGTTATTAGAATTCAACTATCTCTTATTCAATTGAAGCTGATTTATAAAGACTGTTATAGTCAATAGAGACTATGATAATGGAGGTCGATAATAGTCATTATTGACTATGTTTAATGAAGTCGATTAAATAGCTTATGACTTTGAGAAAACTGATTATCTTTCAAAAAGATACGCAATTTATGACATTGTATTGTTGTCTATGTTAAGCTTGACTTGGTTGACGCCATTAGTAAGACCAACCTTGACTTTGTCAAACATAATTATCTATTCAAGTCGACTTGTCCTCTAAGAAGTTCGATGGATACTTGTTGTCATAAAATGGAAGTTGACTGATTCTTTTGGCAGTTAAATTGTGCCAAATATGAGGGTGAGATAATAGAAATGGTGCTACCTTTGAATCTAAGTTGTTGTAGATGCCTTTTCATTGTGACAATTCAAATTAAGCATATGCAAATTGAATTAGTCTTTGGATTGTTGCCACTAAACAAGTCGACCTATAGGTGATTATGTTGAGTATTAGTTTAAGAAGTTTCCACCTTTCTTATATGTTTCATGTGTTGCTTTGCATGGAGCTTGTTGTCCATTAACATGCCTAAAATGTAGGCTTTGAGGTGACCAAATTGCTCTATAAATAGTTGAGTCATTTCATTTGGAAGGGACAAGTTCTTTTCCAAGAGATTACACATCTTTTATAATTCCATAATTTTGTGTTATTCCCAACCATACTTATTATATATTGAGAGTGACAAAGTGTGAAAGTACTATTTTGTTAAGAGGCAACATTGTTGTTTGAGAGAAGTAAGCTATCAACTTGTGAGATAGAGTTATTTGTGACATTCTTGAGAAGCTAATTATCAAGTCATTTGTTGTTGGAGAGGGTTGCATTGTTGTTTTTTAATTGGATAAGCGATAACAGGAATGGGGATATCTTCTTCTTTTTTATTTTACTTTTGAATGACATGTTTTGCATGCATGGTTGAAATGTATTTTCCAATATGTGCATTTAAGATAATAGAGTGTCTTGAAAAGGAAATTGAAGCTATTATGTTGTTTTCATAATGTGTTTTTAAATACTCCATAGTAGGAGATGGATGCTTATCATAAGTATTATATACTAGGTGTGGTGTGATTGAACATGAAAAGCACATATGGTGTATTTAGCTAAGTTATTGATTTAACTAGGAAAGCTTGTGTTTACTCCTAGGATAGATAATCTAGTATGGGAGGGAGTTTAAGTACTTATGTGTAAGTAGGGTTACTCCAAGTGTATAGGTTATTTGGGATGGAGAACTATCCATTGAAGGAAATACCTAGCTTGTGTACTCACTAGTTAAGTAGGATTATTCCAAGTAGACTATTATGGTGATAGGTTATTTGGGATGATGGACTATCCATTGAAGGAAATACCTATGTGTAACTTGAGATAGCCTTAAGTCAAACCAACCCTGAGTAGTGTATGTGATAGATGACTTCATTTGAAGTATTGAATGAGAACACTTTTCCCAAAGTAGTGTGAATGTCCGAGACTCCACTCTAGAGTGTGTGAGTACGAAGACTACACTATCAGTTCACCTAATCCAGTATTGCATGCTAGTTCTAGATTGTGGGATTACAATGTTCTAGTTATGTAGGACACACCACTATGCTTAATTTGTTGTCGCTATTGGTTACTCTACCAATCTCTTCATCGAAGGGAAGGGCCATATTTCAAATGATAGATATGTGGGGGACCGCATTATGAGTCCATGGTTGGTAGAGAAGTGTCTGATTGATGCTTCTCCTCCACAACAGGTGACAAAAGAACCAAGATTTGAAAGGAAGGATCCCAGACCATCTTATAGCTATTTGTTGTAAAGCTCATTGAGCTATGTATGTAAATGTATGTTTTCTTACATTGATGTAATATGTTATGCATCTTGATTGGAATTCATGTTGTAATATGTTATGCATCTTGATTGGAAATTATCAATAAAGAAAAATAATTTTTTTATTGCAATGGCTTGTTACTTAGTTTATTTAGTTGTATGGTGAAAAATTAGAAATTTTTACTTCATTAAAGGGTTATTATGTTACCTTATACAATAATTTCTATAAATTTAGAACATTCATGCTATAATTGTAGAATGAATGGGGGAACTCACTCGAGAAACAAGAATCGAGTGAGAAGAAAATGGATACCAAGTGGAAATATAAGAAGGGGATGAAACATAAATGTGAAAGGTTAGGGGATCTCATAGTTTAAGAGAAGAATGAGAAGATATGTATGATTGAGCCCATATTATCCCTACATCCTCCTACACACCTCTCAAATCTAAGGGGAGAATTGAGGTCACCTCTTTAGCATAAGAGGGAGAAGTTGAATCAAGGCCTCCTAGATTCATAACATCTTCAAGAGTAATAACCTAATCTCTCATTACATATGTGAAGGGTGCAAGACCTTCACTTCTAGTCACAAATACCCAACAACAACAAGTAGCAATAGTGGTCACCCTAGCTATGACTATAGGATAGGTGTTGAGTAGCCAAGTAATGAGAAGATCTCTATAATAAGGTTAGTCTACCACTCCTACCTCCTCATCACAAAGGGCCTTGATGAAAAAAAGGCTATTTCAAGCTATCACAAATGGTGATAATAAAATAGAAGAATAAAAGAGGAAGAAAAAGGTAAAAAAGGTGGATGAGACACCAAAGATGAATCCAAAGGAACCAAAGAAGGAGGAGCTAGAATAAGAAGAACAAATGTAGCCCAATACTTATATTTTATAGGAAAATATTCCTACCCCCTCTTCTCCTTCCTCTACCCCTACTCCATTCTCTTCACCTCCATACCCCAATTCTCTCTTCCTCCTCCATTTTCACCATCATTGTTCCTAGTTTATCGAACTACATAGAAATAATTTTTGTAACCACCCTCATCATTTGCATATGCACATACATTATTACTATCCAATATTTTCCTCCCTAGCTAGCTAAATGACTTAATTTCCAATTATTTGGTGGCTACCATCTCTTTACTTATCAAATTTCCATGCCACCATCCTTGCTAGTCTTAGATCCCAAGCCCCCATCAACTACAAGTGTTGTATAAACCCCCCACTCCTCAAATATCAATTCCCCTTCTCTCTACACAACAATTAATTCCAACAACTCTCATATTCTCCCCAAGGGCTACCTAATTAACCTTAATATGTGACTAATATGGTACCATGTCACTTATCAACATAGATTAGCCAAATATAGGAAATCATGCAACAAAATAAGGTAAAGAGAAAGAGAAAAAAGAATGTCACCTTGACCACCAAGTGGGTAAGAAAAAAATGGCCCAAAGTAATATGTCATGCACTTTGCACATTTCACACTACTGGTAGACAAGCCCAAAGGCCAAGTGCAAGCATCATATCAAATGGAGGTTGTCAATGCCAATGTCAAATAAAAATAAGAAAAAAATAAGATGGAGTTTCTCTAAGAAGGCACCAAGGTAGTCAATTCCTCTCTAATCTCATTAAGGAAGAAGCTAGAGAAGAAAAGTGACAAGTTGAATGTAGCCAAATAAATTATCAAGGTTGTCAAGGTGAAGATGAAGGCCCTGGAGGGTAAGACAATAAATGTAGCAAAAAGGGCCATAGAAATAGAGGATGCACAAGATGAGAAATTCAAAGGAAATTGGTTGAGGCTCAAGCTCAAGTCATGTATCTTGACATAGAGCTCCATTACCAAGACTAAAAAGGATGTAGATGAGGCCACCAATAAAGACCTCTTATAAGATAAATGACATCTTGAACAAGGATAGACTTAACCAAGAGTCCAAAGAATAAGTCAAGGTGGTGGGAGCATCAATTCAAGGAATTTAATCCCAAATTCAAGTGCTTACATGATCAAGAAAACAAGGTGCATCCAACTTCTCACCTACATTAGTAAATAAGGAAGAAAATGAAGGATGATTATGATTTAGATGGACTATCCTTGACATCAAACAAGGAAGAAATATTGACTATTCTCAAGTTTCTATAAGAATTAATGCTAGTGAAGACTATGGCTTCTTAGGCATAAACATCTCATACAATCATACCATCAAGCTAGATCAAAGATATGATTTGGTCAAAAATATAAACTTGCCCAAGACTAAAGAATGGAAAGTATTGATGGCCTCCATTGGCCAATTAAAGAGTGGGTATCTCCTCTAATTGAGTTTTGAAATTTTTATTTTTGATGGACTTTGTGCCTAATGTATATTCTAGGTTCACATCCATTTGACATGTGAAAGGACCTTGAGATTCATCAATACTATAGTAAATTATTTACTAAAGGTAGTAGAATTTCCTCTATCTTGTTCATGATGGAATTCTAATGCATTGTAAAATTGTAAAATTTCCTTCATCAAATATTTTTGAGATTTTTATGTTTCTTGGCTAGCTTTGTGAAGAATTCAAATGTCATTATATACATGTAATCAACCTTGCTCAGTTAAATTAATCCAATAATTTGTGGGGCTTCCTAATAATGGCAAGAAGGAATTCCATACAATGTCTCACCATTAGCCCATGCCAATGGCTAGACTCCTTTGCATTATCACAATGTTATGTTATGTGGTGGGACCCAACTTTCTTGAAGTTCACAATGTTGGATAGGTTGTTAACCTTTAATGCCACATGGCACACTCCTAAGGCTTTATAAAGGGTAAATATTTTATCTTTCTACAAACTCATGTGCACCATCTAATCTATCATCACAAGTTGATCTAATAGATCACAAGACTCATGACCATTCTTGCACAAATATTCCTTGTAGCAATATATAATTTTCAATCTATGAATTTTGTGCAATATACACACACTATTCCTTAGCTAGTCAACCTCTTGGTGGGATCCACTACTTTTCCAAAAATGAAATCATCTATAGTGCATGATCTTATATTCAAGGCTAATGAATTATATCCTACATGACACATGTCATGGAAATCCACCCACCCAATGTTCCAAGGTAATGTACCACATGATGTGCTTCAATAGATTTTGTAGTGACCTATACAATAAAAATCAACCACCAACAATAGAATTCATGGTGCCAAACTTATAGACAAAGAACACTGTCCTCAACTAACTTGTTTAAGGAAAATTCTATTCTTGGGGGAAAAATGTATCATTATGGGTAAAATTTCTCTATAAATACTAGCATACATGTTCATTTTTAGTTTAGATGCAATTTATATAGTTGATCTATTGATTCTGGTGTCAAGCCAAGTCTTAAGTTGAGTGACTAGTAGCTAAGATTTTGAGCTTGATGCTTGATCTCAGTCTTGGCCTCCATAGAGCTATACATAAGAGCCTCTATGCATATTTCTAAAGGAGTTGTATTCATATAATTGTTAAGTGGTTGAAGAAATTAATATAAGAAGTAAGTTAATATCCATGTGATTCTAATACTTTTGTTTGTTCATTTGTTAACTATTTATGTGTGCATGTTTATGAGTTGATTATTATATCGGGAGCTATTAAAATTTTCTCTAGTTCGAAGCAGATGTATGTTCAGTGTGAGCCTCTTGTATCCTTTATTTTATTTCTACAATCTATTCCCTTTCCCTTAATTTATTTTAATCTTAGCTTAGGATAGAAAAGGAGCTTATAAATTTTAATCCTAGAGATTGAATTGCTAGTCACCTCCCATACCAACAAGTATTTTCAATTATTGATAGTAATGCATGGGATTGATCTAGACTAGGAACAAAGAGTGAATCAATAAACATCACTTGTGTTATGAAAGTTGATAAAGGATCAATTGTATCTCGTAATAATATTGAAGAACTAGATCATGTTGTAATTCTCATAATGAAGAGAGCTCTATTGAGACCAAAGAAGAAGAACAATAAATCATTACAATAGAGGAGTTTCTTTTAAAAAAAATGCAAATAAAGAGGTGAGTGTTGTAAAGCTATTGTTGATGGTGGTAAGATAGAAAATCTAGTGTCCAATGAGATTTTTAAAAAACTAGGTTTGAAAAGGATGATACACCCAAATACTTATCAAGTATATTGGTTTAAAAAGGGTCATCAAATACTAGTAAATGAGAAATTCTAAGAATTTTCATATTGATCAATATTTAAGGATAGAGTTTGGTCTGATGTTAGACTTATGGATGTATGTCATGTTTTGTTGGGTAGACCTTGGAAATTTTATGAGAAAGTAATACATGATGGAAGAGCTAACACATACATGCTTGAAAGGAGTGAAAGGAAATTCACTTTGAGTCCCTTGAGTAAGTGAGAAGAAAAAGTGGACAACACCAAAGTTCTAGTTTCATGTAAGTAATTCTTGAATACAATGAAGAGGGAAGTAGAGTGTTCTACTGTCATACTAAAAGCATTCCAAGTTGGGACAACAAAGAAAGTAAGTTAATAGAAAAATAAGAGAGGGTGGATATAGGTAATAGAAAATGATGAAGAGTGTAGAAGATGGGGGTTTTGACCACATGGAAGATGAAGAGGAGATTTTTAGAAGTCAAGTAGTACCTTGCTTGTACATAAGTAATGAAAGTAAAAATTTATTTAAACTAGGAATGCATATAATGCCTAAGGAGGTGAAGATAATTGAAGGGGAGAAGGTGGAAAATCAAGGAGTGTTATAGAGTATATTTGGTGATTTAATTAAATATTGGACCATTTGAGAAGAAAGTTATAGAAGCTTTAGATGGAGATGGATAGAAATAGGTGGGTCGAAGACCATAAAAGAGGGAAAACTAGATTGAGAGCATCTTGGAGGAGGTAGAAAAAATGTCCAAATAAGGGGCAAGAGAAAGGAGGATGGTCTTTGATCCACCCATTGCTAAGAAAGAAGAAGAACACCCATAGAAAAGAGTTAGATTTATTTGACTTCATAAAAAGGAATGACATGACCATGACAACTATCCAAAAGAGTGGATTTTCCACTCATCTTATGTTTGTGAATACTAAGCTCACAAAATTCCTACCCAAGGTGTATGATGCAGGAGCATCCTTGATTCTTCAACAATTTACATCACCATTTTTTTATTTCTAGTCTTTTTGTTTGTGTTGTTTTACTTCCCTTCACTTTCTGTCAAATAGTTCATCACATGCAATTAATATGATTCCCATGATTCTCAAAAGTATTCTTATTCTTTTTAAGGATCTATGAAAACATATTAATTTTATCAAGAATTTGTTATATAAATTGAAAGATATGATAGTCTAAATCCAATTTTTGGGAGGAAAAGACATTTTATTAATTGTAGTTGAATGAGAACTTTGGAATAAAGTCAAACTTGATTTTTACTACTTTTATGAAGGTTGAAAACAAGGGATTTGAAGCAAAATAAATCATGACCTCATATTGTAGGGTGTAATTGAGATACAAAAGAGATAAGTAATGATTTCTCCTAGTTGTAGGAACCTATACATACCAGGAGCAAGTTGGAAACCAAGGAAAACTTAAAATTATATTAAAAACTTCTTGTTGTTATGATTTCGATTGCATTGTATTAGGCAAGCCATAAG
This sequence comes from Sequoia sempervirens, assembly GCA_007258455.2. Classification (NCBI taxonomy): domain Eukaryota; kingdom Viridiplantae; phylum Streptophyta; class Pinopsida; order Cupressales; family Cupressaceae; genus Sequoia; species Sequoia sempervirens. Next base: position 741,817,092 of record VDFB02058242.1, on the reverse strand, counting down.
GCATGGGTGTTTTCAAGCCACTCCCTTACTTTTTAATTTTTTTGTAATGACTATAAATAAACATCTAAAAATGCTAAGAATGATAATTTAGCTAGACATTTTTTATAAATTTTTAAGACATACAACAAATTTTGCTAATGTTTGCATGTGTTAAGTTATAGCAAATCCCTATAGGGTGTGTTTGATGCATTTTTGAGTGTTTTGATTAATGGAGTTGTGTATTGCATTAAATTCTAAATACATATGTACACCTTATTAGTGTATTCTTGTGCATAGATCTAGCTCGAGGTTGATCTTAAATTTTGATTAAAAATGCAAGGTTAAGGTAATATTTTAATACCCACTAACCTTGGCACTACATGTATGGGCGTGGCTGCTATCAAACCTTCATGTTCTTTCATCTTCTCTTATCCTTTACACATTGTTTCTAGATCTCTTCTACATGTGGATAGTATATAATGTAGTTGCATGCAATGATGACACATATGCATGTGTTTATTGTATTAATGTTGGTGTAGTGATTTTGTCTTAAAAATTTGTTGGTTGTGTTTTCTTTTAGTTTTGTATATGTTGAATGATGTGCACTAGACATCCCCATGGATTGGTTTTGATCTTCAACTTACCCATTTCTTTATCTAGGTCAAATATGTGGACATGGAATGATCCCAAGACTTTTACATTTAAATTTTAATTTAGGCCCAAACCAACCCCTTTCTAACTAGCTATCATTTGTTGACTCAAGTGTAAAATGTGTTGAATTGTATGCTACTATGTTTTATAAAAGAATAAACCCTATTCTTATTTCCATCATTCAAAGATTGTCAAGTTATATTCAATTAATCCATATTAAAGAATAACATTGACATCTACATTTAACAATGAAGTAGGGCATATTGCACAATTGCTTATTGTCTTTGATAATTATTCCAAACTATTAAATAAAAAATAGATCAAGGGAGATCTTTGCCTAGCAAACTCCTAAAGGTGTTCATCAACACTAATTTTCCTTGCAATAATAGATCCCAAAAAATGAGGCAAACATGTTTTGAGCATCTAGGAGTGCTTAAATCATTTCCATAAGCATAGATTGAATCCACGTAAAAGGTTCATTTATGTGAGCATTAAAACTAGTTTTGAGGGCACAAATTAGCCACAACAAAGAACAATATCTTTAACTATCTATCAATACTCACCTATAACAAATATAATCATTGAGCACAAATTTGATCACAAAGAACAAATATACAACACAATACCTCATTGCTACTCTTGAAGCTAAGTCCTTGATCCCTCTCCTATCATCTTAGAAAATGTATTTAATGTTTTTAGTGCATAGTACTTTAAACTAGAGCTTATTGTTTGCTTGTGTCAAATTATTGATTTATCCTAATTTATTTATATGGAAGCCTATTTTTATTTACTATATTAATTATAAATAAATAAAAAATAAACAAAGTAATTCGCATTCATGAAAGATAGATTATTATAATTTGCTCAAGTTTCTATAATGAATTTAGTCCAATGTTTTTTTAAAGTGAAAAAAAAAATTAATTACAATATTTTATTATCTCCAGTAAAATCAGATGTACGAACATGATGAAAATCACCTTCATATTTAAATCTGATTAATAACCACTATAAACCTACACCTCCTCAAGTTTGGAATTATCAACCTATAAGTAATCAATACTTCCCACAATCTGATAAAACATCATATAATTAAAATACCGTCAAAATAACGAATATCCTATAGTAATTTGAAAAAAGAGAGAAGAAACTGATAAGTACGAGGTATTTTTCCACAGCGTGTCAAATTATGATATTGCTATCAGGATTCAACCGTATAGTTTCGAGTCAAACTCAATATCAATGCTTATTATACCAATATCATTAAGAGAAGAAACTGTCAAAATATATTATTATACCAAAATACTAGCTTAATCGGAAAGTCGAAACAAATGTAAGGGAGATAATGCGTCTGGTACGCAGCATTGACGGCCTCCTTGTCCGCGTATTCGTGAAGGCAGGTTGATCGTCTATTCAAAATTTTCTGGGTCAGCCGGGAGCGCAGAGTTATACTTTTAGGTTGAGGCGATTTTGCAGGAAATCAAGGGGCGTGAAAGAATGGATCAAATAATGGCGAAATTGGGCGGTTACTGGATTTCGCGCCGCGCTAACAAAGAGATTTCTTCTTTGGGAGACGATGTCAATGTAATTTTCACTTACCTAGCTTTTAATTTCACTGGTACTGTTAAAAATTCGTGTACCGTCATTTAAATTTTGTGATTTCGGTGCCTAATTACCATTTATGATATCTGAATTTGATGTTTTAAATAATTGGTTTAGGTCAGAGTGTCCAAATTCAGGGCATATATAATGAATTCCAGGGTTTCTTAATGGTATTTCTTTGTGAAATTATCCTTTTGGTATAAATTACCCCTTTCTGGGGTTTACCTTCCAATGAGATGATATAATGCAGATTATCTCTTACCTCGTACGAAAAATTTACTCAACACTTGTATTTGGTCTCATCTTTTGAGTTATACTATTCAGTTAATTCGATTGTTGTATATTATTTAACATTTTGAATCTGGATCGTCGCAAACAAATCTATCATTGATATCTGCTGTTTCTCAATTTGCTTTACAAGCTAAAGCTTTGCAAAATCAGAGAGGATTTAGGATGTCTGATTTCTCTGAATTTTTAATGAGTTGCTTTTTCTGCTTTCTGAAATCGGCATAAGTTTAGGTGTCTTAGCAGATGATTGCTATGAGGTTTGATTTGGGATTTCTTTTTTTTTTTTTTTGGTTATGGGCGGCTTCTTTTTTGTTTATTTTCTTGGGTATGGGCGGCTTTCTTTTTGTATGTTTTTTTAGGGCTATAAGTTGCGTGCTTAAACGTACACTACAATCACTGTATGACAACCCCCTGTACATGTTTATAGGGATTATGAGGCACCTAACTGTGGTGAAGGAATTTCAATCTGGTTCATACTTTTATGAAAATTTCCCTTAGTATTACACCACAAGCCCTGGGTGATTCCTTTTAGAATTTTATGAAGATGGTAGCTCAATTACTTGATTTGATTGGCTTCATATCCCAGTTGATTAAAGGGTGTTTACTATGATGAGACATATGTAACAGGCTTGCGGACATTGCCTGTAAAAGAGAATGTTGACTCCTGTTGAAAGATCTCTTATATACAAACTTAGGTAACTCTAGATGAATTATACTTAGTGTGTGATAGATGTGCTTTTCATGCAAAATTTCTGAAGCAGAAAAAATAAATTGCATCTGTCATTAACGTAACAAAGTTGGTGACATCTTGGATTGTGCCTTGAGGAGCAATTAGTTTTATTTAATGTATTTATTGTTTTTCGGTTAGTACCAGGTTTCTAGAATTTAGCTTGTTAAAATTTTAAAGGTAGGGGACATAGATTTGCACGGAAAGAAAATGAATATATATTTATTATTTTGACATCCGGAATTTGTTTTGCAGTAAGTCTGCTCTCATCTTCTTGAGGGAATCCTTTTAAATGTAAATTAGAGTGCTTACAAGCCTTATAAATATATGTCACTGGCCCAAGTGAGAATAGGAGGAAACACAAATGGATATGAAATCATTGGTTGTATGAACCAGAAAGGTTGACCATACAAAGGATGAAAACTAGGGAAATCAAAGCTGTTGAAAATGTTTAGGAGCTTTCATTGTTAGGTACAAGAAGTTGTGTACTCCTGGGGTCCTCACCTGGAACAGAAGAATACAATTCAGTCAAAAGTTGACTGGTGTCATGAATTAAAATGATACAACACATACCATATCCATGACTCCATACAGAGTAGGACATCTACCTACTAACAAAAAGCTTAACATCATGGCAAATGAAGAGGAATAAAGGCCATTACCTGCAGTCTTAATCTGGCAAGAAACATTCTTCTTTGCATACAATTTCAGAGTTTCCCTTGTTTTCTCCGTGCTGCCAATGGAACTCTCAGCCATGATCCTCCTTCCAAGGATTAAAAGGGGGCAAACAAAACTGAGGGTCTTCTTAAAAACACAAAAGATCAATTCAACATCCATCTTCAATAGAGAAAGATATGGTTCCAGTGCGTGCTATGTAAGAATAGTGTCTAGTATTAATCCTAATGGGTAGATTTTGCAGTTCAATATTCTTATTATTATAAATATTTTAATTTGGATAGGCTTTTTCCATTTAGAATAGCTTTTCATGTTTTGTTATGTAAATTTGTGATTGTTGAAGCTTTTTTCAATATATACTATATGTGGTTGTAATAAGCTGATAGCAGTCATATCTTAAGTTCTGAAATTAAAAATTCCTATGAACTGTTATTGATAGGTATGTGATTAGTAAAGGGAGCTTTTATTTTTCTTAATTACTTGTTCTATTGAAATAGAAATTTTCCAAAAACTCATGCTTTCATTGCTGGAAAATACATAAAAACTTCATTGTATTATTGATGTAAATCAATGTATTTATACAAGAGGTGAGCAAGCGGCGATTACTTAGGAAACAGTTTGGCAGTTGCTTAGGAAACAGTTTGGTTAACTGTATACACAGTTACCTCTTCCGCAGCACAATGTAACTGCAGCACAATGTAACCGCAGCACAATGTAATATTCCCCCCCCAATATTACATTGCTCCTACAAAAGTACCCATGAAAATAGAAACCATTTTTCTAAGGGACCCCCCCTTAAGGGTTACATAACAAAACTTGCTGATTACAAAATATATATACATCTTTGTGAAGATCTGCCTTGAAGAAACAAATCCTGAATCAGGTTGAGCTCCATCAAGTGTCTCTTAACCCTCGTAAAGGTGTAGCCCCTAGCCGAATTCCCGAGTTCTTCCTCCCATGAACTCCCGAATTACAAATTCCTTGAATTATTTGACAACAATCCATATTGAGCTCTCCAAACACATGGCTCCATCAAGTTGTCTGATGACCCTCGGAAGGGTATAATTCGGATCACAGCCTCGAGTGCTTGTTGGTCAACCATCCATATTGAGCTCTACACCAAACACCTTACCTGTCTCCAAAATCAAACTTCACAATATATGTATTCTTCAATCTGTCAGCAATATTAAGAAAAAAAAAAGAAAAAAAGCCAAAAACGCTTCTCATGCAAAGCATCATCTCAAAGCGAGAAGCTAACTTGAGATGATGGAAATTCCTCCATCCTCCGGTGCCACCAGCCTCCAAATTGATCTTGTTACAATTTATCCATTTAATATCTTAGATGAGTCTTTGGAGGCCTCATCAATAATAGCAAAGATGGCCTCGAAAGTCCAAGCATAACTGTTTGAAGATTTATTGGTAACATTGATAAAGTCATCTACAAGATACTCAACTTTGTCTTTTGGTAAAGATACCAGAGACTCTATTCCCTTTTGCTTCTCCCTAATCTTGACCACTCCAACACATCATCTATTACGACTTCCAATAACCATGATGACACTACCGACATCAAACTTTATAAAATCCTTGATCAACGGACACCCATTATAAATGTTAGGATAAGTGATGCCCTTATTATCTCCAAGGAAAAATAAATCTCACACCTTTTATAAATACTTCTAAATACCTTCCATAAATTTTGACTATACCAAATTATGCATGCAAATGACTAATTGTGCATTATTTTCTTGCACAAAGTGAACACCGAATAATAACAATGAGGAATGGTTTCTCAATTAGTGCATATGATCACAAAGATGAAAAGATAATTGATATTCATAACTACATGATTACAAAAGGAGACCAAAGCTCCTTATAAAGAAATTTACAAGACAATGTTTCTAAAATGAAACAATCGTTAACTAAAGCTAACCAAAGCAAAAAGCAGAAAGATGCTAAAACAAACAAATGTGTAAACAGAAGTTACTAAACGTTAACTAAGTTAACTAAAGTAAACTAACGACTAACTAAAGCTAAGATGACCATTAATATTACATTTAATATTTTAATACCCTCCCTTAATGGTCATCCTACATACATGAACTAAGTCTACCCATATTCTTTTGGAAACATATCATCGGTGACTAATAACTAGAGAAGCATAACCGCCTTGTGATTACAGATCCTTTCCCACAGAACAATCAAATCAAGACACCGACACTCAAAAATTGTGAGCTTCCTCTACTTCTAGGTATTATAACTTTTCCCATTGAACCTCTGCATACTTTCCAACATGACGTTGGACAAAGCAGCCATCCCTCTCATTTTCCAAAAATGAGGTAATTTTTTGATCAGCTGGCATAAACTCTAGACAATCAACTGGCACAACTCCCACGATTTTGAAAAATTGGCTTAAAAAGAGGCTTACTAACAGTAAGATTTTTCAAAAAACCCTTCGAAAACTCTTAAAAGTAAGATTTTTTAGAAAAAAAGTCCTCCAAAAAACTTCTGAAAGACGGCAAAAATTTTATAGAAATTTTTTCAAAAACTCTCGTAAATTTTTTAAGAAATTTTTTTGAAAACTCTTTGCAAAATTTTTATATGTCAACCAGAAAACCTTGTAAAAAACTGGTTCAAAAAAAAACTTAACCTTTAGGCTGCCTTGAAAACTGGAAAAAAGAACATAGGTTGCACCAAACAGCAACCACAAATCTGGAAAAGCCCTAGTAGGTTCACAAAAGCAACAAAAAAGCCAATTTTTTTCAGGCATGGAAGGCAAAAACTCGTCAGAAATTTCCGTCTGCAACCCCATGAACTGCTATAGAGACATCTTCTGAAAATCCGTCAAAAAAATAAATTTGGAGCTTGTGATTTTTAAAACTTGTGTTTTTTTAAAAACTGTGTCAATAAAATAAACCAGAAATGCATCTTCAGAAAGCCCAGAAACACGTCTTCGAGAAACCAGAAACGCGAGCAAAAGAGAAGAAAATCGCTCAGACATAGAGGAAAGTCACACTCAAGGAGTCACAATCCCGCCACAATTTTCAGCAAAACCCGCACCAAAAAAAGAAATCGTGTGGCCGAAATAATGAAACAAAAAGTCATGATTTTTGTTTCCAAAAACCTACGAAAACCTTTAGAAGACAAACGCGATTCCTCCTTCTGAAACCCTCGAAAAAATGCATAAAAAAGGGCGTGATTTTCAGCTTTTAAAAGAACACAATTCTTCACAAATCCGCCTCAAAAAGCCCTCAAAAATTCTTTGCAACTTCTTCAAAAAATTTCTTCACAAAAAAAACTTTGATTTTCAACAAAGTCTTCACAAAAAATTCCTCTGATTTTCGCAAAATTTCGGCTCACAAATTCTTTAAAAAAAAACAATTTCTTCGATTTAAAAAAAAATTGGCTAAAAAAATCTCTAAGGTCGAGCTTAAGCCTTGATACCATGAAAAGATAATTGATATTCATAACTGCATGACTACAAGAGGAGACCAAAGCTCCTTATAAAAAAATTTACAAGACGATGTTTCTAAAAAGAAACAATCGTTAACTAAAGTTAACCAAAGCAGAAAGCAGAAAGATGCTAAAACAAACGAAAGTGTAAACAAAAGTTACTAAACGTTAATTAAGTTAACTGAAGTAAATTGACGACTAACTAAAGCTAAGATGACCATTAATATTACATTTAATATTTTAATAAAAGATTGTAAGGCACTTACAGATTACCAAAAGAAACTTCTCTAAAAAGAACTATTAAGAGTATCAAATAAACTTGCTCTTTATCGTTGCCTTATATCATCTACAGATTTTGTTCATGCACAAATGAATAGACTTGCTTGGTCCCGAACTTCATCACATCAATATTAAGTGCGATTGAATCTTGCACTCTCCTCTATATACCCACGAAAACATAAATCTCACCAAAAAATGTGGCATCTTTCTATCACTGTATTTGGAATCAATTTCTTTGAGCCATTTTATCAAACAACTGTTTTCATGTCTATAGTCATTCCACACCAAGAGATACAAGAGACAAGAGATTGTATATCTGTGCAGAATGTACCTGATGGATCAAAGCCTACAATGAGTGTCGACAAACCAAAGGGCCTCACAATCAATTTCTGTGTGTACTTCTATTGGAGACCAGTATTCATGGGGCGATGAACATGAACTACAACCACTGCGTCACTGCATCATCTCTTCCTCCACACAGCGCATGATCAGGGACACCTCTCACACCATGTTGGCAAGATGCTCGATATAAGATGAACATTGTAATCCAACGCAGATTCTACTTTCAAACCGTGCCCTTCATTATCTGCTTACCGCCATAACTTCTCTTCAGACTTCACCATCAGCTCATACCGAATCTTCATGCCTTCATTCTCATCTTTTCATCACGTACAGGAACTGTTGCTGCTCTGATACCATATGTTAGAAAATACATAAAAACTTCATTGTATTATTGATGTAAAGCAATGTATTTATACAAGAGGTGAGCAAGTGGTGGTTGCTTAGAAACAGTTTGGTTAACTGTATACACAGTTACCTCTTCCGCAGCACAATGTAATATGCTGACATTCATGAGTTTTATTCCACCATTATGGTTGATGTTGAAGGTACAATATAAGTATTTTTTTTCTATGTTAGGAATTCTTTCCATAAAAACTTCATTGTATTATTGATGTAAAGCAATGTATTTATACAAGAGGTGAGCAAGTGGTGGTTGCTTAGAAACAGTTTGGTTAACTGTATACACAGTTACCTCTTCCGCAGCACAATGTAATATGCTGACATTCATGAGTTTTATTCCACCATTATGGTTGATGTTGAAGGTACGATATAAGTATTTTTTTTCTATGTTAGGAATTCTTTCCATTTGTTGAAGTTTGAGATTAGCTGTGATAGGATTGGCTTAGTTATGAACTTTAATTGTTTGGATTGCTAAAGAGTATGTTATTATCCATTCTTTCCATGCATAATTGAATGCTCATTTGATATTAGTTGCAAAGATTTTTAGCTTTTCAAGTTGGTAGCTAGCAATTGTACAAAATGTTATGGTGCTAGTTATAGAAAGCTCTATATGTAGGGTTTACAAATCTGCTTTACCAGTTTCAGATGTTTGATTTCAAGCAAAACTTTCACAATCACAATATTTACTCATTAAGCAATAGTACACAGTAATACTCAGAGCTTCTGGAAGAGTTTAGTGTCAAATAATTGCAATCCTTGTTACACAGTCAATTACTCAAATCATAGAGCAGCTGTATTATTACTTAGATCTGGTATAAGTTTACAAAAAACTAGTGATAGGTTGGTTACAAGTTCAAATACCAGAGAACTCACTGATCAGAATCAATCTAGGTTGGCCAAAGAAAAATTATTATTATTTTAAATTAATATTAAATTCTTAATAGTATTATATATTTATTACTATTAGTTAGTGTTCAAAAACACTTTTATATTCTGCAAGTCAGCTTCAGGGGGTTAGGGACATGACAGTCCTCTCACCCCAAGATTGCTTGTCCCCAAGCAATTTCAAACTTGGATGTTCAAAAATCTCCAATCCTTCTCATGTCGCATCATCAAGTGGAAAATTCCTTCATTTCACCAAATATTCTAGAATAACCTTGTTCCTCAACTTCTTCTCTTTTACATCCATGAATTTCTTGAGCTCTAAAATTGATTTCCCTTCATCATCAAGTGGTGACAGCTCAAGTGATAGTGTAACTTGCTGTCCAAGGGCCTTCTTCAAGCATGATTCATGGAAAATATTATGAATTTTGCTGTTTATTGGAAGCTCCAGCTCATATGCAAGCTCACCAATCCTCCTTATGATCTTATAGGGTCCATAAAATCGTGGTTTTAACTTCTTAGCACAACTTCCCTTGAGGGTAGATTGTCTGTAGAGCTATAACTTCAAGAATACCATGTATCCCCTCAAAAACTCTCTCAATTCAGTGGTGATCCACATATATTTTTTGCTGGTTGTTGGATTGCTGCCTTCACAATGTCTAAGCTTTGTTGAATCAAATATTTAGCTCCTGATACTCTACTATCCAAAAGTACCAAATCCATAAATGAAATAGCATCATAACCATAGAGTGCTTTGAAGGGAGTCATACCTATAGACATATGGTGAGTAGAATGCAATATTCTTCAAGGTGCAGCCATTTGATCCATGTTGTTTGTTGTTTTGCAACATAGCCTTCTATTGATTTGCTCACAGATGGTGCTTGGGGTCAATTCAGTGCTTGTTAATTGAAAGAGCTCTTTCCAAAACAAGTTGATAAATCTGTTGTTCCTGTCACTTACAATGTTCTTTGGCAGCCCATGAAGTCTAAAAATCTCTCTAAAAATAAGATCAACCACTTGTGGAGCCTTGTACTCTAAAGATACAACATGAAAATGAGCGTATTTAGTGAGCCTAACAACCACATAGATACAATCCTTACCTTGCACGTTTGGGAGCAATGATGAAATCCATGGTGATACTATCCCATTTCTGATTTGGAACAAGTAGGGGCTGCAACAAGCCAACTAGAAATACATGCTCTATTTTATTTTGTTGGAAAACTAGACATTCCCTAACATGCCTCAACACATCACCTTTGAGCCCCTTCCATGAAAAATGCTCCCTTGTTTGCTTATATGTCTTATAGTACCCTGGTTGACTAGCAAGTGGTGTGTCATGACATGTCCTCAAGATTCTTTCCTTCACCTTTGATTCTGGTGAAAGGTACACCCTATCCTTGTATAGGATGAGCTCATTGACTACTTTCTACCTATCATTTTGTAACATCCCATCCAAAATGTTAATAGCAAATGTGTTCTTGGCATATTCAAGAATTATAGAAACCTTCCAATTAGTAGATATATCAATCATAGAGCAGAAATAAGGTTTCCTAAAGAGTGCAACAGCCACCACATTGTTCTTTCCCTTAACATACTCAATGTCAAAATCATAGGATTGCAACTTACTTACCCATTTTTGTTGTCTATCATTCAAATCCTTCTAATTGAGGAAGAATTTCAAGTTGTTATGATACATTTTAACCACAACCACAAACTTCCCACAAACCAAGAATTGCCCGAATTTGGCAATGCATGCATGATGGCTAGCATGTCCTTGTCATAAATAGAGAAGCTCTTCTCCATCTCCTTGAGCTTCCTACTTTCATATGCTATGGGGTGTCTATTTTGCATCAACACAACTTTGATCCCCTCTCTTGAAGCATCACATTCTAAAACAAAAGGAAGTGAGAAATTTGGAATAGCCAAAATGGAACACTGTAATGTCCCCTCTTTTAATCCCTTTTCCTAGGTCGGCTCAAGTTAACGAAAAGCAGGTCGGGCTTTTGAAGAAAAATAATAAAACATTTATATTTCTTCTTAGGTCAGCCAAAGTGAAAGCAAGTGGTGAGTCGACCCTCTTGAAGGTAATAAAATTTAAGTCTTGGTTGGCCAAAGTTAGTGGGGTGCCAATAAGACTTAAGGGGTCGGCCTTGAGATGGGAAAAACTAAGAAATTAATAGCAATTTTGCCTAGGTCAGCCAGCATAGAGGAGGAGGGAAACATGTATAAATACAAGATCTTGTGAAGCATTACATATCATATTTGGAATTGTTTTTCTATTGCTTTGGTCTGCACTTTTGAGCAGCATATGCTTTAGGACGAAAACCCTATTGCATTAAGGAGAAGTTGGACAAAGCCCTAGCTTCTTCAAGGGAGAACTTCATGACAGAGTTTCCTATGTGGCAATGTGCTTCAATGGAGATTATTGCTAGTTTTCATGTTCAGTTTTGCATCAACATTTCGATATCGGGTTTGAAGGGCAAGTTGTGCAAGTTGGAGGTTCTACTTTAGATTTTCTAGGGTGGCAAAGCCCTAACATCAGTCCAGCAGGCCAGCGCAACCCTTGGTAGGGTTTCAAAGTTGTTACTTCATCATTTAGTTGCATATGTGTGGCAAGAGCAACTTTGCCTAGCTAGGGATAGTTTTGCATCTGCATTATTGGGGTTTCTTCATGTTGTGGTGCATGTTTGAGGCCCAATTTCCTTTGTAATTTGCATTCATATTTTACCAGCAGACTGGAGGTTGAATATCAGAAATATATTTGGCTTATATTGATGATTTAATGCTATTGTGATCTGCTATAAGTTTACCTACTTTTGGTTGCATTATATGCTGCTGTTCATGCATAAATAAACTCAAAAAATCATATCTACACACTAGGGTTTAAGCAAAAATTGAAAATCAGAAAACTAGGGCATCATTTTATGTTACAAAAATATTTTTTTTTGCATATATACTGTTTGGGATATTTCAGTGATATCAGAGCCTCAATCCTACCAACCTATGGGTTTGATTGTGCAAATGAGTGAGGAGGAGGAGGATGAAATTGCGGTCTCCAAAATTGCTAGATGTTATGAAAGATATCGAAAGTATAAGGATCTCCTAACATTCCAGGAATATGCAAGACTCTCAGGAATAGCTATACCCATGAGTGAGGAGATTATCAGAATCCTTGATGCATACTTAGGTGAACCTGAGGCTATCAAAGATATAGAATCTTTTGATGGCTACTACACGAGGAAAAGAAAGGAAGAGGAAGAACAGTCAAATAGTGATGAAAACATGATAGAGCAACCCTTGCCTATGGAACATTTTCTTGAAGAAGAACCAAGAGTGTGTGTTGAAGATGCACCAATGATTGTTGATGAAGATTAGGAGACACCCACCCACTTTTGAGGTATGGAAGTAATCAAATCTTATGGTGGCAATTTGCAATGTTTGGAAAAGTTTGATGATTTGCAAGATAAGGGTTATGCTATTGTGAAGGGTGGTTTGACTAAGACTGACCCCTATGAGAAGGGATGGCAAGTTTATCATGAAAACCCTAAGGATAGTGAAGAGACAAGAAGAGAAAACTCCATAGAGATTGACCAAGAAACATTTGAGCTCCTTTGCTCCAAGATTAATAAATCCGTTGATTGGTTAATTTGTAATCCTGAGAAGGAAATTTCTGCTGTACACATGATGGATCTAGGAGAGTTGATTGAGTTTGAGAAAGACACTGCACTTGAGCATGAGATAAGGATTGATTTTCTGATGTATGACAACAGTCCTTTATCTTCACATTATCATGTTATGTCAGCCAAGAGGATCAGCCCTAAGGCTTGTGATTTTCATGGAGAAACTCATGTTGGACCAGCTTCTGGCAATGGACAACTAACAAATGATGAATAATTGATTGAGTCCCTTGAAGACGCTACAAATAGGTATGATGCAAATTCCAATTTTCTGTTTTATGACAACAATCATATTTCTAAGCATAACCATGAGACAACAGTTGTTTGGGTGTTTTGGAGAGGTTTGGATCATCTCTTCATCATTGAGGAATGGCATATGGGTGATACTCTATCAACCTATGTCCTTGGCGGTGTTACTTGTATCCACATAGGTCTAATTTTTAGTTATGAGGTAGTTGTTTTGCTCTATATCAACAACTTGGAAGGAGTTGTTATACATTTTCTTGCACCTATGTTGGGTGTTCCTCACATCCATGGGAGATCTACAAGAGTTGGTACCTTGAGTGACTTCGGATCCAAGTGGTGGCATGCTTGGCACATCATTTCCTTGGGATCTTGATGAGTTGCTTCGCAACTCATGGAGTGATGATGATGAATTTGACAAAGTGGAGCAATGGAAGCTTGAAGACTTGTTGTGTTTCAGAGTTCGCATTCTTCATATTCTTCTTGGGAGAGGTAGCCACAAGTTGAGGAGTTATATGATCACGAGACATTTGATTGGATGGAGATACTTGCCATTTGACGATATTCTGCAGGATACAGATTTGTCATTGCTTGAGGACAAGCAATCTCGGGAAGGGAGGATTGTAATGTCCCCTCTTTTAATCCCTTTTCCTAGGTCGGCTGAAGTTAAGGAAAAGCAAGTTGGGCTTGTGAAGAAAAATAATAAAACATTTATATTTCTTCCTAGGTCAGCCAAAGTGAAAGCAAGTGGTGGGTCAACCTTCTTGAAGGTAATAAAATTGAAATCTTGGTCGGCCAAAGTTAGTGGGGTCCCAATAAGACTTAAGGGGTCGGCCTCGAGATGGGGAAAAAACAAGAAATTAATAGCAATTTTGCCTAGGTCGGCCAACATAGAGGAGGGAAACATGTATAAATACAAGATCTTGTGAAGCATTTCATATCATATTTGGAATTGTTTTTCTATTGCTTTGGTTTGCACTTTTGAGTAGCATATGCTTTAGGCAAAAAACCCTATTGCATTAAGGAGAAGTTGGACGAAACCCTAGCTTTTTCAAAGAAGAACTTCATAACGGAGGTTCCTATGTGCTTCAATGGAGATTATTGCTAGTTTTCATGTTCATTTTTGAATCAGCATTTAGATATCTGATTTGAAGGGCTTGTTGTGCAAGTTGGAGGTTCTACTTTAGATTTTCTAGGGTGGCAAAGCCCTAACGTCAGTCCAGCAGGCCAGGGCAACCCTTGGTAAGGTTTTAGGGTTGTTACTTCATCATTTAGTTGCATGTTTGTGGCTGGAGCAACTTTGCCCAGCTAGGGATCGTTTTGCATCTATATTATTGGGGTTTCTTCATGTTGTGGCGCATGTTTGAGGCCCAATTTCCTTTGTAATTTGCATTCATATTTCAGCAACAGACTGGAGGTTGACTATCAAAAATATATAGGCTCATATGGACGAATCTAGTCGAACTATGTTGATGATTTAATGCTATTGTGATCTGCTATAAGTGTACCTACTTTTGGTTGCATTATGTGCTGTTGTTCATGGATAAATAAACTTAGAAAATCATATCTGCACACTAGGGTTTAAGCAGAAATTGAAAATCACAAAACTAGGGCATCATTTTGTGTTACAAAAATCAGAAATTTTGCATATATACTGTTTGGGATATTTCAAACACGAACTCGTTATCTCCTTGAGCTTGTCAAAAGATTTTTGTGCCGAAAGGCTCTAGGAGAAGGCCTCTTTCTTCGTCGAATCTGTTAATGGGGCTGCAAGTTGTGAGAACCCCTTCACAAGCCTCCAATAGTAGTTGTAGAGATGCACAAATCCCCTCAAATGTGACAAATTTCTTGGTCTAGACCAATCTTGAATTGCCTTAGTCTTTACTCCATTCACACTAACCCCTTGCGCACTAAATCTTAAATCCCAAATATAATATTTCAATCAAACTAAACTCACATTTGGATACCTTGGCGTAGAATGAATGTTGCTGAAGTATGCCAAGCACCTCATCTATGTGCCTCAAGTGATCCTTCCATATCTTACTAAAAATCAAGATGTCATCAAAGAAAACTAACACAAATTTCCTCAATTGTAAAATAAATACTTGATTCATGCATGATTGAGAGGTGGCAGGTGCATTTGTTAACCCAAATGGCATGACCAAGAATTCGTAATGCCCATAGTGACACTTGAAAGATGTTTTGTGCACATTCTCATCTCTAACCCTTATCTGATGATAGCCCAATCATAAGTCAATCTTGGATAAGTACAACCTCATCTATCAACTCATCGATCCTGGGTATGGGGTAGCAATTCTTGTTTGTCTTTTTGTTGAAGGCTCTATAATCAATGCACATCCTCATAGTCCCATCTTTTTTCTTAACCAACACATATGAAGCAAATGGGCTAGAACTAGGTCGTATGTGCCCCAAGTCCAATAGCTTTGTAATTGCCTTCTCAATCTCCTCCTTGTATCTCCTAGGGTGTTGATAAGAGTAGTGATGACGGGTTTTGTTCCTTCCTCAATCTCAATCACATGCTGAAATTCCCTATCCGGTGGTAAACCATGAGGAATTTCACCCAACACTTTGCTACGTTTATCCAAGATGGATTGAATATCAACATGGTAGGACCTCCCATCCTTGGATGGACTTGTATTTGTAATCAAGCATTGTGTTGCCCAAGCCACTTGATCTCTATGAATCAGAGGACCCCTGTTGGAAAGGCCACGAAGAATTACCTCCTTCCCATTAGATTTGAACTTTAACTCCAAGATCTAAGAATTTTGTGTATTCGCCAAGTGGAATCCCTTTTTCCTTCCATTCATCGATATTTTGGTGACACATGCCATATTAGAAACCAATAAAACATCTTCTATCAAGGAATCTTTATCTTCAACTTGCTTTTTAGGTTCCTCTTGTTCTTACTCCATGATGTCTTGTGGCTCTAAATTCAATTGTTCCTCTTGCTCCTTGATTATTTCCTTAGCCTTTCCTTGTGATTTTGATTCTTTCTTCATCAATTTTTTTCTTCTTTCTCTTTTGAATATCTCCAAGTATTCTTCAAAGTAACATAGGATTTTTAAATAGTAGACTTTTGATCATATTTACAAAAGGCAATAAGTTTGCACTCAACCCTTTCCAACCAATCCTCTACTGGCCTTTGAACACGATCATCTTGTCTTGTTCTGCTAAGTGAATTTAGAGTTCTTTGGCTGCTACCAGATTGCTCCAAAAGCTGATTTGTAAAATCTGACTCTTTGTCTGCACTTTTTGGATAGGATCTATGTCTTTTTCTTTTAGTAAGAACGTAGGCAGCCAATCCATGTTCTTTCTCCTAAGTTCCTTTTACTCATGTGTCCATTGTAGATTTTGTAATGTCCCCTTTTTCCTAGGATAGTGTGTTTCCAGCTTAGTGTTGCCAAAGGGTTTTTGTAGTGTGTTCTTTGAGGCTTTTACAGGCTTGTGGATCATACTTACTATTTATAGTAAGTCACTGAGTCCCTAGTTTGGTCAGCTGACGGAGTTCTATATTTGGCATGATGGCATAATTATATCCTGGGATTATTATGGTTAATATTGGTCCTATGAATTTAATATTAATAACATCAATCAATAAAGTTAAATTAAATAATTTAACTTTTGCGTTATTAATAAATTAAAAAGGGCTTTAATTTAAAAGGGGATATAAGTTATTTTAAAAGAATACTTTATATATTAAAGTATGGCGCCCAAATTTTAAAAAGATGAATGGTGGGAAATAAAAGTAAATTAAATGAAATAAATTTTGGAATACATTTTGGGCATGGAGTTGGGACATTTATAAAAGGGAATTGAGTGCTCATTGAAGGGTTATGTGTATTATTCTATTTCTCTTTTTGAAACCCGTGTGGGTCTGAGATTGAACTGGGTTCATCTCAAACTTCTGGAGGACGAAACCCCTCTTGGAGAATATCATCCACGGTGGTGAAAGATCCTCTCTGGGTGATAGCCGATAGATTCATCAAGAGTCTATGCTTGTGCTTCATTTGCGTATTTGAAGATATTCAATTTACATTCCTAGCAAGATTGAGGTTGGGTTTATTATTCTATTCCAAGTATTACCTAAATTTTGCTTTTTAATTCATGGAAGGTGATTGAAGGCCAAACTGTTTATGGGTATGGAGTATTTGCATTTAGTCTGATTTATCAATGATTTTATAATCTTTAAATGCAAGTTGCTGCCTTTAAATAATTCTGAAGAAGGAGCCGTACATGAGCATAGCCGTACACCCTCATTTTGCTTGGTAATATTTGTTGATGGTAGAAAATGGTTGTGGGTATGATCTTAATGGGTTTCTAATGGCTGGACAATAATGTTAATGCATTTGGAGAAGTTAAAAACAAAGACTATTATTTATTGGCTTAAGCCGTACAACACATGCCTGTCGTATAGCTTCTTGAGCCATACCTCTTGTGTTTTGATTGCAAATAGAGTTGAAGCAGTAGATCATTGTGGGTGGTTGATTTTAAAATGATTTAATTAGCTGAATATTCAAATCTGAGCAGAGAAAGCTGGATTTAATGCTGTGTTGGATTTATTAGAGCTGCCCATACTATTTTGCCAGCCGTACATGTCCCTACAAATCTAATCAGGTGGTTTGATTGAGGTGTTTATTGATTGTGGGCATCATTTCAATGAACTTTCTTGGGTATCACAATCATTTTAAAGCATAAAGGAAAGTGTTTGAGTTGCAAACCTGAATTTTTGGTTGAAGTCATGCATTTTGGAGCTGCTGTACTGCTGGTAGTGGGAGTCCTCCGATTTTCTTTGACTGTAGAGTGTTGCTGGGTGATTTGATGTTAGCTGAGGGGTTGATTGACATTTTTGTACCTATATGTGAGCATCATTTGCATCTCTATCAGCCTACAATGTGTTGTAGTCCATTTCTGATCTAGATGTGAAGCTCCAAGAGGATGTGGGAGCACCAGTTGCTGTGGCTTGGAGGTCTTTCATCTTCAAATTCCTCTGTTTGATCTGAATTTGCATTCTAGGCCTTGGCACATCTTATACCAGGTCTGAAAACACATTTTATCAACCTTTCTTGATTACGGTTACCAGGCAGTTTGGATTTTGTGAGCATTAATTTACTACAGACATTTCTGAGTCCAAACTTATATGTATATGCTCTTATCAAGCTAGATCTGAACTTGTAATAGTCTGAAGTCTATTTCTGTTCATTCAAATGTAAGCATATCGAAAAGAAGAGTCTGATTATCAGCATCATATGAGCAGTCAGTCTGAAATAAATCATGTATCTCATGTTGCTACTGTTCTTAGATGGTTAGGATCTGAAAGATACTTTGTTGCAGTTTATTCTGAGTTCTCACGTTACTAAAATCAGAACTTACTATCGCTCAAAGAAAAGCCTTTAGATCAGTATTTGTTTATCAGCACTAGATACTATTGTATATCAGTTCAAATTGAAGTATTGTGATCTGGTTATCAAATGTGTTATGCATTTCACTTGCAAACTGTTCTGAATCATGCTGTGGAATGAACTGAATTTGATTTAAATGGAACATATACCAAACTGAAAAACATTGAGCAAAAACTCCAAGTCAAAACTCAGAACAGGGTCGGTCATTACAGTGGTATCAGAGCACAAAGTAATCTGCCAGCCTGTTGGGAAGTTTAGAGGTTGAGTTTCAGTTGCAAATCATGGCTTCATTGAGTGAAAAAGAGTTGAGCAAAACACTCTTAAATGTGGGTAAGAAACTTGAACACCTACCACAGTCAAAAGAGGGTCTTATTAGCACATTGGAGGAGATTGAAAGGTGTTTATACATGGTTAACAATTTACCTTCAGAGTTGATGTGACGGGCTATGACTCCAACCATGCATTCTTTGCCAATGTTTATGGGGCATCAGAGTAAAAAGGTGAGACTTCTAGTCACCAGCTGTCTTAGTGAGTTCATCAAGTCACCAGCTGTCTTAGTGAGTTCATCAAAATTACAGATCCTAAGATTCCTTATGGTGAAGGCAAAATGAAGGAGGTTCTATAGTTGATTGTTGAGAGTTTTTCGTGAGCTACCTAATAACCAAGGCCCTTCCTTTGGTAAAAGGGTTAAGATGCTGGAAGTGATGGCAAGATGTAAATCTTGTTATCTTTTGATTGATTTAGAATGTGAAAATCTTATTATCCAGATGTTTCATTATTTCATAGTATCCATTAGTGAGGATCATGGAGAACCTGTTTTTTCGTACATGCAAACCATTATGACCCTTATCATTGATGATCATGACATTATTCCCCAGCTCCTTGTATCTATGTTAATACCTATTTTAAGGAAAGAACAGGATGTCTCTACTGCTGCTTATGAGTTGGTCAACAGAGTCTTCAAACAATGTGAAGGGAGGTTGAAGCCCTTCCTGGATATTGAGGGAGAACCTCAAAGTGAATCTATGATGGTGCATGCATCTACTCCTGTTGAGGATGTGTGCAATACAATAGAGCTAGTACACGGAGAAAGTATGGCAAGAACCCTGGATGACCTCTTTGGCACACATGTGGTTACCTTTGGCGAGATTGTGCATGAGGGAAAGGACATGACAACAGCCTTTAGTTCATCTCTAGAGCTATCCAGTGAAACTATAGACACTAGTACCATGGTTGGCAACGTTGAGATCTTTAACACACCTTTGGATGATAGTATTGTTGAAGGCAACATAGATGAGGCTTCCAAAACAATGAACAAAGATGTTAATAGTGATGAAGGCATAGGTGGTTTTGGTTTTGACTTCCAGGACCAGTTTATGGAGAGAGATTCTTGTGTTGACATGTATAGTGAAGAGTTGGGGAATGATTTATTCAAAGAGACAACATCACAGGAGGAGCACAGTGAAAATAACAATCAACCTCTTAACACATGGGATCTGGGTGTGATGGTACCTAAGTACGATGAGGAACCTACATGGAATGAATTTCCTTTTGATTGTGATGATGTCCTAATTTTAGAGCACAATGCATTCATGGAAGATGGCGTTGATGGTGTTGATCCATTACTTGAAACAAAATCTGATTCATTAACACATGAAGCAAACTTTGAGCAGAAGTCTAGTGACTTTGATGATTTTGATCCACAATTTACTATTGAAAATGATAATGGAAAGGCTCAGGTGGTTTGGGACAGCAATGGAGACTTTGATAATAGGTATGAGTCTAATCCTGACTTTAACATGCAACATAACAACAATTCTTCACCTTTGTTTGATCATGATTGGAAAAGACAATTTTTGGTAT
Source organism: Sequoia sempervirens (assembly GCA_007258455.2). Lineage (NCBI taxonomy): Eukaryota > Viridiplantae > Streptophyta > Pinopsida > Cupressales > Cupressaceae > Sequoia > Sequoia sempervirens. The sequence continues at coordinate 741,796,615 of VDFB02058242.1, read as the reverse complement.
CCGCTGAAAATGAGGTGCACTTTTTATCAAGTTTGGAAAGCAAACATATGCATGTGGAAAAACTAATTCAAAAGGCATCTATTGGACAAAGTAAGCTTAATATCTCATTTTCTGATTTGTATACACTAAAGAGCTCTATGGAAGAATTTAAAACAGCCTACTTACACATGATGCATGACGGAGATATAGCCACCAAGTTTGCAGATGAAACTTTTCTATGTCTAAGCAATTAAGGGAAGAGATTAGTGAGCTCACCATTGAGCTTAATTCCACAAAGCTTGCTTTGGAAAGTGTCCAAGAGGCACTCCTTGAAGCGAACGATCAACTCTATGAGACTCAACAGTTTAGGGAGAAGGAAGGTAGAGAAATGGCAAAGGAGATCAAACAAGTAATGAAGGAGATTGATTTTATCCAAGAGTATGATCTTGCACATTGTCCAAAAAAATTAGAAAATAGAAGTTCAAATCAGCAAGAGGATTGGTTTGATTTGGGAGTTGAGGATAATCTTCAGTTTAATGATAATCCTTTGTTTGAGGTAGATGTCGATATGGTGTATAACAATCTGCTTTTTGAGTTGGATGAAGGGATTACTCCTCGTTATAGCATTGCACTGGGTGAAAATAGTAAGATTTGGGACCCAAGTGCAGCCTCCAGTCATGAGGAGTTGTCTCAGGATTGGAGTAGTGGGTCAACTTCCAGTTTTAGTATCGCTGTCCACTTTCCGATCAGCTTGTATATGACTTCGGATTCGGAACCGCAGATGAGTTGGATGGTCTCTTCAGTTCAGCAGTTGAGTAGTTCATGGTTGAGCCTGGATGGCAGTGATGATTTGATCCGAGGAGATGATTCTGTTGCCACCTCCATACTCATCTCTCCTATGTTTTCAGTAAGATTTCAATTTGATTACCGCTGCCTGTACTTTCTTACGTTGGTTATGATGACATTTTTTTATGAGCATATTGATTTTGAGTTTGGGCACATTGGTTTGGCAGTTATGATCAGTGTGGCGCAGCGTCAACATGGTGGTTCCTTTCTGAGACTAACATGGAACCTGTGGATCACTTTGTGTTGTAGTTCAACTACCATTTGGGATGGGACAGCCACCGTTGATTTTCTAGAGTTTACTCCTATGGCATATCAATTTGGTTCTCTCAAGGGGGATTCTTTGGAGGAGTTGCTAGAGTCTATGCCGCATTTGATTACACTCATTACAAGATTTTTTCAGGAGGCCTCTTGTGTTGGTACCTCGTAGGACAGTGTTTTGAGCAAATGGTGCTATAGATCTCCTAGGTTAACTTGGGACCCTGGGATCATTGTTGGACTCAGTATGGATTAGATTGTTGGTTGTAGGGTTGTATTGGCATTGCTTGAGGACATGCAATCTTTGGGAAGGGCAAACTATAATGTCCCCTTTTTCCTAGGATAGTGTGTTTCCAGCTCAGTGTCACCAAAGGGTTTTCGTAGTGTGTTCTCTAAGGCTTTTACAAGCTTGTGGATCATACTTACTATTTATAGTAAGTCACTGAGTCCCTGGTTTGGTCAGCTAACAGAGTTCTATATTTGGCATGATGGCATAATAATATCTTGGGATTATTTTGGTTAATATTGGTCCTATGAATTTAATATTAATAACGTCAAACAATAAAGTAAAATAAAATAATTTAACTATTGCGTTATTAATAAATCAAAAAGGACTTTAATTTAAAAGGGGATATAAGTTTTTTTAAAAGAATACTTAATATATTAAAGTATGGCGCACAAATTTAAAAAAAGATGAATGGCGGGAAATAAAAGTAAATTAAATGAAATGAATTTTGGAATGCATTTTGGGTGTGGAGTTGAGAAATTTATAAAAGGGAATTGAGTGCTCATTGGAGGGTTATGTTGGATTATTCTATTTCTCTTTTCGAAACCCGTGTGGGTCTGAGATTGAATTGGGTTCATCTCGAACTTCTGGAGGACGAAACCCCTCTTGGAGAATATCATCCATGGTGGTGAAAGATCCTCTTTGGGTGATAGCCGATAGATTCATTTAGAGTCTATGCTTGTGCTTCATTTGCGTATTTGGAGATATTCGATTTACATTCCTAGCAAGATTGAGGTTGGGTTTATTACTTAGTTCCAGGTATTACCTGAATTTTGCTTTTTAATTCATGGAAGGTGATTGAAGGCCAAACTGTTTATGGGTATGGAGTATTTGCATTTAATCTGATTTATCAATGATTTTAGAATCTTTAAATGCAAGTTGCTGCCTTTAAATAATTCTCAAGGAGGAGTCGTACACCCTCATTTTGCTTGGTAATATTTGTTGATGGTAGAAAATGGTTGTGGGTATGATCTTAATGGGTTTGTAATGGTTGGACAATAATGTTAATACATTTGGAGAAGTTAAAAACAAAGACTATTATTTATTGGCTTCAGCTGTACAACACATGCCTACCGTATAGCTTCTTGAGTCGTACCTCTTGTGTTTTGATTGCAAATAGAGTTGAAGCAATAGATCATTGTGGGTGGTTGATTTTAAAATGATTTAATTAGCCGAATATACAAATCTGAGCAGAGAAAGCTGGATTTAATGCTGTGTTGGATTTATTAGAGCTGCCTGTACAATTTTGCCAGCCGTACATGTCCCTACAAATCTAATCGGGTGGTTTGATTGAGGTGTTTATTGATTGTGGGCATCATTTCAATGAACTTTCTTGGTTATCACAATCATTTTAAAGCATAAAGGAAAGTTTTTGAGTTGCAAACTCAAATTTCTGGTTGAAGTCATGCATTTTGGAGCTGCCGTACTGCTGTTGGTGGGAGTCCTCCAATTTGCTTTGACTGTAGAGTGTTGCTGGGCGATTTGATGTTAGCTGAGGGGTTGATTAAGATTTTTGTGCCTATATGTGAGCATCATTTGCATCTCTATCAGCCTACAATGTGCTGCAGTCCATTTCTGATCTAGACGTGAAGCTCCAGGAGGACGTGGGAGCACCAGTTGCTGTGGCTTGGAGATCTTTCATCTTCAAATTCCTCTGTTTGATCTGAGTTTGCATTCTAGGCCTTGGCACATCTTATACCAGGTCTGAAAACACATTTTATCAACCTTTCTTGATTACGGTTACTAGGCAGTTTGGATTTTGTGAGCATTAATTTACTACAGACATTTCTGAGTCCAAACTTATATGTATATGCTCTTATCAAGCTAGATCTGAACTTGTAATAATAAAAGAAATAATCTTTGTGTGGTGCTTACTTCTCCTTGTTTGATGTCTCTTATATAGTGTTCCACGGGCCTAGGGGACGAGGAAACGGAGGGACGAGGAAACGCATTTCAGAGATAGGGGGACAAAGGGCCTAAGTTTGGGGACGGCAGGGAGACGGCGAGGGGACGGCAGTGGGGGGTTGGCAGGGTGGTGGTGCTGATATAGTTATACATATACTTATAGTACTTGAAAAACTAGTTTTGAAAAGATGTATAACAGTATAACAATATAAGAATTACATTTCAAATGAAACTATAGGAAATTAGTAAAATTATAACATGGCAAAATTTGAAATACTAAATCTAAATACGAAGATATTTGAATGCTAATTGCTAAATAAAATTTGACAAATGAAATTGTCAAATTAGAGATTTCTATTATATCGCCAAATATGAATATCTGATGTCATATGAGATATCACAAAGTCTATAAAGATGATTAATTGATTACATGATTCATCATTATAATGAGTAGCATTACAAAATGAAAAGACAAAATGCCAAAATGTCAATACTCAAAATGTAGTGAATGGAGGCCTCTAATCATCTACAAACTCCTCATCACTGGAACTGCTGGACTCCACAAGGTCAAGATCCCTCAAGCTCACACCAACTAGCCTTGCATCTGAAGTGGTAGGATCATCCTCATCAATCTATGAAGGCTCCTTTGGCTCCACATCCTATCGTGCCACTGGACTCTCCTTGTACACAACTATCTTGCGGTCCGTGAGACGCAAAGCACTATGTACAACCACAAGCTTCTCTGCTCTCTTAGAGGTAAGTTTGTTCCTCTTAAGAGAGTGGATGAAGCTATATGTAGACCAGTTCCTCTCAGCAGCTGAAGAACTGGAAACCTGGGATAGAAGACGAATAGCTAGAGTGGTGGTCAAAGATTTCGAACCATGACAATTCCACCACAAAAGTGGGTCCTCCTGTGCCATAGAAACTATATCCACCTTTGCTGCATCTGAATAGCCTCTAAGAGTGGCAAATCTGGTCCACTTAGTGCGAATTGTGTTGGCATCTGTAGAATCATACATCTCTATGCACCTAAAGAAACCCGCCTTCACCTCATCATCCCGAATCGGTGTCACTCTACCCGGTCTAGCCATGTACCACTTAGGATTCAAGGCAAAGGTAGCCATATGCAAAGGAGTGTTCAACTTGTCCCATCTGCGCTGAATGATTGGCCAGATGTGCTCATTGTAGAATGCTAGAGAGGGGTCCTTCACTCGCACAACAACCCTCATCTGGTCAAGCATAGAGTCGATGCACTCATACACCTCTCCAAGGTTAGGTGCATCCCCATCCCCATATCTGATAACCTGGAATACTGGAGAAATGATGGAGACAATGTATTTCGCATCAGTCCAAAACACATCACTCTTCACTATCTCCTTCACCCTTCTCCCCTGTGCTGTCTTGGCCTCGGCCCACCTATTCCACTCATTAGTCATAACCATGAGTTGCAATGCCTCTTGCAACTCAATCATTCTCTCCAAGAGAATGAAATATGATGCATATCGGGTCTCCACCGGTTTCAAGAACTCCTTCGCGAAGGTCCTAAAGAGTGCATGGGAAGTGTGGTGGTTGCAGATAAACATCTGCACATCTCTCGCATCGGTGACCACTCCTCTAATCCAATCAATCTTCCCCATGTCCTTGAGTGCATTGTTCATGGCATGCACACAACATGGGGTCCACCAAATATGTCTATAGGCTGCCTCAATGAGTTTCCCTGCTGCTCTACACACATGGGCTGCATCTGTGACTACTTGGACCACATTTTGTGGCCCAACCTCCTCAATAGCCTCCCTGAGGACATGAAACTGAAAATCAACATCTTTGTGATGCCCTGTACATGTGATCATGATGTTGATGAGTGGACGATGGCTAATGTCCGTCCACCCATTCATAACTATACTGCACCCAGATGCCACCCAACATGCCTTCATCTTCTCCATCAAAATATTGATCTTGGAATAACACTTATCCAAGATCGAGGTCCTCATTTTCGTCTCACTTGGTGGCACATATGATGTTCCTCCCTTCGCCACCATAGCCATCTAATAAGGAGACCATGTAACATGAAATGGAATGCCATTGGCAAAGAAGAACTTGCCAATGGATTCATCTATGTCATCTCTCAGCTGCACATTAAACATATTAGCTATGGGGTTACTCTGTGATGTCTGCAACTTGCGTTTCCCTGTGGTTGTCCCCCTAGCGACATTAGAAGTGGAAGTGGATGAAAATCCAAACATCATTCCTCCCGTCTGAGAAGTATGTGGCACTGACGCATGATGGGTTTGCTGAAGGGCTGCCCTAGCAGTCGAAGTAGTAGGGACTGAAATATTTGTGTCCTTTGGAATGCCCCAAAGCTTGTTAAACTCCATTCTATATTTTATATTTTGAGCCTCCTTCAAAAACTTACAAGGCTCCACACCTTTTCCTGTCCAAAAAAGAAAGTGTGCATTCACTCGAGTGATGCTGCCAAACCAATCAGTCCCACAAATGTTGCACTTCCACTTCCTTGTTCCCCCACCTGATTGTGATGTGCCTTGTATTCTTGTAGCAAACTGTTTTAGAGGAGACTTCGGATCAAAATGACCGCTAGCAAACTCTACCAACAATTCTAAAGGGCAGCCTGTCCTAGCTGGTGCACTCGCCATGGAACTAGATTGGGCTGCAGGATCAGCCCCATGGTCATCCCCCTCATTCTCAGGTTCAAAATCTGAATCATGTTCACTATGAGAATGGATTTCCATGTCATCCCCACTCACGTCTTGGGTGCTCATCCTGAAAGTGACACAGCATTTCACAAAATTAAAATAAAATCAGCCTACTTTAATTTTATATTATTTAAAAATTTAAATAAAAATATTAAATTAACAAATAATAAAATTTGATGTTGAATCTTGAGGGAAAAATGATGAAGATGAATGAATCATTCATCATTTTGCCCTCAAGAGTCGACATCAAATTTGATTTTGAGATGAATAAGAAAAAAAAGCAAGTTTAATATTAAAATTTTAAAATAAAAAATTTGATGTTGAATCTTGAGGGCAAAATGATGAATGATTCATTCATCTTCATCATTTTTCCCTCAAGATTCAACATCAAATCTGATTTTGAGTCTTTGAGATGAATAAGAAAAAAAAGAACAAGTTTAAACTCAGAAAATAAAACAAAAACAACAAGAAATTTGAAAAAAACTTAAAAAACCCTACCTTGTGCTTGAAAAATCTCTCCAAAATGAAGTAGAATCCTCTTCCTCCTCTTCTTCTTGCTCCTTCTCACTCCTATCACACTTGCAATCTTTTTTTTCACTCCAATCAGACTTTTTCATTGTTTTTCCTCTTCTTCAACTGGCTGCAAAAAAAATCAGTCTTTGTAAATGTGATTGAAATGATCAAATTAAGAGGTTTTGTGTTGTTTTAGAGGAAGAGGTGGGGCCCACGCCAAATTAGGGCAACAATAAAACAAATAAAAATAAAAATTTATTTAATTTTTTTTTTTTATGGTGTCCATTGATGCATCTCTTGACGGGAGACATCTCCCCATCTCCGGCGGAGCTCCGGTGGCGGTGGCGGGACGGTGGGAAACGCCAAGTACCCATCCCCCCATCCCCGAGACGTCCCCGTTTCCGAAACGCGACCAGTTTGGGGGGGGGGGAATGTGTTTCCGTGGAACACTGCTCTTATATATCTTTTTCCTTCAGTAGTCATGATTCTTCACATACCCCTTGACCTTTGAAAAAATTAAACTTTAATTTTATATTTTATAATAATATTAAATTTTAATTTATTATTATTACAATCCCATTTTAAAAAAGGGGACATTACAAATATAAACCACACTTAACTTCTCTATAGTTTTACAACAGTTGATTAATGATTTTCATTTGCTTCTCTTGAGTTTTGTGAAAGTGGAGGCTTTCAGGTCTTGCAGTAATAATATTGTATTTGATCCATATACAACTCATGAAATTGGTATAACTTAGATGTGTTATGGGAAGAAGCAATTACAGAAGTAGAAAAATAGTGGAGGCTTAAAAAGTTAAGTGAACTGATCTTAACCAGTCCAACTGAACCATGAATAGTGGAGATAGAAATATAGTATATACAAAAGTAGAAAAATAGTGGAGGCTTAAAAGTGAACTGATCTTAACCAATCCAACTGAACAATCATATTGCTTTGCCAGCCTGTACTGTCTATAACCCAAGCCATAGGCTGAATTGGAGGCCAGATTGGTTCCCTGTGGGCTTTATAAGTTGTGTTTTTTACCAACAGCACTCCAGCTGGGTATCTCATGACCACTGCTGCTCAAATGATCTCTTCTCCTTGTAGTTCATGCAAATTCTTCTATGTTTGCTTTGATTTTGTCTTGGATTGTATACCATGTTTACAAGAACTGTAAGGAAGTATTCCATTACTTTGTATGGTATATGGTCTGTTAATTACTTTCTCTGATGATCATATCCAAAACTCTGGATTGCTAATACCAGTAAACAATCTGCCTGGCTGAAGACCAGATATTTTCCAAACAACTTATGATCATGGTGGAGGACATGAATTGGGACATGCTTTGCTTCAATTTATTTTATTTTCTAATTTTAAAATCTTATTATTGATCTCCTAACCAGTTGATGTTTTTCTTTTGTGTTACTGCAGTCTGTTTCAAGCAGTGTTGAAGGAGGAACGAAATGGTTGATCAACAAACTGAAAGGTTCCTTTTACCTCTTTCACTTAGTCCATCTTATCTGCACCTAACAACCTAAATCTGTTATCTTTGGACATTTAGCTTTGATGCAATTTTCAATATCAAGCACTTGCAATCAGTTGATTAAACTCTTACTTGAAGTTGTCTTGCATGTGCCTTAACCCCTGACTTGTGAAAATTGGCTACTAATTTACTACATAAGAAAGGTGCTTTAATTTGAATTTTACATTATTTTATTACAGACACCCAGATGATAGGAACATGAGTGGGTCCCCAAGCTAATGTAGTACACAGTGCCAGATAAAAATATACCGCAGGAAACCCAACTGCAAGAAAGTCTAGGCATCTGCCAGATGCTTGTCTGTGCTTCTCTGCTTGTAGAAAATGTAGAGTGCTGGACATTTTAGACTACAAGTATATCAGTATAGATATTTATTACCCCAACTTGAATTCTCCACGTGTTTCTTTTTGTGCATGCATGTACACGTGTGAATAGATAAACACAGTCACACATCTTACACTGGATTTTATATTGTGAAGAGTGGGGCTTCTATCTTCTTTTTAACCCTGGTCTTATGCAATACTACTTGTAAGTTCCATGAACGCATGCTTGATAATCCCTTTTACTAATCTTGTGTCAATTTAAACTTTGGGAGTGGTCTGCTTCATCTAGCATTCTAAGAGCAATCTCAGACATGGAGGTTGACTTTTGTGACACAGTGATTTTAAGAATAAATTCACTGTAAGTTTCCTATTTAGGCAGATGGATGTACGCATAGTTTACATACTCTCCGAGTAGCCAAGTAATCTCCAAAAAATTTGCATGCCGAGTAATTTCTGCTTTTACTCTCGAGCAGTATGCAAATGGATTTTCTCCTGTCAAATTATTGAATAATCGCCAGTAGCTCGCAAAAAACCCACAAACTTGGCAGGTTTGTGTGTGTATAAATATGTCTGTGTGTGTATATGCATGCAAACTTGGCATCCTGTGTATGTTTATAGATATGTATGTGTGCACAGTGCAGTCCTGAGTATACACATACATAAATATCCACACACATTTGCCGAGTTTTTGCCGAGTATGTGTTGAGTATTTGCCGAGTTTTTCCCGAGTCAAAATTTTTGGGCTTGGCGAGTACTCTCCGATTCTGAGTATGTAAACTATGGATGTACATGCCTGGGAAGAAATAAAAGGATTAATAAACATTGCTTTCCCAGGAAAATGAAATTGCTATTATGGAGACTTTTCTAATTTAGAGAAGAAAACAAATATATGCTCAAGGAAGTAGTGGATATGTTACATTTTGGATGTTGACACTTCTATAATGAATTATTTGCCAGGTGTTTGACATAAGACTGCATATGGGATAAATAACTTAATAGATTGCATGACTAAAGTTGCATCTATAAGAATTGGTATGTGTAAAATTGAATACCATATTGGTATTCCACTAATTGTAAAGGTTTATCAATGTATGTAAAAATCACTAAGAACATTTTTTTGTTTTTGTTGGTAACATGATATTATAAAGAAACTAGTAGTAGAAAATGTGTTACATATTAGTATTTAGAGTCTGGTTAGCATGAATTATCAATTGTGTATCCTATGAAATGATGATTGCCATCCCTAAACTGAAACTCTAAATCATTCAGGTTCTTAGATGGTCCAAGATGTACTTTCATCCATACCAATGCCACTCCTTGATATGCTCGCTTGTCTATGAGTCCCTTGCTCAACTGATGGCATTTGTGTAAGCATGTCCAGGGGTTGCCATTTCAAACGTTTTTCACTTTTGTCCATTGAGGTGCAAGTTGGAATGTGCATACACCAGCTCCTCCAGATTCCTTTCTGGCAGCTGATTACTTTCAATTGAATTTAACAATGGTATGTACTCCAATTCCTCTTCGCTGATGAGGAACTGGACTTATGTGGAGAAAAAGGTGGTTAGAAATTTTAAATTAAAATAGGCAGAGTCTTAAAAAAAGAAATGTAGAAGTTAGTGCATCAAATAATTGTGACAGTACTTGAATGGCTACAAGACACAGGCATGCAGCTATTTGATTATGTAAGCATCACCATAACACAATATCTACAGTCTTCTAATTGAAAGCTTCAAGATCCCTCATATAACCTTGTGAGGCTACAAACATCCCAAATTTATGATGAACCTTAGATGTTGTATGCACATCTGAAAATATTTTTCTTAATGCCTTAGAGCCATCTTCAACCATTTGTGTTCCCATAGAGCTGCTTGCCTTGGATTTCATGTATTTCATCTTAATAAAATTTAGGATTTATAGAAAATACTAGGAAGTGCAATTGGGTGCTTATTCTATTCCACCTTTTTCATGAGAATCTTTACTTCATTGTAAAATTTGTCGTGAGTATTTTACTATGTTATTATTGTTATGTGCCTTGTTTATCTTAATGTGCTCAAGGTGGCTTTATCTGTATCTACAAATTGAATAAGACATGAGTGGGTCTGAAAAACTGAGAAGGCAACAATTCTTCACACATTGTCATCAAGGGTTAAGACTTGAGCTTTAGACTTTCTCCATGTTTGACAGTCTCCTGGGAACTATGCTACACAAGGCAACTTTAACATCCAGAGGCACTTGTCTCAGAAACCTTCACTGTATATATGGCTCAGGTAAATGCTTTGTGGAGTGGCAAACAGAGTAGAGCTGCTTAGTCCCTTAATCCAATCGGGGAAAGTACAAAAAGTCTTTCAAAAAGCCATATGTGGGAATCAAACATATATAGTTATTTATAAAAAAGTATAGAATAATTATAAAATTATGACTAGAAATAGACTTCAAAAATTAATCAAGATAGAGCTACAGCTCCTTCCATTGTTGGTAATGCTCAACACTTGAAGCTGTAATTCCACATAAAACCCTCAAAAATATTAAATTTAGATCCAAATCCTACAAGATGATGCATATGTTCTCCTCCAGCTAGTAGCTCTGATGCAGTGATTGTAAAACCCTCTTTAGCCACATAGCAAAGCCCTCCCACATGTTCTTCAACCAATAGAAAAGATAACAGCAAACCAGGTAGCACAGAATGGATTAGTTTCTTTTGTTTGTGTTGAGTTTAGGGTAGGTTAGTAAGTTGTGGGCTGTATCCAGATACATCCTATCATATTTGGCCGTATCAGATATATTTCTGCAATGAATTGTTGCCTGTATATGAAACAGGGAAGGGGAATATCTGGAAACATGGACATGGAATAGTTGTAAAAGATCCTAACATGAGTATGGCTTATGATATCAATGAAGCCTAAGTTATAATATTATTTAATTTATGATTATTTTTGTCATCAAATTGATTCCAAATAGATCAGTACAATACCAAGTTGGTGGCATATGTGTACGACTACAGGAATCCAAGAGGTGTATTGAAAGCATATTATTAACCTTGCATGCTATAAACAATATATGCATTGAGCCTTATAAATATGATTTCTTGTTATAGATTTAAATTCGTAAACTCTGGAGCTGTTGGAATCCCACATTTATGATTTAATAAATTTATGTTTCATGATTCATCTTCTGTTGAGAGAAAATTTTACCAGAAAATGACTTTGAAGATAAAAATTTTGGCAAAATTTTAACTAGGAATGATTCATTACCAAATTATGAAATGACTTAAAAAATGCCTGATCTGTTAGTTTAGCTATTTACTGTTAATGTCGACACATTGATGTTTATTACTTGATGGCATTGTTTTGTAGGAAAAATGCAAAAACCATTAGTTGATCTCTTACAGGAGTATGATCTTCCCAAAGGTTTATTTCCACAGGATGCTACAAATTATGAATTTGATGAAGAGACGGGCAAGCTCACTGTTTTTATTCCATCTATATGTGAAGTATGGTTTAAAGATTCTTCTATAATTAGATATGCAACAGCAGTGACAGGTTTCCTGGAGAAAGGAAAACTTACAGATATTGAAGGAATGAAAACCAAAGTTGTAATCTGGGTCAAGGTTACCTCAGTCTCAGTTGATGGTCCACGATCTAGCAAGGTTTATTTCACTGCTGGTGTGAAAAAGTCGAGACCAAGAGATGCATATGATATTCTTAGATCTGGAATCACTGTGGAAAACTTTTAATAGTGAGGCTTTTCTGTGACAAAAAGAGTGAAATTAGACTGTCAGGAATATTACAAATTGTGAACAGAAAGCCTTTATTTTTTAGATAGCACATTACAGTGATTGGTGTGAAAATATAACCTAAGTTTTAAAGTTTTTACTATGAGAAAATCACCCCTGTTG